>CM076065.1:5770000-6180000 GCA_038088235.1 Zacco platypus
ATGCCACACATCATGTTCTCACACAGTGAAAAATACATTGTGACACTGACAACGCGTTGACAGACATATTAAACGGTTTCAAATTTAATATATCGTAATTTTTTAAAGAAGTTTAAACAATAAATACCGTATAGTGACTCTTTAATGTGTCGTGACAGATCGCTGTAGCTCCTTCAAGCGGCTCGTGAACCTGAATAAAATGAAAATAAAAAAATTAAATAAACATGAATGAACATCAGAAGGAATGTTGTTTCAAGCGCGGAAAGACGTGAGGACACACAATTTAAGTTCAAGTTCACCAACGTTAATCTACTAACTCCCCTGACTGCTTTGTCAGACAAAATGGCGGATTCAGGGTTATGATTGGTCAGATCGCCTGTCAATCAACGACATGGTGTAACGCAGCATTACTATTGTTGTAATTAAATATTCGCTTAGTTATCACCAAAGCTCACTTTATTTTGTTGTAGGTCATTAAACAGTTATGCTGCCTCAGAAGTCTGTCCAAAATCAGTTTTGTGAGGTACCTTCATATACAAACGTACAAAGTCTTTTGTGAGGCAACAAGTCAGCTTGTGTAGTGTTTTATAGTGGACGGCAAACGATGCCACGTCTGCGATGCATAGCAACAGAAAGACTAGCATGTTTAATTTTTTTCTCCATCGTCCATATGTTACCTCAGTTCTCTTTGAAGGAAATCCAAATATGTGTCTACTTTTAGGCTTTTCTGACAACAAAACTAGCCATTATTTGTTTACGCTCACGGCACCTTCTGTCAGTCGATAGTCCCACCTTCTCAATGACAGCACGCGATGCGTGGTCGGGTAGCGTAGTCTGACATATTTCTTGCCCATGACAAGATTTTAGTAGTCAAAATCGTATAATCTGACTATCGTGACCGTCAAGAGTGTCATGTAGTCCGAACCGGGGATAAGATTTCTGACGCAGCCTTTCAACATTTATGAAATATTTATTTTATTGCAGCCTTTCCGACCTGATAATCATGCTAAGCCATGTATTGCGTTTTCAGTTTTATTTCGATTAATGGTGCAGCCCTCGTTAGAAGTTTTCAAAAATCCTTAACCATGAGCAAGCACTAAATATTCTACAACAGTACTGCGTTTTTGAGATGGTTTGTGTTCAAGGTCAGCATATATTAGTAAAGATGAAGATCTGAATTTGAAACAGGAAAAGCAGCGGTAGAGCCAAAGTAAAGGCAGTAAGTCTCGTCTAGACGTGAGAGCTGAACATGAGGAAGAGAGGGTTTTTTGGACAGATGAAGAGAAAAGAGAGTGAGATGGCCGAGCAGCTGTTCTCTCCACAATGCTTCATCTGTTCATGGGCACCGGCTCGTTTCTTCACACCCAAGAATGAACCTGAACCTGATCTCTCCTGGAATCAGCCACGGCTAACAGAAGAACGCCAGGAATCTGAGTTCTCAGCGTTCTCTTCGTCTCCCTCTTTCTCCATTCCTGATCCAATTACTCAGCGATGGCCTTCTCGAAGGGCTAACAAAAGCCCTCTTGTTCTCAACTATCCCATGTTTTTAATCACCACTCATGTTGAAATGAAGACTAATAATGTTTCTCATCCATAATTAGCATTTCAGGAGGGATTCCTCTGAATTGCAGTTCAACTGTGTGCTTTATGAGCTGTGTTGATGCTAATCGCTAGGCCTACTCTAATGATTTTTCCACCGTTAGCATGGCGTTCTTAGCTGCGTCTGTTTACGGAGTACGAATCAGCAAGGGTCTGTTTGTGGGGTGCGTTAGCAATGTTAAGCAAGGGTTTGCTAGCATACCACAATGTCTTGGGTTAGCAGAGAAGATCGTTAGGCTGGTGTATTTGTAGGGCTTGCTAGCAGGGTGTAATGACTTGTGTTAGCAGGGTATAAAGCACAGAAATAGAGCAACAGAGAGGTGATTAGCATGAAACAGCTTCTGAGGACAACCCCGTTGAAAAACCCAGCATATGCTGGTTCGGTATGTTTTGAAGCATGGCAGCTGGTTTGAGCTGGTGCTAGTTGCTTGAGACCAGCTTAAACCAGCTCATTATCAGCTAAGAACCAACTAAGGATGCCATGCTACAAACATACCGAACCAGCATATGCTGTTTTTTTTCAAACAAGGAAAACAAGTACGAGCTATTAATCAATTACTATCAATTAACAACATTGTAACTCACATTAGGTCTGACTTTAATAGTCTCCTGTATAGAAAATTAATGCTATTTTTACTTCCAGAACCAGACTGTTATTGCAGAAACATCTAAAAGACGTTAACATCCTCTATGGAGTATCTCTGTTTTGTTCATGATCTCCATATGACCGTAATGTTGTAGTAGACACTACCCAGAAGCTCTTTGAGAACTCTTCGCGTGGGGGAAAATCAAATATGGTTCACTTTAAAAGTGAGGAAAGGCATTTCTCTCAAAGAAACCAGTTAGGCCTTGGGCATTTACTGTTTTCTCTGAAATCCTGTTGACAATGCTGTAAGTGTGGGCCGGTGTAACAGAAACAGATTTAACATTCTGCTAGACAGATTATAAAGAGGAAGTCAGTATAGCAAATGGTAAATTAATGAAATAGAGTTCTTGCTCTCTAATACCTGTGCTTTCCGTCTTTAGTTGAACAGGACGTTTGTCCCCAAGCAGAGAGGAAATCCGTATGGGATATAAAAAGGGTGTTACGTGCCCCAAGGGTATCCTGACTGATGTCTTTGTGTGCGTGTTTAGCTATTCATTTAAAAGACGCCCAGTGCCTCAATGTCACAAACATCCACACATTCACACGGATCTTGCCTTACTGAATTGCTCTCCGTTCCCCTGAGAAACGCAGAGTGATGTCATATCCTTTGAAGGCTAATGAATCCTTGAAAGTTCATCAAGCCGTTTGCTGTTATTAAAATAATTTCCTGGCAGTGCATGTGGCAGAAAGGCTTGTCAATCATTCAGCGATGTGGGATGATCCACTTCGACATTTCCCATCTCGTGTTTGGAATTAAGCGGATGGATCCATCATCTGTAATCAGAGTCTAGGTCTCTGGAGCCTAGTGTGTGTGTCGGGCCGTGTGAGTAGGAAGTTCATCATGCGGCTTAAAAAGGCATCGCTCATTTTCGCAACGACCGAAACTGACTTTAGAGAGAAGCTGAGATACAAAGAGAAAAGACTGTGAGAACATTTTACTAATTCTCTCATTCATGATAGGATACATATAACTACAGAAACCAATTGTTGTGTCTCTGTTCCACACAGAAGTTTACCATGGTATTACCATGGCATGGACATCGTACTATTATTTTTTCATTACCTCGGAAAAATGCACTGCTGCAGTACTATGGTACTTTGAGACATACCAAGGTATGGAAATTCATGTACCATGTAATTTTAAGGTCCATGGCCCTACTATGGTAAATGTCGTAAAACAATATGGTGGTACCTTGGTAAATTTTGAAGCGTGGTAAAATCATAATATTACTTTAAGTACTTGTGCAGTAGCATGGTATATTAATATGTAAATCATTCAGTACTATGATACGTCAATAAATCATAGTATTGCCATGTTTTATTGGATATTGGTAATACCGTAACCTTCTTTTAAGTAACTTACGGTACCATAGAAATACCATGGTACTTAAATATTAAAGGTAATCATTTAGTAGTATGGTATACTGTATATCAAAGTACCATGGTATCATCATGCTTTTTGGACATTTACCATGGTAAAGCCATATTATTCTTTGAAGAACTTTGGACTACCTTGTAAATACCGTGATATACAAATTTGGCAGTTATTCTGTAACATGGTACAGTATATATCACTGCACCATGGTATTATTTGGACATTTAACACTACTTCTGTTTTAAGTACATTAAAGTACCATATAAATACCATGGAACATATGAATATAATCCTTCAGTACCATGGTATTACAATGTTGTTGTTGTTGGTTTTTTTGGACATTTACAATGGAGTACCATGTTAATACCATGGTATATGAATAATCATTCAGTACCATCATATATATCAAAGTACAGTGTCATGAGCATGTTTAAGTGGGCATTTGGACACTTACATTTTAAGCATGGGTGAAGATAAGGTAATTCCCAGACTGATGTCAGTGGTCTTGATAAATTGAGCAGTCTTTTCATGTCCATTTCCCGTTTTTGTTTCCCATCACTTTGCTTTTCTTCTCCACTTTTTGATGTGTGAACTTGCCTTTCAGCTGCCTGCTAATTAATCAGGGTCTCGGGTCTTACATAAGAGATGTGATGGTTCAAACACAGCTGTTCCTGATTGAACTTCAGCGGGAGCATCTTGGGAGAACTGAGTCAGCTGATACTGTATGACACGCACACTTCACTTCACATATCACTAGATCTTTTAGAAGGACAAAGTTTGGTTTTATCCTCTTTTCCTGTGGAGGGAGAAAATATTAAAATATTTTTTACATGTTATGAAAAAATATAGGCTTGAATGCATGGTTTTTGCTGGTTTTTGCCTAAACAGTTGCTGTGATGTTCTGAGTGGTTGTTAGCATTTTGGGCCCTGTCCCAAAAGCAACACTTCCTTT
This sequence comes from Zacco platypus, assembly GCA_038088235.1. Taxonomy (NCBI): domain Eukaryota; kingdom Metazoa; phylum Chordata; class Actinopteri; order Cypriniformes; family Xenocyprididae; genus Zacco; species Zacco platypus. Next base: position 5,774,573 of record CM076065.1, read on the forward strand.
ACACTTGCAGACTTGTGAACTTACAATGGCCGCCACATGCTTATTGTCCATTAAGTCAACAAGTCCGTAGGGTGTCCCATTTGTCATTTTATACCCTTTGTGGACAATATGCGTGGAATGCGAGGGCTTAGGGTTCAATTTGGGATAGGGCCTATGTGGTTGCTTGGGGGGGGGGGGGGGGGGGTTGTACACCCTGCCTTAAAGGGACAGTTCACCCAAAAATTAACATTCTGTCATCATTTACTCACCCTCTTGTCATTCAAAACTAGCACTTTGTTTCTTCTGTGGACCATAGTTTCATTTATAGTGTATTTGTTTTGATTCACTGAAAAAGAACTGGATCATAAGAATCATTTGTTCATTGTTGGGTGGTTAAACTCTGCCATAAAGGAACAGTTCACCAAAAAGTGAAAATTCTGTCATCATTTACTCACTCTCATGTCATTCAAAACCTGTAAGACAGATTTATTTTTAAGTGAACTATCCTTTATTTCAAAAGTCTTAGATTTGAAATGCCATTCACGTCTGCATAAACGGTGAAGGATGATTTATGTAACGAAGTTAAGAAAAACTGATCGCTCTAATTTCAGACAGTTCAGTTACAGTGCGGCCCACTTTCTGTTATACCACAAAGCCTCTCTCGAGTACGTTATCGCACTACCGCCGCCCGTTACTCATAAATTCTTAAAAACCCTTCTGTGTTGTGTACATGCAGTTTGTTTCCTTCTAAAATCCTACCAAACTAATATTTTTCTCTGATAACAGAACTGTAACTGGTCTCGTGTGTTTTGTTCGCTCAGTAGCATTTGGTCAATTGTGTATTTTGGAATGTTTTGCAGCCATCGGCTTTGATGCCGCCGAATTCTCCGGGGCAACGTTCCGTGCGCTGAAATAGACTGAAATATCCAGGCATGCAAAACGCATCATTTGATCTGCGTCTCCTGCGCCGAGCAGTTTAAATAAAACTCAAGTCGACTGAATAAAAATGTGTCATATTCATTTGTGTCAGCAGATAAAAGATAGTGAGACGGAGCGAGTTACAACTGAAGGAGAAGAGAAAGGATGGACAGCTGTCTGTAGCTGCTGATGTGGCCGTCATGGGTGTGCTATTCTCTGCAGTCCTCGTTTTCCATCGCATAACGTCTGCCTTTGGTGTTTGGACTGTTTTCTGGCCTGTGGCGTAAGGTCCTGCTTCCAAACCATCACAGGGCGAGCAGGGTGGGGTTTTCCATTTGTGCACAGAGGGAAGATGCTCAGCGTGGATGTTTGATGTGAGGGTGTGTAGCGACAGCGTTCATACAGTAATGAATCCCAGCAGTCGATGTGGTTACTCTGGATGAGTTATTCTGGAGTGGAAACAGAGATGGATAACAATTACGAGCACAAACAACCACACGCACACATGCAGACAGAAGCTTTGATTTTGACATATCATTATGCGCTCTGACACAAACAAACTTTGCTGTGAATTTAGTGGCATTTTCTTTCATTTAGAACATGTACAAAGTTCTGTCCTGAAACTCTAGATGGCACAGGCTTCTGCTTGCAATATCATCATTCTCTATAGAGCACAGCTGTTTGGTTCCTGCTGTTCTCGCTGATCAACCTTCAAATACTTGCTCAGCATTTGCTGCAGCAGTGCAGCGCGCTTTCTGAAACCCTCCACCTTCCCTAGCTCCACCTGTATAGATCTGCTACGGGTAATTCATGTATGCTATATTGTACAACAGCAGCATGTCTTACTTGCTCACAGCAGTGTGTTGTGTATGTATAGACAGCAGCAAGTCCCGTACACGCTCTGCAGTGGCAGGAATAACAGCAACAGCGTAGCAGATCAGTTCCGTCGAGACCAAATCTATCAAGATTGTCATATCCATTACCATGCCAAACAACTCCGAAAGATGTCATGACAGAATTGTTTATTTTGGAATTGAACTACAATGGTCACACTGAATTTGATTCACTAAAAAATAACCAGCTTATAAGAGTCAGTTGTTTGTTATAGAACATATACAAAGTTCTGTCATGAAACTCTAGATGGCACAGGCTGATTCTGCTTGCAATACCATCATTCTCTATAGAGCACAGCTGTTTGGTTCCTGCTGTTCTCGCTGCTCAACCTTCAAATACTTGGTCAGCATTTGCTGCTGCAGTGCAGCGCGCTTTCAGAAACCCTCCACCTTCCCCAGCACCACCTGTATCGATCTGCTATGGGTAATTCACATATGCTATATTTTACAACAGCAGCACGTCAGGCAGCAGCAAGTCCTGTGCTTGCTCTGCAGTGGCAGAAATAACAGCAGCAGCGTAGAAGATCAATTCCGCCAAGACCAAATCTATCAACATTGTCATATCCATTACCATGCCAAACAACTCCGAGAGATGTCATGACAGAATTGTTTATTTGAGAATTGAACTACAATGGCCACACTGTATTTGATTCACTAAAAAATAGCCAGCTCATAAGAGTCAGTTGTTTGTTTTGATACAGTAAAAAAGGAATCCACTCATAAGAATCATTTGTTTGTTTTGAATCAGTTTTTATTAACTTATTAGAGAATCAGAATGATCGCACTTTACTTTTCACTAAATGATGTTTTATTAACAAAGTTTGGGAGGAGCACATTCAAATGATCTACCCAATCAGCATAAGAGGAGGCCTATAAATACATAGCCGACTCACCTATGGTTCTCCACAGTTTTTTCTGCATTCTGCACCACCCCGTCTCCTCACACTTGCCTGGTTACTATCCTAACCACGGGGGAGTACTCTGGGATCGGGCAACACTCTGAGCTCGGAGCCCTCCCATTTGAACAGCATGACAAATACGCATACTTTTTATTCTATCTAATCATTTGTAAGTGTGAACTTGTGAAAATGAGTCTTTTTTTTCACAAATCAAACTGAACCATTTGTGCTGTGCGTTTTTGATTCCCTCAAATGAATCGAGCCATTTGTTTGGGAATCAGACTATGTTTTTGATTTACTACAACAAACTGACTCATAAGAGTCACTGATTCAGGAATCAGACGTCATTGACATTAATGGTTTTATTTGTGTGTTTTGTGTGTATAGGGAACGACCTCTTCCTGGTGGCGGTACACGAGCTGGGTCATGCGTTAGGCCTGGAGCATTCCAACGATCCCACTGCCATCATGGCGCCCTTCTACCAGTACATGGACACAGAGAACTTCAGACTGCCACACGACGATCTGCAGGGCATCCAGAAGATCTATGGTAACATTCTCATAGAATACACTAAATTCACAGTATACTTTCTCTCAACAAACACTGAATAAACCTCAGTGTGTAGCTCAAATCAGAACTCACACATAGCAACACTCTGGCAGTCATTCACACTTTCCTCATAAAATGTAAAAATCGAGTGCCTTATTCTTATTCGATCCGTAAGATGCTCAAATCCTCTTTCCTGAATCCCTTCCAACATACAAATGAGTCGTTCATTTGTAAATCAAACCACAAAGTCGCACTGTTGCTGCGTCCAAAATCGCATACTAACTAGGGAAGTAACAACATTTGAATTTATTTTGCGACTGTTAATAAAGTACACTATATAGTATGAATATGGGTAGTACGGTCTTGTCAGCGTCAGTTGTGTTGCGCCACTTCACTGCCATTCATAAATCCTCTCCCGTGGCCTCATGGGATAGTAAAGTGTCCATTGTACGCACACTCGGTGGATAGTTGGTCATCCGGGTGACTTTTCACCTACTGTTTTTCGAATACTATGTATTTGGACATACTAGCCTTTTGGCATACTGTTTTTCGCTTACTATATAGAGGGAAGTATTCGATTTCGGATGCAGCGTTTGTTTATTTGATTCACAATTTGACTCATTAGAGTCATTTAATCGAACTATATCTTGTTTTTTAATCATCTCGCTAAACAACATTTGTTTTATCCTCTTTTCCTGTGAAGAGATCATAAATGAACCACCATTTTGTTAGCATGTTGCTATGTGGTATGGCATGTAACCTTAAAGAGATGCAAAATGAAAATTCTGTCATCGTTTTCTCACCCCTTGTCATTCCAAACCAGTAGGACACACTTTCCTCATAAAATGTAAAAAGTGTCCATTTCTATCTGTTCCTCCACACCAATCCATAATAACATGTCGGTGAGATGTTCAGATCCTCTTTCATGGATCCCATCCAACATCCATCCCTTCTGTCTTCCTCTTTCCTCCCCCTGACACAGGAAGAGACAGCGGAGAGATACTCGTACTTCTTATGTATCATGCACACATTCCTAACCACATTCTTTCAATATCCATCACTCTTAGCAAAGCAGATCTCTCTCTCTATATCTGTCTGTTTCTTTCGCCCTATGTTATGTAATGTGAAGGGCTGTAATCCTCGCTCTATTTCAGGAGATTTGATATCAGACAGAGACTCCTCTCTGTGCTCCTGTGGGCCACTCACATCTCCAGAGGGGTAATCCTGTCAGGCAGCCCTCATACTTAAAATCATTCATTATTTTCTCCATTTAATCACCTATCCTTTCATTCTCACAGAGGATTTCTTGACCTCTCGATCTGTCAGCTCGTAGCGTTCTGCCGGCTCTTCCAAAAATCTGACGTCCTAGTTCATTGTGCTAACAGCTTGAACTCTTGAGCGCAGGTCAGCCGTCTGCTGTGATAATGAGTCCACAGATAATCGAGGTGTATGCTGGACTATAATTGATGCGAGAGCACATTATTATACCAACACTCCAGATGAATATTATAAAACCATTTATTCGGTCAGCTAGATTATCTAGTTTATTTTACCTTTATTTTTAAAATAATGCATGCATATATATATATATATATATATATATATATATATATATATATTTTTTATTTTTTATTTTTTTTATTTTAAATATAAAGTATAAATAAATGTTTTTAATAATTAATTAAGAAAAATATATAAATGAATTATTTTATAATATAAAATTTATAATACTATTATTTTTTCAAAGTATTTATTATTACTTTATTATAGTATTATTATTAATTAAAAAAAATATTTTGTGCATCATAAACATTTTATTACTAATCTATTATAATTTTTTATAGAATTTAAATATTTATAAAAAAAATTATATATTTGTACACTTGCCATTTAGCCTCTAAAACTTACAAAATGGCATCATGATAAAACACAATATTCAATGAATCATTAAATGTAGTATTCTTAATAATTCCGGCAAGTAATATAGTACATTAGCTTAACTGTAGGCTGTTATAGTTTAGAGTCTAAATACTTCTAATGAGACTAATTTTTTTTTTTTTTCAAAGGTTTTAAGCTACAAACATCCTTAATTATGAAAAATATATCACTAGAAACTATAAAACATTTGGCGTTTGATAGCTCTCATCTCTCTTTCTCTTCAGGACCTCCAGATAAACTTTCTCAGCCCACGAGACCTCTACCGACGGTCCCACCCGCCCGCTCGCACCCTCCCGCAGATCCCCGCAAAAACGACAGGCAGACGCGGCCTCCGCGAATACCAACCGGCGACAAACCAATGCACCCGAATGCTAAGCCAGACATCTGTGACGGCGGCTTCAACACACTTGCCATCCTCAGGAGGGAGATGTTCGTGTTTAAGGTAAGCCAACGAATGAGAAGTACAGTATCTTTCACAAAACAACATACACACAGATTCTTAATTACTATATGAAACGATCTCATTTCAAGCTCATGGTCTCATAACCGCCGCTTCAACACTGTGTTTAGAGCGCTGGCAGCCTCAGCTGACAAACACACACGTGGCGGCCGCAGGAAACATTTCAGCCAGCGTTCCTCCTCCTGTGTGTGGGTGTTTTCTCTTTGTTCTCTTGAGCTTGTGCTGAAGGAAAGTGACCTATTAGTCAGAGCCAATGAGCTTTTCTTTGCTCGCTGAACCTGAGGGCTGCCTTCAATGAATCCTTAAACCTCTAGTGTGATAGTTGAGTGTATCAGAAGAACTGAGCGTTAGCAATCACTGTGGATGACAGGGTGTGGATTATGAGGCTCTGACCCTACTAATGAAAGCTTGAACCTTACCAGTGGAAAAAAGATAAAGGGAGGCTCATGGAAAGCAGATAAACTAAACTGTTTAATTCTACATACAATGTAGGGATCGGAATTTTCCAAAAGCATTTTGTAATTATATCATGAGTACAAAATTAACCATGGCAACAGAAGTCTACTCGAGGGTTTTTCTTTAGGATCAGTATTGAAGCACACAGACAAAACATTGGTAATAATATTATTTATCAATTTGTTATAGATTTGCATATCACCAATATATTGCCAAATACACTGTTTTTTATTTTTATTCAGTCAGGAGGAATTAAATTAAATTAAATCTCAGGGATAAATTGTAAAAAAATAAGTAAATTATTTTGCTTTTGAATGGCAAATAAATACAACTCTTGAAAAAATTAAGAGACCACTGCATATTTTTTGTTATTTTGACCAGTTGTTGCTTTTGGCAAATAAATGCTCTAAATTACAATATTTTTATTTGGAATTTGGGAAAAATGTCAGTAGTTTAAAGAATAAAACAAAAATGTTAATTTTACCCAAACACATACCTATAAATAGTAAACCCAGAGAAACTGATAATTTTGCAGTGGTCTCTTAATTTTTTCCAGAGCTGTATGATCAATAAATGTATTTTTTTTACATTCATGAACAGACACACACACACATACATATATATATATATATAATAAAATATAATTATGAAAAATATATAAATAATATGCATTATTGTTTAGAATATAAGATTTACAACTAATAATAAAGCTCTTTTTTCACTGTACCTCACGTTCTTATTAGGCTTTCAGAAAGGTGATGACTCCAAAATCCATGATTGCCAAAGTATAGACTGAAATCAGAACAAACGAAGAAAAGTTACAAACTAACTGCACAAGGGGCACCAAAAGAGGTTTGCAGAAGATAAAACTTTAACCGATTAACAATGGAAACTAACAATGGTATGCTCTTTTGAAAGTATTGTATGCCAACTCACTTATGGATCTTGAGGAGGAACGTATGAATAGAGACTGAATCCAATAGTTGTGTTGTAGCTCTCTGATCTGTGTGCGTCTCTGAAGGCAACAGCAAAGATTTATTGTGCTCTCACTTAACACACAGCCAGTGTTTTTGTGTATATTTTTCTGTTTAAAAATAGATGGAATTCATTTGTCAGACTTTACAGAGAGTATCTTTTTTTTCTGAATAGCCAAACTCTTGCTGACGTGTAGATTTATTCCACTTGAAGAGGGTTTTTGTTGGGCTCTAATCTTGTCACTTGGTCTCAACTCCCAGTTTCACAGCAGACGCCTCTGGGAAAACAAAATCTATCATGAATGCTGTTACATTTCCTCACTTACCCAGTCGCTCGCTCTCTCGCACGCCGTAAACTGGAGTAGTCTATCATCGCGGCTAGACAATAACACAAACATATTTCTGTGCAGTAAAACGCTCAAAGTCTGCCATCTAAGCTCTGAGGTGAAGCCTATCCAAAGTAATATCTGTCTCAGCTTTCTCATGTTGGCGGCACACAGCTGTGGATCTGATCGTCTGAATGAGTTTGACAATATATTCAACTGTAGACAACAGAATTACACTGACAGATCGATAAGTTTGATACGAGATCAGACATCCAACCACTTGAAAATAAGGTCAATATAATAAAATAATCAATAATATAAGTAATTCATACAAAGTTCTGTCATGAAACTCTAGATGGCACAGGCTAATAGGTCCTTACCTCAATCTAATTGCAGTCACATCATTCTCTACATAGGTCACAGCTGAATTGTTCCTGCTGTATCAGTAGCCAATGAGCTACCCTCCACCTTCCCCAGCTCCACCTGTATAGATCTGCTACGGATAATTCATGTATGTTATTGTACAGCAGCAGCATGTCTTACTCACAGCAACGTGTCGTGTATATGTTGGCTTTATCAAATCCGTCCCTGCTCTGCAGCAGTAGCAAATAAATCAACATTATCATATCAATTACCATGCTAAACACTGAAATATAATTACTGTCAATCGTGTAAAAAATAAATAATTTCCTGATATGCTGATTAATCAAATTAGTCACACATATTTGCGGAGAAAAGCCAAATGATAATCACTCAAATGCATTATTGTGGTGATTAAATATATGAATAGACAAACTTTGTTTAGTTTCTGAATCATATATATAATCAAACATATAAATCTATAACTGACCTACAGAGCAACTAGATTATCTAGCTTATTTTACCTTTAGTTTTAAATAATGCAATGAGAATTATATATATTAAATAATAAATATTATATAATGCATGGCAAATATCTGAATAAATATTTAATTGTATATTTGTGTTTAATTATAATAAATATACAATATAAATATATTTAATTAGCTTTTATTTTTTTAATATTAAAAATAAGCTTTAAATGTCAAAATAAGAGTCTGTACACTAAAGTCTATAAAATAATGCAATAAAAATAATATATATATTAAAAAATAAATATTATTTGTGCATGATAAATATATAAATAAATGAATAAAATATTTAATAAATTGTATACTTTTGTGAATAAAAAATCTACAATATAAATATTTAATAAGCTTATTTTTTAGTCTTAAAAATGAGCTTTTTTAAATGTCAAAATGAAAGTCTATACAATAAAGTCAATAAAATATATCAAATGAAAAATAAATATAAAAATAAAAATATATAAAATATTTTATTTATAATAAATATACAATATAAGTATATTTACTATGCATGTTCTATTTTTGCTAATGTAAATAAAAGCACACTTTGTTCTCTGTCATTTATCATTTCCAGTAATATAAACAGTCAGTTCCCTCCTCCCTCTCTCTCTCTGTAAGTATGTGTGTTTGTGTAAGAGAGAGTGTCTCACTCAACTGACTGCCCATCTCCTGAGTGCTGGTGTTTTTTGATGCGGTTTAAGTCTGTGCCCGGTGACAGATCTCCTCCGTCCAGTTCTGTGAGGACAGTTTCACAGTCCGGTGAGGGATCTGTAGACTGTGAAACAGCGAGAGGCTGAGAGATAGAGGCCGATCTCCCAGCAGCACGCTCTCAACCTGCCCAGCACCACACTGCTTGTGGTGCTTTGATCTTTCCGATGCATCTCTCCTTCCCTCCATCTCCCTGCACGCATCCCTGTGTTCAATGTTGGCTGGTTGTTACAGTGTGCATCATTTGAACAGGCTAAACCTCACACGGCACGAGCGTTCTGCGCGGAATCCGTATTCACATCCTAATGCAGAGCTTTTGTAACTTAATGTTTCGTCCTGAAAAATCAGACAAATTCAAATATTAGTGAAATCACATCATATTTCCACTCCACAATAAATCATATATAGCATAATATAGCTATAGGGTCAGGAATTAGGAAAAATGAAGAGATTCTGCTTCCAAAAATTCTGGTTCCTCAAACATTCCATGAACAATTGACGACTCTGTGAATCAGAAATTACAGTGATTTAAGTCTGATTTAGGTTCATCCGAAAATGAAAAATGTCATTATTTTTTGACACTCACAAACTTATATATATATATCAAATATCAAACTTATATCATAACAAACACAATTACAGCCCAATATCATAGGGAAGCGATATAGCATAGCGATATCACAAGTTCTGAGCCTCATAATTGAACTGCATGTGCTTTGATTTCTCTTATCCTACTGTACCACATTATATTTAACATATTTCACTCCTCCATATTACACAGCTAAATTCAAGACATTTTCAATTGAAAACAGTCCAACCTGTACCAGATAATGGTGTCTCTGAGAGTTCCTAAAAATGAGGTACTGAGGGTCACTCTCTCTTACAGTACAAAGCAGAAAACATTTTTGGTCCGTGACCCATTTTTTAAGGTCCAAAATTCATACATCCCCACATTTTAAGCCTATATTTAATGATCTCGCAGAAGCAATATACCCAACTACAAAAACAGTTTTACTATTTTTACTAAGTTATACATGAATTCATCTCTGCTGTTATAGTTTATCTTGATGCAAATAAATCAATACAATTATCTTAAAATTAAATTAATAAGAAAGGTTGAAAACCTCTGGAAGTACAGCATTTATAACAAAACTGACAATTCCTAATTTTTTTAAGTAACATAAAAAAGGGGACCTATTATCCCCCTTTTCACAAGATGCAATAAAAGTCTCTGGTGTCTCCAGAATGTGTCTGTTAAGTTTCAGCTCAAAATACCCCACAGATCATTTATTATAGCTTGTCAAATTTGCCCCTATTTGGGTGTGAGCAAAAACATGCAGTTTTTGTGTGTGTCTCTTTAAATGAGCTGCTGCTCCCGGCTCCCTTTCCAGAAGAGGGCGGAGCTTTAACAGCTCATGTTTCGGGTTGCTCAACAACAACAAAGCAGGAGAATCTCACGCAGTCAGTGTGTTCAGCCTCACATTGTTCAAAAGAGACTCAGGAAAGAGTTACAACTTTTAGAATGAATCTGGACATTTCTGAATGATTAGTGGATAAATTTATGTAGTTGCTATGGAGTTGATTCAACTCATCCACTAGCATGTGCCGTTATGTTAATCTTTCGTGCAAATTCAGCGTTGAATTGAAGCAGTTTGTGAAGCAGTCCGGCGTAAAATTATGGCATGGCAACAACAATCTACTACAACAACTCTTCCTCTTCTCTAAAGCAGCCCAACATGGCCTCGCCCCCTTGTTGCGTGTTCCCGGGGGCGGAGTTTATGTAAATTTTGGGCTTTATGATGTCACCAACCCTGGAAGAACCCCAACATTACACACTGACTAAAGTTAAAAAAGAGAAATCATAATCAAGACCCCCTTTAACTTCATGTGCCCTCGTAATCTTCAATGAAAATAACTTCTCATCTCTGATGATGTGTTAACTGGCATGAGGGCGGGACAACCTGTCACTCAACGAGATCGACCAATAGCAAACCACAACCATCCAATCAATTCCCATGGACAAAAGCAAGTCCCACTCTACATTTTTTCTTGTTCAAGAAGCCGTTTCAGCCGTTCAGATATACGTCACAACAAGGAAGAAAAGGCTATCACAACTTCTCTTTAAATAAGTTGTGATGGAGTCTATTTTAATACTGAAGCTATGCAACGTGGTCCCATGGTCTGTCATTTCGCAATCATTCAAGCCGTAAAGAGCTGAACGCAGACACAACAGTGTGTCTTCTCTCATAGCCAAACAATAATGAAACGCAGATGAATGTGTTGCCTCCAGCGACCACACGTTTACTGGATGTGCATATGTCGCTGTTGTCTGTGTGGGCCTTCCTGTGATTACATAGTGCCAGTCAAATTTCGTTGTCTTTCTGGTATAAAAGGGAGGATGAGAAAAAGTAGCTTATTATATAGAAGTGAAGAAAAAGGCAACAATACTGGAGTGTTGTCTTTGTGTTAATATGCAATTGCTAATGTGTTACGATTGCTAGGTGGCTGTTTACTGGACATCGCTGTCGTTCAAGTCTGTAACACAAACAGTGTGTTACAAGTTACACAACAAAGTTTCATTTGGGTTTGTCTAAATCACTAGCCCGAACTACGAGCCATAGCGTTAGAGATATTTGATTAGTAAACACCACTAATAACCGAAATGCCTGTGATATCTGTTTGATAAGATTACAGTATTTTCTCCAAGGAGACAGAATACTACTTTCGGTCCCAAAAGACTCCCGCTGACTGCTGTGGGCGGACGGGCGAACGGCAGTTTTGATTGTCTCTGTGGTCGTGTCAGAGAGTTTTCTGCACTGAATTCATTCGTAATTCTTTCTCAGATCAGAAGAACTGATTACACGTTTATTGCAACATTAAAGATACACACTTTTCACTCTCTCGCTAGTTTATGAAGTACAATATATAGATATAGATGAAACTGAAACAAAACAAAGCTAAATAGAAATACTAAAATAACAAAAATCACTTAACAAAATAATGAATACGATAGTATATAAATATATTACTACAATAACACTAGTTGGAACAAGATTTTTGTCAGAGAGAACAGGTGGAATCAAAGCGGTGGTGCAAAATCTGAAGAATGACGTCTCTGTAATCGAGTACAAAATACTGTCAGCGAGGAACAGGCAGGATTTACAGGCTGAAGAAGTGTCATCTGAGTGCCTTACTGCAGGAGAAAATGAAAGAGGCCCTCGGTTTTAGAGATACTGATGGTCAAATTACATGCTTCAATTTGCTACAAAAGATTAGTCAGGAGAAGCAAATCTGTGCTTGAAGAATAATGGAGTTGTCATTCTCAAACTATAAGTTATGCTCAAGCTTGCTGTTAAATTGTATTCTGAGAGACACAGAGATACAGCAAAGCATCTCGGAACTTCTCTTATTAAAAAAACATGCGGTTCTATAGATGCTATAGGTGTGATGTTGGTCAATGCCATGTTCCAGCGGTGCTGCACGACACAAAATAATTATGGTCAACAGAAGAAAAAAAGACAGAGCTTTGGAACGAATAGAGTTGAAAGCTTGGTGGAAAATGCTACTCATAAATATAACAATATTTGTAAATATATAATAATATATTTTTTATGTAAATTATTTACATTATATTTAAATTATTAAATATTTTGTAATAGTTTTATATTATATTATTTATTACACTATTTACATATACATAAAATATATTATAGTTAATTATATTTAATCATATTAATTTAAATGATTGACCATTATTTAGCATTTTTAATAATTATAAATAATATTCTATATTATTTAAAATATGACATGCATATTTATATATATATATATATGTGTGTGTGTGTGTGTGTGTGTGTGTGTGTGTGTGTGTGTATATATGTATAAATATAAAGTTCAACAGAAGAAAAAATTCATACAGATTTAGAACTAATAGAGAAGATAAAGCTTGGCAGAAAATGTGACTCGTTTATCCAGTTTATGAGGCGACAGGCTTGATTCCCATCATCCTCTGTGGCAGCTAAAGAATGATAAAACACACAGATAAACATCAATTACACACCTAATGTGCATCCTTTGCTCTTCACTTGGACTAAAAGGCCTCCTGCGTCTGTCGGGAACTGCGAAAGAAAGAAAGAAATATGAAATTGCCCTCAGTGTCTATTGACTTGAACACACATGCCATCATAATTTTGATTTCTGGACTCATAAGTAGGAACTTCCCAGGAGGCAACGATTGTTACGGCCACCACAGAGTGATGACGGAGATACTGTCTGTTTTGCCACCAACATTTAAACAAGCTTTGGAGACTTCAAAGCAGTGACATCAAAGCTGTAGATGTGTGACGGGGGATTTTCCAAAGCTGGAAGTGAGAGCAGCTGTGGCCGCACACAGTAGGTGAAGGGCAGGATGCCACAACTACAGCTATTCCATGATGCCTGTTTGGGTTTGATTTAATAAAATATACTTTTTCGCCCTAAAAAGAATGACAGAATAGCTGTTGTTTACAGGACAAAGCCTCTTAGAAAAGCCCTAAAGCCTTGTATCGACCACTCTGGGCTCCAAAAAGACAACATGCAAAGCCTTATGGGAGCTGTAAACCCTGAAACGTGCCATGCCACTAATGTTTCTTTATGTATTTTTTCTCTTTCAATCATCTTCACTCTATGAAGGACCACTGGTTTTGGAGGGTCAGAGATAACGCCGTGATGCCCGGTTACCCCATGCTCATCAATGTCTTCTGGAGGGGTCTGCCACCCAAGATTGACGCCGTCTATGAGAACAGCAAGGGCAAATTTGTGTTCTTCAAAGGTAGGATTTCTACACATTAGATCAACGTCCCTCAGCGCAGTTTGTTTACAAGCGTAAGAGGCGAGTTGAGTTCAGAGATAGTGAGAGAACAGCGTGAAGAAGAGACTTAACCTCGTTTCTACAGAGAGGTCAACTGCTGCAGGGCTCTCACTGGTTTATCTACAACGTTTTTCTGACTTGCTGTAAAGATATAACAACATTAGGAGTTCATATAGTGAATACATGAGAATGCATAAGTGTGTGAGAGCGATTCTTGCAAAACATGTCAAGACCATGGGTCATATTTTAAAAGATGTGAAAGATATGATATAATATATATACTATATATATATATATATATATATATTGTATTTCTTATTTTGCTAATAGAAAATGCAGCTTATTTTTAGGATTAGGATTAGGAGTGTCTATTAATAGCCCACCTTGTTGGTAGAGGCTATTTACACTAACTCCGCCCACCATTGCCTGATTGGGCCAGACAAAATGACGAAGTAAATCCCGTTGACAACAGACTCAGTGGTGTGGAGAGTGAGACGGGTAGCGTTAGCTTTTGACATGACCGACCCGAGTTCGAATCCTTCTTTTTCCGAACTCAGTCTTCATTTTCATTTTCGCATATTGGCTAAAATTAGTTTTTATTTTAAATAAAAATATTCAAAAAGTGGGAAACGGTTTTTAATTGAGGGTATAAAGTGTTTAACAGACAAGTAATTTCCCAATAAGGCAGCATCCATTTATGATTTTAATAAATATTGTTATATACATACAATTATGTATGTATATTATTGCATACCCGTTGTATAAGCACACTGGCCTATAGTACAATAATAGTAGTCACAATAATATTAATTATTATTATTAGTGTTATTATATTGATGATGTACTATGATTAGTATATAAATTATGTACATATAATTTATTAATAATAATAATAATAATAATAATGTTATTATTATTATTATTACTACTACATTATTTATAATTATAATATTTATAATTTAACAACAGATATTTCAGATATTAAATTAATTTATATATGTTAATATATATTGTTTCAATTGTTATATTTAAATTCTATATCCATTCACAAATATGAGACCCATAGAACTGTAATGCAAAAAAATGCATGTTATTTAAAATTGTAAAGTACTAATGCCTTAATATAAAAAAAAATGTATTACAGTATTTTTTAAAAACACAGTGTGCTTAATTGACTTCATTTCACAAGCAAATGAAATTAGGCTTCATTTTCTCAAAAAGTTGAAGCAAAAGTGGATATTTATATTGTGCGTAAAAAATTAATTATTCACTTTTGAGTCCACTATTGACTTTTTGTATTTAAGTTTAGTTGTGCCTGTAATGCGAACCCATGGCACTATAGGCTCTGCACAATGTGTGTATTTAGCTGAAAGGTATAGTACTGTACATTTACTTTTCATGTGTTACTGAAGGATTCAATACAGATTTTAGTGTAATCATGTAGAAAATATGGCCTGAATATACAGAGCTATATTATTCCCATGGCGAGGGAAACACTGGGGTTTGTGTGTGTGTGTGTGTTGTTGAAAATAGCTAAAGAGGAAAAGAATAGGCTGGGCCAAATGAGATAATGACAAATACACACACCTACACAAACACAGCAGTTTTCCACACGCTTTTGTTCCTCGACAACTAGACAAATGGTCTCCCGTGTTCAGAGAGCTTAATGAACCTTTTTAGCCCACCATGCCTGTCATTTTAATTATTTATTTGCCTGTACACCTCACATCTCCAGTAACAGATCAGAGAGGAAGGGAAAAGAGAGGCATGGATTGAATTATGGATGGAATATTTACCAGTTTTGGTGTTTTGTTGCGAAATTTGTTCCAGATTTTTCTCCTAAAATTGTAAGAAATAAAATGAAAATTATGCTTTGATGCTTTTTACTCTGAAGCAGAAATGAGCTTCAACAGTTTTCTCCTTGACACAAATGAGGCAATATTTGACATGTGCGGCTATAGAGCTGCTTTCAAACAACAAGGATTGTGAAAAATGCTTTTAAATATAAATAAACATTATAATAATAATAATATATTATTATGTATTATAATACCATAAGAAATACAAATAAAACGTCTGTATATGAATGTGAATCCGATAATATGGTTTTGATGAGAAATGTTGAATTGAGATTATAAAGTCATCACATTTGTGATTTTCCTTCCCATGGGGTATAGTACACATTTTGTGTGGTCCATGTGGAAGCAAATAAACAGCTTTTTTCACACTCATTGCCGGTAGAAGCAGCTCACAGTGAGGATCACTTACACTGACCTCTCAGCATTTAAGTAGGTCAGAAAGCATGGCCAAATCTGGAAGTTTAAATGCGTTGCTCTGGATAACATTGACCTCAAGCCAACATTTACAACAAAATCATCCTGTAATTTCACTTTCACAAACATACTCACACAATCACTGGCAGACACAAATGAACAAACGCACATACTAGAGCTCTCTTGCACTCATCGGCCCTGTCGGACGGC
Organism: Zacco platypus; assembly: GCA_038088235.1. Taxonomy (NCBI): domain Eukaryota; kingdom Metazoa; phylum Chordata; class Actinopteri; order Cypriniformes; family Xenocyprididae; genus Zacco; species Zacco platypus. The sequence continues at coordinate 5,790,889 of CM076065.1, forward strand.
GCTGCTTGGCACAGAGAGACGCTGACCCCACTGAGAGGGTCATGAGAAAGACCCAGGTGACGTGACAGGCATTTCCTCTTCCAGAGGAAAAATGACGGACCTGTCCTCCTCTGACTCCAAACAAACCATGACACCCTTAACCCCGTCTACTGTCGACATGCATCACAGACGGTTTCCTCAGCTCAGAGGGTCAGCGCTGCTCCCCTGTTCGCCTCCCTCTCCGCCATAACCGACACTAAAGCACACTGACGTTTTAAAGTGAAGGCATTAACATGTCAGGTCTGAGTAACAGTGGCAGACGAACGGTCAAAGGCCTGGTCACGGTAATTAAAAGCAAACAGGAAGTGCCTGAGCTGTGAAATTGAATGTTTGGTTTTGCTGAAATAGACATTTATCTAGAAATGATGTAAATATTGAGGATTCTGTATCAGTAACCTCAGTGTCATTTCACTGGCACAAACAGGAAATATAGTTTGGAAAAACTTTGTAAGGATGGCCATAATAATATCTGTATCTATCTATATCTATATCTATAAAAATCTATATATATATATATATATATATATATATATATATATATATATACATACACACACACACACACACACACATATATATGTGTGTGTGTATATTTAAAACTGTAAAGTATGTATACATTATGGTACAATCTGTCTACTGCATTTAATTTAAAATAAAAAATTAAGATTAATTAAAAATGCAATCATTTATATTGTAATATTCTTAATATGCATTATATATTTACGTATTTGCCATAATACGTATGTATTTACTGTAATATTTATTATTTTATGTATAATATTTAATTGCCATTACTGTAATGCAAATAATAATAATCATGTTCAGTATTTATATAATGGTAGTAACTGTCTACTGTCTTTAAAATGTAAATTACGATTATTACAGTAAAAAGGTTTTAATGGAATATTACACACATGTACACATACAATATATTATTTATTAATATAAAATATATAAATATATTTTTTGATCAACTAAACAGCCATTACAGTAAGTACAGTACAGCAAAACGTGGAACAAAATACAGTATAATCAATCAAGGCATATTTTCCTGCATATTTTATTCACTAAATAAACACCAAGGAATAACGCTATTTTTGTCAACACTCTTATACTAAAGAAAGAATCGCAATCCTATCTTAATTGCCAACTAAAAAGCGCATTAAAATCATCAGTATATATATTCAATATATAGTCCAAATTATCCCTCAGCCGTAAGTGGAGCGACACTTGAAAATATAAGCAAGTCAAAGACAGTTTATAAGCGATGATTTACATTTTCCTCCTTTGACTGAGTTAAATCACTGAGCACTCTCATTTGGTCCAGTGAAAATGTACCCAGGGCTGAATACAATGTAATCTCCTGATTTCTCCTTTGTTCTTGTGCTTTTTCTAGGGAAGCAGTTCTGGGTGTTCAAGGACACAATGCTACAGCCTGGCTACCCCCAGGACATCTCAATGTTTGGAAACGGCATGCCAGCACAGAGTATAGAGACAGCCGTCTGGTGGGAGGACGTAGCCAAGACCTACTTCTTCAAAGGAGATAGGTATGTGCGCAGTATGTGAGCGTTCATCTCTCTCTGTGTGTGTGTGTGTGTGTGTGTCTGTGTAACTTTCTCTACTTACCAACATGCAGGTATTGGAGATATAACGAAGACATGAGAACGATGGATCCTGGTTATCCCAAGTCCATCACAGTATGGAAGGGTGTTCCAGATTCTCCGCAGGGAGCATTTGTGGACAAAGCTAACGGTAAGATTATAATGTAGTCTTTAATGCACTGTAATCAAGATTTAAGTTGTTAGTCATTTTAACAAAACTTCGATACTAAGTCGGTAATGAAATGTTAAAAATGTGATGCTTTGATCGCTGTTGATCGGATTCGTAAACACCTCTGATTGGCCACAATGAGCAACGCTTCAAAAACATGTTGTAAATAGACGTCCATGACCGAACGCTTACATAGATACTCACGGGAGCGGTTGAAAGGAGGTGTCTATCAGCGGGCCGGTCCTTTCAAATGCTCTCTCTTTCAAATTTAAACACTTCTGCATGCTTTCAAACGCTCCCATGCGCTGATCATTGTAGCCAATCACAGACATATCTGATGAGCACATGAACACAATGACCAATCAGAGGTGTTTACGAATCCTCTCAACAGCGCTCAAAGTGTCACATTGTTAAAATTTCATTACCGACTTTTTATCGATGTCGATACTTTTGACAGCACTAGTGCTCACACAAGTTTAAATCTGGCTTGCAACATTTCCCAATCTCATGGTCATCTTCCCATAATTTCCTGTCATTTCTCCACTATATTCTGAATGAAAAAGGCAAAAATGGCCAATATAAAAAGACGTTCAGAGAAAGGAAAAAAACAGTTGCAATAGCTGAGGAAAAAATCTGAAAATTATATGCTATAAAAATAACCAAAACCAACAAAGAATTTAAACATATACAAAACTTACAAGGACTGGTGAGCTAACTAATTTAAAGGTGACTTATTAAGTCTTGATTTTGTTTTTGAGGTCTACTAGAATAAGTTTTCATGCTTGAATGTTCAAAAATCACATTATTTTTCACAGGCGGCACCTCTTTTTCCAGTCTGTCAGTAACACTCTGTTCAGTTCGGGTCTCTATGAAGCCCCTCCTTCAGAAAAGCACAATGTGCTGTGATTGATTGGTTGGATAAGTGTGTTGTGATTAGTCAAACGCTTAAAGATTGTGAGAGAAATGTCGTGCCCTTCAACATACTACTAACACAACTTAACCCCCCTTTTTTGCATTGCCTTGGGTGGGAATATTGTGACGTGTTCCTTCCCAGAAGAAATCCCAAGACTCCAATCCAGGCGTTTCAGGGAGTTCAGAAACAGTTCATACTGATATAGAGCATAACTCCCTTTGAACTATAGCAACTTTACACACTAGAGAAAGGTGAATATGTAAAAAAGCAGCATAAACTACAAACAGCCCATGCAGATATTATACTGCAAATGATTCAGAATCGTTTGTGTCCTTTCTGAAGCAGTTTAAATCAATATTATTCTCATTTACACTGCCCTATTTTCATTGTATACAAGTTTGAAGGGTTGTGCATTTCAGGGCAAGTGTGAATCTCTGTAGGGGTTCTCGAGGTGGGTACGTCTTGCATGAGTTCAGTCCATAGCTGCAGGCTCGCAGGTCGACAGCCACACACATGCCATCTGTACCCATCCCCGGTGCCAGGTTTGCCCATGGACGCAGGCGATCATCTGAGCGTGAAGGGTGGATTGATATTCCAGGGAAATTGTTTGGCTAACCACACTTTGAAAGCGATCGTGGGCTTTCTTTCAGCCCTGTCTCTGCACGTTACCCAAAAGGCCTCTGTGGGCGAGACAGAGTAGAGAAAATTGACCCTAATTATGTGTCATCATGGCCAGCCGATCATGGGGAGATCGGAAAGGACAGCTTTTTTTCTTCAGCTCTAGTCCTGTTTTAATACAAGTATAGATTTTACGATAACAATAGTCTTACGATAAGCCTTTATGGTCTTTCGGATCACACCGAACCCCTGTTCCGGTATGGATTCAAGGATTTAGAATCTTTATTCATCAGATTTAGTGGAGAGTGACAGGAAATTTTTGGGGAGATGTTGGATCAGGGTAAATGTCAGGTTGGAACTTACATCACCCACATGTGCAGCATGGCTCAATGTCTATTCCAGCAGGCCTAGGTGCATTAGAAGTGAGTGGTTACTCACTGAGCTAACTCCCCTGATTTTTAATATAAAATAATATAATAAAATAAATAAAATAAAATGGATAAAATCATATATAATAAAAATAGGATAAAATAAATAAATAATAATGGTTGCAATATGAACAGGTTTTAAAATTCAAAATGTATTTAAATTTTACAATTTTTACATAAAATGAAATACTTAAATTAATTTGGATAAAGTAAAAAAAGTTGGATAAAAAAATAAAAATCATGCATCATAATGGTAGCAAAATTAATTTAAATTTTAAAAGAAAAAACTGCTATGAATTTTTTGAAAATTACAAAAACTAAATATATAATAAAAATAATAAATTATATAAAAATGTAAATATATTTTTTAAATATTTAAAAATATAAAAATAAACATAAATATAGCAATGAATTCAATCAAAATTAAATGATTTTAAAAATTTAACCAAATATGAAAACAATACACAATTATATAAAATATAATTTTCACATTTTTTATAAATATATAAATTCTATTAATATATATATATATATATATATATATATATATATATATATATATATATATATATATAATGTTAATTGAGGCTTCACAATATTATGTATAATATGAAAAATGGATATTCAGTGAGAGATTGTCATACACATGAATATCAAAAATGTAAAAATAGGTGGAAATGAGCATGAATTAAATATCCAATATAAACATAAATCCATCTAACAAATGTCTCCTCTGTCACAGGTTTCACGTACTTCTACAAGGGTAAAGAATACTGGAAGTTCAACAACCACAGGCTGCGGGTGGAGCCCGGCTACCCTCGCTCCATCCTGAAAGACTTCATGGGATGCGACCTCACGCCCATCGACCCCGACCTTCAGCCGACGGATGACGAGGATGTCGTGATTAAACTGGACAACGAAGCCAGCACGGTCAAAGCCATCGCTATCGTCATTCCCTGCATCCTGGCGCTCTGCCTGCTGGTGTTGATCTACACCGTCTTTCAGTTCAAGAGGAAGGGTACGCCACGACACATACTGTACTGTAAACGCTCCATGCAGGAGTGGGTGTGAGTCAGACAGCCACAAGACACAGTGGTGTAAACACCCTAAACTTGCGGACTTTGGCTCTCGACCCGCGTCTCGCTCAAGGAGAACAGTGAGGGCCTTTGCTTTGATTCCCCTCTCCAGGAGATGAGGGGCGCATTCCCTCCCCACCCCCAAAAAATCCCCTTTCTCTTCTCCCATTGGCCCCGGTGCACCTGATGTAGGACTTGAGGGATTGCAAAGATCCCACGGTGCATTGCGACGTCTAGTGCCACTGTTCGATGTGGAAATCGCTGATTGCTATACCTTTAGGTTTTACAAGTGCACGCTGAAACGCGAAAAAAAAAAGAAAATCAATGAAAACGTCACAGGAGTCGTTTTGTTTTATCTTTTCAGATTTTTGCTTGGCTCCGATCTATAATTTATTTTCAAACAGAGATATTTACGATTCCCTTTAAAGCACTCCCAAACCAAATAAAGACTTTCTCTCCAAAGAGGATCTTTTTTCTTTTTCTTCTCACAAACCTTTTTTTTTTTTTTCCTTGTTCTATACGTATTTTTTTCCCCCTCCCTGCTCTCAATATTTTGCAGTGATATGTAGTGGGGGAAGTTTTGACTGTTGTGGCAGTCTGTCTCAAAACAGGGGCCAAAATATTCTGCAATATTTTTAACAGCCTTAATTATGGATTGTGTTGTTTGCTTTTGTTTTAGTTTATTCATTTGTTTTTGAGCACCGCTTTGTTTGTCTGTCGGAAAGGCAGTGCAATATTGCTTTGCTCCCTTTGAGATCGGAGATCGTGGTTAACCTCATTTTCGCCAGGGGCTGCACTGCAGGGCCGCCCGGCCGCTGGAGCAGGGGCAGGACTCCTTAACCTCTGCCTAACATGAAGCATATCAGTCAAAACAGAGGGAAGACCAAGCCACTGCAACGACGAATATTTTATTACGCTTTTTCCGTCCGACGGTGGAATTGCAACTGCAAAGGAAGTGCTTGAACCGTTATCGTGCTTAACGCTCACTCGTTTGGTCGTGTTTGCACGGACAGAGATTTGAGAATTCGTATCTTCCCTTTTTTCCGAAAGGTTGCTGTTCAAGCATGTCATCTCCTTCGGACTGCCTTGTTTTTAGGTCTGGATGGGATCCTAGAACCTTGAAGTATGAACCAGAACCACCAGAGCAACTCAGGACAGCGCTTGATTCAAAAGTGTATGCAAGCATTCACATCCAGTCCTGTGTCTTTATTATCAACCGAGCAGAAAATCAAGGATATATCATGTAACGTTTCACCATTGCTTGTGATCGGAGGTTTCGGCAATTGGATCGGGCGATATTTTTGTTTTTTTTTATCGGAGTCAGAACTCTCAGTTCGGTTCATGTTTCGCAGTCTGACTCTAGATCGGTCCTTTGCATCGAACGGATGTTTCAACATACAGTTATTTGCTTGCATTAACGTTTTATATGTTTTTTTGTTTTGTTTTGGTACATTTGAACAAACCGAATGGTCTCAACCTCAACTTTAAAAGTGGTACTTAAAGTGCTAAGCTGTCATCCGGCACGTTTCCTTTAGACTCGAGAGAAAACGTACGTGATCTAAAGGAAACTATATGCGTGTTTCTAACAAGCAGTGTTTGAATGTGTGTCTGTATCGATGCTTTTTTCTTTTTTTCCTTTTTCATTGTTTTAAGAAAAAAAGGAAAAAAATGGGATATTCTTCAAGTTCATGTACTTCATGACTCGGTTTGGGACAAACCGTCCTGACAGACTTAATAAATTAATCAGTATATGATTAAAATGCCTTTTAGCGATTTGTTCACATTTACTGTACACACATATTCAGTCTAGGAGAATATAAACATCCACTCTCTAAACTTACAAAAATACCATGGTAATAACCATAGTATTTCAGTATGGTAATCATTCAGTACCATAGCATATATCAAAGCATTATGGTATTACCATGGTACTGCCGCAGTTCTTTCCTTTCTTTCACTTACAAAAATATACTATGGTATTTTGAACATGAGTACCATGAAATGTGATAATACCATGACATTTGAGCATGGTATTGAACATTTTACCATGGTATTCTGGACATTTTACTATGACGTTTGATCATGATATCATGCTACTATGGTATTTTGGACATAGTACCATGCATGGCATTCCAGACATTTTACCATGGTACTACTATGGTATTTTGAACATTTTACTATTTTAGACTAGACTTAAGATGCAAATTTGAACATGACACCATGGTATATTACTATATTTTAAACATTTTAGCATGGTAATACCGTGGTATTTTTTTACGTGTTACCATGCATGGCCTTCTAGACATTTAACGTGGTACTTTTAATATGTACCATAGTACTACCATAGTATTTTAGACATGTTATCATGGTATTCTGAACATGTACCATGGTATTTTAGATATGCATTATGGTAGTACCAAACCATGTAAATACAATGGTACATAAAATCCGGTACCATTCAAAATTACCATAGTATTACCATCTGATACCACTACAGTCCTTTTTTGTAGGAGTTCTGTCTTCTCTCTCTCTTACTATGTGTGTGTGTGTGTGTGTGTGTACCCATACGCATGATCGCATCTGAACATTTCCCAGAATCCCAGCCGATCAAACAAAAGTCAGCTTTGAAGAACTGAGAGGAAAAGGCAATCATTAAATAATACCAAAAATCAAGTATCATAAAGGTGGTGTGTATCCTGTGGTTATATTTAGCTAGTATGATAAGAATCAGAGCATAAAATATGAGACGGCGGTGAGCAGAGGCATTTAGAACTCGCCAAGTGCAAAAGTAAACAGAGACAGACACGGCCCATGCGCATTCTGATTGGCTCTCGGAGCGCTGGCATGGCGGATGAGTTCAGCTCGGGCATCCAACTGCCATCTACGTTCCAAATCAAATCTAGCTCAGCAAAATCACTGCGGCCATGCTTACTGCAAGCATAATGGCTAAGATGAGAGATTAAAACAGTAAATGACCTGAAATACTGTCTGTGGAAAACTTTGACTGCTTTTCAAACGTTAATCACTCTAAACTGACCAGCAATGTTGATGTGCAAAACTACATGTTTTCAAAATCAACTATTTGGTGGGTCGTCTGAAAGACTAGTCGACTAGTTTAGAGTTAGGATTAGGGTTTATGTCTACCGGACACCAATCAGATGTGTCTTAATGGGAGGCTTTCACATAGGATGCGTTCCTGCATTCAAAAATGGCTTGATGGAGCGCAACGGGAACAATTCAGAGATCATTTTTTGAAAACTGAAAAAAAGTTAAAACAATGACAGAAAAAAGACGAGATGCAACGCAAGGTCAAAAATTGCATGTACACTACCATTCAAAAGTTTGGGGTTGGTTGGAGTTTTTATTATTTTTGAAAGAAGTGTGTTATGCTCATAAAGCCTGCATTTATTTGATTAAAAACTAAATCAAATAAATAAATATTATTACATTTTTTAAAAAAAAATCTATTTGAATATATTTAAAAATGTAATTTATTCCTGTCATGCAAAGCTGAATTTTCATCATCATTACTCCAATCTTCAGTGTCACATGATCCTTCAGAAATCATTTGGTACTCCAGAACATTTCATATTATTATCAATGATGAAAGCTGTTCTGCTGATTAATATTTTTTGCAAACCATAATTTATATGTATTTATATATATATATATATATATATATATATATATATATATAAAATATGGTATAAATTATACATATATACATATATATACATTTTCTAACATAAATATCTCTTTTTTTTAATCAAATGAATGCGTCCTTGCTGAAGAAATGTATTAATTTCTAAATTTCTAAAAGTAAAATCTTTCTGATCCCAAACTTGGTATATAATGGTAGTGTACATAAAATATAAACAATTACAAAAATTAAAAAATGAATTTTTATTATATTAGTAAAAATATATATTCACCTGACAATAATTTTCTTTAAATTTGTTGTAGAAAGTGGTGAATTAGTTTTTCGATGGAAGCTATGTTGAAAATCCAAATTAGTTGCCATGCTAAAGCTCAGTGTGCTAAAAGTCTAAAAACTAAATTCCTTTTTTAAACTTTAAAAAAAAAAATTATACTCATTATTTGAACCCATTAAACTAGTTTTTGCATGTCTTTTGTGAGAAATGTCACACAGATGAGCGCGCAACACTTGTGTATTCGCTAAGAGGCTAATCTGTCGTTCTCTGTGTTTAGTGTAAGAACAGTGAGTCTGGTCTCTCTCTGAAAGTGTTCCGTCTAGCCGACAGAACTTGTGGTGCTAACTGGACCTACACTGGTGAGCGTTGTCCTGTAGTCTTTTGGTGCTGTTATTATTTTAGACCTTATGGACTTACACTTGATTTGACGACGGTCTGTGCAGGAATAATGTATTCACGCTCATGTAGCACTAGCCGTGACGGTGCATGGATTGGTAGTTTAGTGTGCTAAAGGTTTGCGTATATATATTTCCTGTGTGTTCTGTGAAGGCCTTAAGCTTAAGCTAAGTCAGGTGTCAAAGGTCGTGCCGCCCATCGGCTACATGTTGGTGCTAGACCCTGATTCATGTTTACAGTTTCTGTAACTTTAGCAAGGATGTGGTTTTCCGTTTGCTTTGCGACATGATATCATGATCTCAATTCCTCAAACTCATCAGCATCTGTGCTATTCTCAATCATCCTCATTGTCTTGTTTATCATCTTGCCATCCTGATTATGTTAAACGATTCCAAATGAAGGAAACAAAGTCTGAAAAACATGTTTATACTTTTTCATTCTGTCTGTATTTCATTGATCAATAAACACATTTGAACATATTTCCCCTGAGCAATTTTGTGTTCATCTACCTGTACCGTCATCATGTTTCTCATTTTCAGTCTGTTGTGCTTGATTCATTATGGTTCATTTCTATTCCAAACATCACTCATCCTCAGCTGTGAATAGAACTAGTAAAAACAGAAACTAAGCTAAAAATACATTTTTATGACCCCCAAATAAACTAATATTAAATTTTTTAATTATTTAAAAAAAAAACAGAGCATATTGTAAACTAAACCAAAAAAAGACGAAAAAAAATTGAAAAACATTAACAATTCTAAACTAAATTATTTTATATGAGAATATATAAAATACAAAACATTTACTCAAAAAACTGCATCAAAAATATTCACACACGCAAAGAAAAAAAATGAGTAAAATGAGTAAAAGAGTAAATCTAGAATTAAATAGTTTACAGTCCCATTGCTCTTATCAGTCATGTTTTTCAAAAATTCAGACTCTGTGTGAATAGGCTTTAAGATTTTGCCAAATTTATCCTATAATCTTACACCATTTCCAGGTTTTTTATGAAAACATTCTATTTCGTAATATAAGTGATAGACTCAAATAAGCTGTAAATATGTTGCTGTAATTACCAAGTCCTTTTAATTAAAGCGCCTAGTGTTCTTTTAAATTACATTATATATGAGATTTTGAAAACACTGATACATAATGTCTTTATGAGTGTCTCCAGGCAGATGTGCATCGATGCAGCCCAGCTAGGAGCCACAACTGCAGTGAGAGCTCATTATCCTCATTAGTCGGACTGTGCTAAAGTGATTCAAACTGCAGGAAGAAATTAGCTCCATTTCTCAGAATATTGACTTGCTCGTGGGGTTCATTCTACTCTCCACGCCTTACTGACTTTTCTGAAATATCACAAGAGTCGCTCAGACAGAAACAGCAAACACCCACACAAGCTACCAACAGACGGCATATTTTTATACTACGCTTACTAAAAACTACATTTGTATGAATAGAATAACGGCATGACCTACTCATTTTTCCAAAATGTGTAGTACAATAAAGAGATTGCCGTGTGGAATACTGTAACCAACAATACAATGCATTCAATCGCTTTAATTTCCCGACAAGTAGGCCTAATATAGACTTCTGTACTCATTATTTCATTGGACTGACACATATTCACTGACCCTTTTCAGCAAGTTACTTCATTAGTCGCATCAGTAAGTGGCGACAAATGATTCTCTGCAAATTAATCATTGAATCATTTGCTGAAACGATTCTCAAAAACGCTCCACTTTTGAGTCCAAACCTTGTTGTAATATCATTTATTCAAATTTGCGTGATTAAAAATTGTGTGCCACATGGGAATTGGGTCAGTTGAAACACGTAATGTAAATGCTGTCTAAAACGACCCCAGAATCAGTGTTTAAACATCCTGCGGATGATGACGTAGAAGATCAAACACTTCTAACTTAGTTTTCATTCATCAAATGCTCTGCTCTAAAACATTGTCTCTATCACGAATGAAACACCACTGCGTGCAACTTGCTTGAGGCACACAAAAAAAAATTGTATCTCACTAACATCGCATATAGTATGTTAGTCTAATGTCACTCTGGACAAGTTCTGATTTCTAAAACGCGGACTATAAAATGAATTGAAATGCATTGATTCTGAATGCACACCTCTTACTAGCTGGCCTATCCGGGTCACGGCACCAATGTAACTCTTCCGCTTCTATTTGTACCTCTCCGAGCAGGATTTGAACAACCAGTTCTGGCATAGGAGGTGGACGCGCTAACAGGGAAGCTAAAGTCTGTAGCCTCAAGCCTCAGTTGCTAATGTGTCTCTTGAGTTCGGGGAGTGAGGTTTACACGCACAGCTCTTACTAGCTGGCCTCTGTTACACTCACCCCCTAAAACTGACTCTCATCCGGGTCATGGCACCAATGTAACTGCTTCGGTTCTACTCGCACCACTCAGAGCGGGATTCGAACCACCATTTCTGGCATGGGAGATGTGCATTCTATTAAGAACGTTAAAGATCACAGCCTCTAGCATCAGTCGCTAATCCGCCTCTTGAGGCTAGAGGAATGAGGTTTACTCGCACAGCTCTTACTAGCTGGCCTATCCGGGTCACGGCACCAATGTAACTCTTCCGCTTCTACTCGTACCTCTCCGAGCAGGATTTGAACAACCAGTTCTGGCTTAGGAGGTGGGCGCGCTAACAGGGAAGCTAAAGTCTGTAGCCTCAAGCCTCAGTTGCTAATGTGTCTCTTGAGTTCGGGGGAGTGAGGTTTACACGCACAGCTCTTACTAGCTGGCCTCTGTTACACTCACCCCCTAAAACTGACTCTCATCCGGGTCATGGCACCAATGTAACTGCTTCGGTTCTACTCGCACCACTCAGAGCGGGATTCGAACCACCATTTCTGGCATGGGAGATGTGCATTCTATTAAGAACGTTAAAGATCACAGCCTCTAGCATCAGTCGCTAATCCGCCTCTTGAGGCTAGAGGAATGAGGTTTACTCGCACAGCTCTTACTAGCTGGCCTATCTGGGTCACGGCACCAATGTAACTCTTCCGCTTCTACTCGTACTTCTCTGAGCAGGATTTGAACAACCAGTTCTGGCTTAGGAGGTGGGCGCGCTAACAGGGAAGTCTGTAGCCTCTAGCCTCAGTTGCTAATGTGTCTCTTGAGTTCGGGGGAGGGAGGTTTACATGCACAGCTCTTACTAGCTGGCCTCTGTTACACTCACCCCCTAAAACTGACTCCCATCCGGGTCACAGCACCAATGTAACTGCTTCGGTTCTACTCGCACCACTCAGAGCGGGATTCGAACCACCATTTCTGGCATGGGAGGTGTGCATTCTATTAAGAACGTTAAAGATCACAGCCTCTAGCATCAGTCGCTAATCCGCCTCTTGAGGCCAGAGGAATGAGGTTTACTCGCACAGCTCTTACTAGCTGGCCTCCATTACACTCACCACCTAAACCTCACTCCCATCCGGGTCATGGCACCAATAACACCTCCAGTTCTACTCACACCGCTCCGAGCAGGATTCAAACCGCTGTTTTCAGCATGCAAAGTAGGCACACTAACAAGGACACAAAGGAGCCTCTAGCATCAGTTGCTAATGTACCTCGAGGCCAGGTGAGTGAGGCTTACTCGGACAGCTCTTACTAACTGGCCTCCTAAACCCAATCCTAATCTTACCATCACTACGTTAGTAGCAGTCACAAAATTCAATATAACACTGGATTCACAGACCCACCTTTGGGTTGTTATTTGAAATATATTCATTAAACTACAAGGGGTTTCCATGTGCATATTGCATTTTTTTTTCCTGTTATTCGGTTTAATTCGTAATTCATTCTACAGTCATTATTCGTCCTTCCCTAATAAACTACAGACTCCGCTCACTTTTTCCACCTTCCACCACTCACCGACACCTTCTACAAACATCCTAAATATCTAGTGACTTACTCAATGCATTAGAAAAGAAAACCTGATTAAACCAGTAACTGATTAGTCCACTCAGGGACTTGTGCAATATTGCATGTGGCCCTGCTAATGGTTCTAACCTTTGTTGTTGCTTTAATGATCAGCATTTAACTGGAGGCCTGCAGGCTGGAAACATGTTCTCTGGGAACTAATCAATACAAGGCATGGTTCACTTGAGTGCGAGACATTAATCAGTGGCAAACATCCAAACACAAATACTATATAATGGAGGAGTTTTTCATTCTACATTTAATACCTAGGTCAGCTGTCTTTCTAGAGAACAGAGCATGTGTTTCCAGGTACTGGGATTCTTCCTCCGTCTGTTTTACACATCCTGCCGCATCCTCTCAGCTCCCAGGAGTGATCATTTCTGCCTAATTTAACCTGCCACAGAGATGGTAGCTGCTGAAACATTTAGCTTACTTAGAACAGAGAGTGGAAAAATAGAATGATGGTTTAAAATAGTGAGAATTAGAGATAAATGAAAGGACAGAATGCAAAATAAAACAATAAGATTTTCAGGAAGAATGATGTGTATAAAATGTTTTGATAAAAGTTCATGACCATGCATGGATGCTAATAGTTTTTAATGGAATCATAGATCCCAAAAAATAACATTTATTTTTAAGAGTATGCCCACTATATTCCAAGTCATTTGCAGCCATATAAAGCTTTGAGGATCAGACCAACTTTAACCAACATTTAAGATACTCAATGAAAAACTTACCTTAGATACAAATATCGGAGTCAGTTTCATGTTCAAATGATGTTCACAGCTGGAGTGTTCCTATTTCCCAGGTGGTTCTGAACCAACTGGGGGTAAAACACATGAAATGTTCATGCACTTGTAAGTTCATGATCTCTAAACACTTTCCAAACATGTCAGAAGTGTTTTGGGAATAACTGGGCTGACTGATATTCTGCGGTTTCCAACCTGAAGAAAAAATGCAACAAGACAGCTGTTTAGTGTCTTTATGATTATCATCTTTCAAAATTACAGGTTAAAAAACAAGTCAAAAGCCTACAGCCGTAGTGTCTACAAGAAGTCCCAAACAGGTTAATACACTTCATTTCTAATGCACGATATGCCCCAGAGCTCTTATTGTATTTCAGATGATTCTCTCAGAAATATAATTTCCTTGACCGAAACTGCAGTGGAATGATAATTAATAACATGAGTCCGTCTGACAAAGCGCTACAATCTAATCTTCAAGAGATCAGCAGAACGAATGGGAAAGCAATTAATAGCACTCAATGGAGTCAGCATTTCCTTTTGTTTGTGGCAGGCTAGAATAAAATTTCGGAATATTTTCACTTTTAGAACAGAGAAGCAATTTAGAAAGCTATTATAACTAAATCTCTTCCGAAAATAAGTAGATATATATAAAAAAAAAGAAAGAGCTTACAAGTAACTTCCTTAAAACATACACTGTAAGGAAGAAAAAATAAATAGCCAAAGCTTAAAATAACACTTTATCAGCTATTATCAAGTTATATTAGTATATTAGAAGGCTTTTTTAATACCAGGGTCTCCCAACTAACAATAGTAAGCATTGTGTTAAATAAAATATTGTGGAATTAAATATTAAACATGTTTCCAAAAGGAAACAGTTTTTTATATATATTCTCCTTGTACTATATATTCTATCATCTTAGAATTTAGGATAGATGTACAAACCTGAATAAAACATTTTGATATCAGACATCAAAAACATACAATTACCTGCTTTGATATCTTATATCTAATGCAATAAGCCCCATGAAACCATAATTTACAGTGAATTTAAAACAGCTAATGTTGTGCCTAACAACAGCCCTTTGTTGTTCTAAATTCACAGTAAATCATTGCTTCTTGGGGCTCATTGCATTAGATGTAACATATCAAAGCAGGCACTATTTTACTAAAGTATTGCGAAACTTTCTGGTTGTCAAATGTTCTTGAAATCACTTTGAAATCACCAGTTAAACTTCATTGCATAAATGCCTCAGAAGTTCTAGCATAATTTGTTTGAAGATATGCTTTCTAATTCTAATTATTTTAAAATATTTGGAGTTACTGATGTAGTCTGCATTAGAAGGGTAAAAAAGAAAAGAAAAAAGGAAGAACATTGTATTTCCTGTACGAGGGATTTATCGAAGCTGACCTGGCACTCTTGATGCGCAATGATCTGTGAAGGAAGCATCACTTCAAAAGTGGCTGTGGTGATTCTTTTAAGCATATTAGTTCAAGGAGTGTACAGATGACTTCAATGACCTGCAGGGAACAAACAGTACTGACATTTTATGAGGATGACAACTTTGGCCGCATTGACTCTCCAGGTCTTGAAGCCAAATTCCAATTTGTTGACTATATCCAATTTTTTTGACAACCAGCTTATATCATGTTTTAAAAGTGACCCATATCTGATATCTGCATGTGCACTATATACTAGGCGAAACAACCCACGGTAGACATACTGACTCGGAAAAGCTTGGACCGAAAAGACAAAGAGACAGTGATGTGAAAGCCATGTTTTGTAACCCATACTCGAAATTTGTCCTCTGCATTTAATCCATCCAAGTTAGTGGTGACACATTAGGAGCAGTGAGTAGTGAACACACACACCTGGAGCAGTGGGCAGGGATTCACTGTGGCGCCTGGGGAGTGATTGGGGGTTAGGTGCCTTGATCATGGGCACCTCAGTCGTGTGTATTGAGGGTGGAAGAGAGCGCTTTTCATTCACTCCCCCCACCTAGACTTTCCTGCCAGTATTGAGAATCGAACCCAAATCCTTGGGATTACAAATCTGACTCTCTAACAATTAGGCCCCGACTACCCCCTTAAAAGGAAGTAAAAACGCCACGATTTGCAATGGACGCATACGAAATGATAATACAACCTTTCGCTTTCCGTACCAGGTCAGCAAAACATTGGGTTGAGCTTTTTCCCCCTATTGCGCCATTTAAAAGAGTCACATGATTGCAGCTATGTCCCAGGTGGACATCAACCGCAATCATGTGACTCTTTTAAATGGCATTGACGCCAAATCGCTTTTTCAATGACTTATGACTCACACTGACAGGGGAATATCCGATCCGTCTGCTCACATGGCAGATGCAAATGCATGTATCTGATTCATTTCAGATTTATTTCAACATATACATGAGTCCAGAAGATGATCTGAGAATATTAGAATCCATATGCTTTTTTCCTGCTTGCACATCCGTGGGTCATATTCGACCTGTGCCACATGGGAGGAAAAAATCAGAATTGAGTCAGTTGTGGCCTTTGTTTAGTTCCGAGGTTTTAGGTAATATGAGTAACTAAATATATTTTTTTAAAAAAACAAGAATTCAGAAACGACACTATCCTGCAAAACAGTTATATTAAACTTACACAAACCAAAACACTCTCAGATAAGTAAATATATAACAGATCAAAGCACTAGATCTGCATCAACAGACTGACACACGCCTCAGAAATCATCCAACGCCGAATTAAAATGAGAGAAGATGCCGGTTCGTCGCTTTGCTTCAATGCAAACGTCATCGACCAGTCAAAGCTAACACATACTCAATGTAATCTGTAGCCACAAATACTCATACAGTTAGAGTCAGGGGATCAGATACAGAGAGAGGACCTTGGAAGAGATGGCAATTAAAGGACGGAGAGAGAGAGAAATAATAGAGATGAAACTAAATGAGCAGTTTTAGACCCGTGGGGCACTAGACTGCTGTAACTCATAATGAGCAAATCTCATTTTACAGTCATGTGAACTCTTTATTCTTGGAATGTATGGACATAAAGCAAATAGCAAGGATAAAATATATCACGGCATAAAAGAGGAGAGCGAACAGATGGATGGAATGCTTTTGAAAGACTGTGTTCCTTCCTGTTTTTTTATCTTCTTGTTGTAACAATGTTTAATAGGACATTTTTTTTTACAGGGCGCACTGCTAATTATGGTACATAATCAACTGTGAATAAATAAATGACCTAGATTTTTATATTTTCTGAAAAAATGTGATGCCTACTCAAGTAAAAGTCACTGCCATGATGCCAATGTGGTTGTTTGGGAATTCAGGGTGGTTGATAGGGTGTTTTTGGAGGTTTCATTCTGAGCCAATCCCGAGCTGAATTGCATTTACAGTACACCTGCTATCCAAAGAGAACATTACCCACACGGAAATGCAAAAAGACACATATTATAAACATTGCATTAATTCAGGTGAGTAAAATCATACCAGAATAAAAACAGAAAAATCCTCATTATAAACTACTGCTCAAAAGTTGAGTAAGATGTTTCTTATGCTCAAGGTTGCATTTATTTGACCAAAATATAGTAAGAATTATAGTAATATTGTAAAATATTATTACAATTTAAAATAACTGTTTTCTATTTTAATATATTTTAAAATGTAATTTATTCCTGTGATCAAAGCTGAATTTTCAGCATCATTACTCCAGTCTCCAGTGTCACACAATCCTTCAGAAATCATTCTAATATTCTGCTCAAGAAACATTTCTAATTATCAATGCTGAAAAATGTTAATACTTTTTTTCAGGATTCTTTGATGATTAAGAATTTCAAAAGAACAGAATTTATTTGAAAAAGATGTTTTTTGTGTCTTTAATGTCACTTTTGATCAATTTAATGCATCCTTGCTTAAAAAAAAGTATTACTTTCTTTAAAAACTTTGAAAGGTAGTTTACTGTATATTACTTACATAGTTGAATGTGATTAATGGTAACAAGTTGCACAATCTGGGGATATATTCAGATACTTTTTAAACATATCCCAGATCATCCCAGGGGTTTATTCAAATCCTTAACCCCAAGTATGAGTAACCATAATAGAGATTATCCCAATAGTGCACGGATCATGTACCATTTGCCCCTTAGGTTCACTGTGAATCATTCAGAGGACCAAGATAAACACGGTATTAGCTGGAATGAGTTTTCTTTAGGATAATGTGATCAGTTAATTGTACCTCTTGTGAGCTCAAGCAAACGTTACATCATTGATTTTCAATGACAGCAGGGTGGATCCGGGGCTCAACAGCATCATTTTGAAGGCAGGGAGTAATTGTAAATTAGAATGGGACATTATCACGTTAATTTAATGAGACCTGGCCAGCGGTCGACTGGAATTTCCTGTGGTGCTCATGTAAATTACGTTAATACGTCTACCCGGGCCGCCTGACGTTCAGACGAGTGGATTGATTTATTTCTAATTTGTTTCACAACAGGAGAAAAACAGACAAAATTTCAGTCAAGACTTATTGTTTGGCTGTAGATGTGGGTCAAACTGAAACATATTATGTTGATTGGAGCACAGGGGCTGCTGATGGGGAATAAATGAGAGCTGGCCAGAGGGTAAAATGAGGGGAAAATTATGTCGTTGTTTGATTTTCATGCTGTGAAGGTTGCAAAATCCTACTGTGGACTTTTCATTAACATAATTCTGATCACTAATGAAAGAAAAACATCTTTGTATACCTGATTTCTGGTGTTCACTTTGGTAAACAAGCCTCCAAAAACTCAAACGAGATGGAACTGAACTGTTGTACAACAGAAGAATTCGCTCTATCTCTATCTACCTACACTGTACATAATTATCTTGCGAAGTTGTAAATAAAACAGATAGGAGAAATATTATTTCAGTTTGTCTGCTTCTTTGTGAAATCTGTGAAAGCTTGTTTCCGCCACTAAATAAAGAACAAAAAGGTAATAGCAGCTTTTTATCTTGTGTAAAAAACACCGATTTGAAAAAAAAAAAGATTTGTAAAGCTTCGAAGCAGTGTTCTGAAATCGGCCATCACTAGATACTGTGGCAAAGTTGTTATTTTGGGGGTTTTTGGCGCAGAAAAATAGTCTAGTCGCTTTATAATGTCAAGCTAAAACCACTATAGTCACGTGAACTGTTTTAAATCATTTTTTAGTACCTTTCTGGAGAAATGTCAAAAAAATATCTTAATTTGTGTTCTGAAGACGAACGAAGGCCTTACGGGCGTAGAACGGCATGAGGGTGAGTAATAAATGACAGAATTTTCAAATTTGGGTGAACTAACCCTTTAAATTTATATTCAAAATCAAATAGCAATTCTGCATCCTGATTGCTACCTTTGAATTAAAAGGTGATCAATATAGCCAATACATTTGGAAAATATAGCATGGCTATTCTTCTGTTCATCTAACATTTTCTCACTTTTCCACTGTGTAGATGATCTCTAATTCTTCAAAATAAAGTCATGAGTAATTTTGCATCACATTTGACAGACTTCACCAGTTACCTCATGCAAATCAGAGGAGATAATGAACCACACTCGGTATCTGTTAAGGGGCGCTGAGGAGCTGCGCAGCGCTCTGATTGGCTGCGGTCTCTGAAGACTTCTTCATCAGCTGAGTTGACTCCTGGTTGTCTTCTTAATTGGAAACACACCAATTACAAGTTCTGAGAGGAAGGAAATTGTTTGATACACATCAGACACCTGGCAAGAGGAGAAACGCAATGACGATCACAGGAAAGACTTGATTAAATAACTGTTTGCTTACCAGCAGATGTGATTCGTCAGCACATTGTCCTCGACTTTATAGCTCCTGTCAGATCTGATAAATATTAGTAAACTGTGTGGGAGTGTCCTGACATATTTGTCAGTTTGTGTGAAGACAGCATGTCCGATAAATAAGAATTGACTCAACGCCTCATTAGTCATTGATTAAATATATTAATAGAGTTGACGAGCCTGTTTATCACACAGACAGTTTGGTGCTTTATTGTTTTCGGAAGTTCAATCATTATTGATTTACCTGCTCGTGAAAGCAAAACTCAAGTTAACAAGAAAATGAATGCAGGGACTTATGGGACTGTGAGTTATGAATGTTTTAGGTGCATTTATCATCATCACTTGCATTTCATTTCTGCTGACTTTATTTTATTTTATTTATCTTATGTACTTAATATCATTTAAAATAAAATATTATTATTGTTAATTATATTTTAATCAAATATTTCTTGTTAATTATTATTTAGCTTATCCTTAAATAATATCCTTATTTTGATTTCACAGTCATCAGATATGTAATAATTTTTTTAAAAAGCATTAAAAATAAATTTTCCAATAAAATACAACTGTGACTACCACTATTTTCTTCCTAGGCATTTTGAAAAATTATTTCCTGAAACAAAGAATACAAGATGAACTGTTTGAGCATTTGATTTGGAGTAAAATTAATCTAAAATAAGGCAAAAAAAGAGGGATAAAAATGAACTTATCCCATAAAACATATCTGAATCAGCAATATAATATACTACAAGACCACAAGCATAAAATATGATATTTTAGAAGTCTCCAAAATATTTAATATCACTAAAAATAAATTGCTTAATGGAAGAAATAAATGGGATTTATACTTTTATGCAGTGCATATTCAGCAGTGGATGGTTGTCAACAAAACAATCACAAACACTGCAATCATTGCTTCAAGGCTCTACCATTCACTTCATGTTCAAATCCTCCCTCAGCATCTGTAGCTACGGGCGTCACAGTCAGTCATTTTAATTGACACTTGTTGCATGTATAAAAAGGTCTAAATTGCTTCCCCTGAGATGTTGCCAAAGATGGATGACATCACTCTTACCATTATTAATTTCATTCGCTGCTTTACCCCATCAGTCAGCTTGTAGGTAATTAGTCCTGTTGAGAGAAAGTGCAAATCAGTTGCAAATGGGACAGCTGTCTTTTTCTACATGCAGGAGACTTTGCATAGACCATCTGACTCACCGACACAAGCGCAGGAGAAAGTTTCTCATTTCACAGTGAATTTGCCACATCAATGAGAACTTCAGAGATCAGCCACTATGAGCCAGCAGGTCATAAAACACTAAGACACAATGATAAGAGAGATTGAGGCCACAAACAGGCCATATGCAGCATCTGAATCATTCTCTAACTCATTGCATACAATTTATACCACATTCTATTTGCTAAATGATTAAATATCATAATTATTTTAATGGTAGCATTAATAAGGTTACACTTTATTTTAATGGTCCATTTTACACATTTTAGACCCAGCTTCTGCCATGGACTTCCGGGTTCCAGCTACGCCTACACCCTGCACCCCTACAGTGTCATCATCCTCAATCACCCCATCGTCGTCCCGGTCATCCGAGTACCCGATGCTGCCTCAGGACCGGGAGCCAGCAGCTCAGCGCCAGGTTGGAAGCGTGCAATGTCGCCCTGGTCCCTCAGCCACTCTGTTCCGCAGGTTCCTCCACTCACCATGGTACCGTCCGGACCCTCAGTCAAGACTCCACCCTGGATCCTCCCACCATCAGCGCCACCATGGTGCATGTGGCCAACTCCTACAGGCTCCAATCCATCACCAGCTCCACACTCTCCACCAAAGCCTTTGCCCTCTTTCTTCTTCTTAGACTTTCGTCATGGCACGAGGACACGCATTTCTGAGGGGGGCGTTATGTCACATGTATGTTCAGGTTTGTCTTGTCTGTATTGGTTCTCGTTAGTTACCAGGGTTTCTAATTGGTTAAGTCTTGTCAGATGTTTCTGTTTAGTAGTCAACATCTGTGTATTAAAGTTTCTGCCTGTTTTCTGTTCCACGGCCCTGTTCCAAATCGCACATGTAACAAGGTTAGTATGTACACGTTAATGTATAAATGTAAACATTATTTTCGCTTTTACCCCCCCAAAAAAAGAAAAGAAAAACGCAGCTCGCCAGTTTACTTGCATTTGTTTACAGTGCAGTCTTGCCCTCCGCAATATGGCGGACGTGTTGACATATCACAGTAACGTTCCAAAGAGGCCAATGGGCCACCAATATTTTATTTTGTCTATGGTCACAGCACCCTAAACACTCGCGGTCTTCCTAAGAGTCCGCAGTTTATTGACGTAATGCCACTTTGATTGTCGGGAAGATATCTTCTGTGGAGCTCTCACCAGAGCGGGCTCGACAAAAGTGCGCATCGTGTGTGCATATCGGCGCTCGCCAGCACCCTCTTGAAACCGAAAATTGACAAATTGGGTCTCGTAGACTTAACGGACAAGTGCGCAGCAGCTATTGTAAGTCCACAAGACCGAAAGTGCTATGAAGTGTGCCATTTGGGACAGGGTCACTGTCTGTAGTTGTCTTTACCAGTTATTCTGAGTTGTATAATAAATCTGTCCTTATTGTGTTCTCTCTCTGTCTTCATCTTCTGTGGAGCATGACTTTACAATATAATTACAGCATTACAGCGATCATCATGACAATTTTTACAAACCTTTTTTACAAATAACATTTTATTTGATATATCCAGATGCATTATGGCAATGAAACAGTATTAATTTAACAAACAAAATCAATTTTATTTTATTCTGTTTTTTCATATTTTGGGTGAAATATGGCCTGGACTGTTTTTTTTGTAAGATTCATCCTTTTATATCTTTGAAAGTGACTGATCAATAGTGTAGAAATTTACTGATAAGTTAAGAGCAATACCAGAGCTTGACAAAGACACAACAAACACAGACAGTCCTGATAAACAGACTGTAAGTAGGTTTGCTTTGGTCTCTGCAGGCGGTCACATCAGCGCTGATGTTCCCCTAGAGAAGCACAATAATAATTCTTCAATAACTCAATCTTCATCAGCTTTACAAGAAACTCCCACATGACCCATTTTCCTGTACGCCTGTTCTACACACCTCTGGATTCATTATCGTCCTCCACTTTCAAGCCTTTTGTGTTTCCAAATTTCCTCTAAAATCCCTCTGACACTCCCCTCACCTCCCTCCACTTCCTTTCCGGCTACAGAAGGAAAGATAACTCAGCTCATGGAAGCAGGACGTTCCCAGTCGTGCGCTGTTGGCGGGCCAAAGAGACGGCAAACAGTCATCTGTGTTTGTGTGCACTACAGAAGCAGACCGAAAGAACACACCGGCCAAGGCCCAACAATATTTTCCAAAGGAGATGATTTTGTTTTCGTTTTGTGGCCTCTGAACCATTTTGCTGAGGCAACAGAATGGGAGGATAGACACGGTGGCCGCTGGCTTTAAAGGTTAGTCCCGGTTTGGAAGGTGTGCTGTGGAAATGAGGAGGAAGAGAAAGAGAGGAACAAAGAAACAAAGGCGGTGTGCTGATGCCAGACTGGAAATGATGAGTCAAGCTGGGAAACGGGTCAAATGTTCCTGTAAATGAAACAAGGGAACTCCGGACTGACATTCGCTTAGTCAATCTCACACAGTGCACAGGAAACACATGGATAGTTCTTGGATAGTCCTCTCACACAGATGTAGGTTATATTGATCATCACAGCAGTGCTTTAATATATAAGATTTTTGTGCCTTAATATTGCACAGATATCAAATGTCATCATAATATAACCACATGCTGACCAGTTGAGTTTAGCTCAAGCTAAATAATTAAAGAGAAAATGTTATATCGGTAATTCATTGCCATGTAGCTTTCTTCTCATGTGGCGTGTTTCGACTCATCACTATGGCCACAACACAGGCAAAATAAGCAGCGATACGCTATCAATCAATGCGTAATAAGAGACAGCTCTGTTTAATGACTGTACAGATGGTAACCCTGTCAGAGGATGGTTTTAGATGTCATTAGCAACAAATAAATCATTCAAAGACATAACCAACTCTCCAGGGTGGGATCACATGTCCTACTCTGATGGTGAACTGTTGAGAAAAAAAAACCTGGTACAGTATGACACGAGACACGAGAGTATCCTGAACATCATGAAACATAGCAAGTGACTGAATTTGAGTGCTCTACATAAATAAGGGACAAAAAAACACCCCTGACACAGAAGTCTCGACTCACAATTCGTTTTAATATATCTATTTATATTAGAACCAATTGTGAGTTGATTCTCCTGTGCACTTTCAGTGGGTAGTGTATTTTTGCATATATATATAATGTTTTTATGTTTTTAAAGAAGAAATTTATGCTCAAAAAGTCTGCATTTATTTGATTAAAAATACCGTAAGAACAGTAATATTGTGATATATTATTACAATTAAAAATGACTGAATTCTATTTTAGTATAGTTTAATATTATATTTGAATATGTTAGATTATTAATTCATAAATTAATTAAAATTATATATATATATTAGAACTGAAAAAGTTTGTTTACATAATGTGTGTGAACTGTGTATATTTATTATGTTATATAATAAATATGCAAGCATATATTTCACAAAAATATATTATTTATATATAAAATTTATTTATATATATAAATAATAATAAAAAATATATATATATATACATATAAATATTTAAATATATACATGTAAGTGTGTGTATTTATATATACATATTAAATATACACAGTTCACACACATACATTATGTAAACAAACTTTTATTTTGGATGCGAATAATCGTTTGACAGCACTAATAGAAGTAAAATTAATAATAATAATAATAATAATAAATCTAATTATAGAAAATTTGACAAAAACAATAAAAATATAATACATTTAATAAAAAAACATACAAAATAAAGAACTATAAAAAATATTATTTTTAAAATATTTGAAAATAAGTAATTAAAAAAATGGATGTACGTTTCTCACAGTATTGCGTTGTTATATATTTTTAACATTATTTTTTGCATTACATTAATTACAAACAAAATATTTATCATTTTATACATTTATTATTTTTATCACCAATAAATTAAAAAAAATAAACCTGTCAATTATCTTAGTTCTTTTTTTTTTATTCCACTAGATTCTAAAAAATCTGATATTATGACTGATGATATTCCAAGTTTAAAACATTTCTGAAAAGAAAATCATATTTAGTTCACATTTCCATCTTGTAAGTGTTTTGAAAAGTTTCTCAAAAAGAGCTTGGTATAAAAATTACAGAGCAGAAACGTGATTGGCGAGGGAAAATGACAACATAACAGATGTTGTGATAACCATCAGAATGTGTCACCTTGTGATACAGCGATACAAATGCCAACTGATGCAAATTTAAAGCCTCAGTGAACCCTGAGGGTTTTCTATCTCTCAGGCCGGCGGATGCCATGATGGCGCAGCACATATGTGAGGTGGACAGCTGAACTCCTTACTCAAAACAACGGTTTTGATATCGATCATTCTGAACAAGTGCAAGATATTCATGCCCACCTGCTGACCTTAAGAAGGAGAAATTAGAGCTCTGGGTTATTGCTGCTCTGACATTTGTGAAGAGCCTTATATGTAATGTGACTGTAAGCTGTTTTAATGTCAAATTTTGATTGGGCACTTGTGTTCAGAATTTCCACAGCCTGATGTGAGTTTCGCAAGTCTAAATGAGTCAGGACAGGTGCTGTGTTTGTTAATCTGGGTATCAAAGTCATATCATGACAGGTTGGAAATGTACGACTAAATCGGGCACATGTGAAAAAGTTTCAGCCTGTAGACTTCCATCATTAACTTTCCTTTGTTCGATAAGCAAGCGAGAGAGAGAGAAGGAAATAAGAAAAAGAGGCAAAGTAAAGACAGATATGGATGAAACTCAGTATGGTGCAGAGTACACTACATCGTACATTTCATTTCACATCTTCCCTTCTTGATAAATGTCTCTCTCATGCATTCATCTCTTAAAGAGCAGTGTAATGTTGTGGAACAAACCTTCACGGGCGGCACAAAGTGCCCTGCACTGTCAGTTAGATCTGCTGGGACTGGGTGGCAGATGGATTGATTGTCTGAATACAACTGGCCAGCTGCTTGCAGACACCAGGCGCTTTAAATCAACTTGATGTCCTCGTGTTTGAAGCTCAAAATCAGCCATGGAGCTGTAAAGATCCTTATTTCTTCCTACTGTATGAATGCGTTCACATGAAGTCAGCTTGGGAGATCTAGAGTGTGAATGAGAACAGTACAGTTAATAGAATAAATACAGAAAGATAGGAAAAAAATATTCATTACACTGATTATCCAATAAGCACATGGATAAAATGATCATTTTAAATATCCTTAATGAGAATATAAGTCAAACTAAAATGTAAATTTGACATTGCTACCTCTATTTCAGTCATGACAACAATAATTTGTAAAACATTTTATTAATAAAATGGAGTTAGGTCTGGTCTTGGCGGACTGGATCCGCAACGCTGCTGCTGGAGAACATGTTGCTGTTGCTGCAGAGCAAGTATGACTTATTTGTGCTAAATGCTCAGAACTTAAATTAAAGGAAACATGGGTAGGGAAACCTCCGAAGCAAATCTAGGCAGGTGGTGCTGGGGAGGTGGAGGACTAGAAAGAAAACTTGCATTGCGAGCCGCGACAGTACATTCGTTTGATGCATCAAGGTTATATACGGACATGGTAATGAATACTTGAAATCAATTGGCTGGGAACATTAAGTTTGATAAACTAATCTGAACTCAAATAGAGTTTAATGGCTGAACTATTCATTTATTGTGAAATCCTAATCTGTCAAGCAACATTAAACTAATATACTGTATAATCATAGATATTTTCCACTTTTTAAATGTTTATGTTAAAGTTTTAAACATTATAAGCAATACAGACTATTGTTCATAAGTTTGAGGTCAGTAAGATATTTTAATATTTTTGAAATAAGTCTCTTATTCTTACTAAGGCTGCATTTATTTGATCAAAAATACATTAATATTGTGAAATATTATTACAAATTGAAATATTGGTTTTCTATTTGAATATATTTTAAAATGTAATTTATTCCTGTGATGCAAAGCTGAATTTTCAGCATCATTACTCCAGTCTCCAGTGTCACACGATCCTTCAGAAATCATTCTAATATGCTGATTTGCTGCTCAAGAAACATGCATTATTATTATTATCAATGTTGAAAACAGTTGTGCTGCATCACATTTTTTTGTAGAAACTGTGATACGTTTTTTTTAGGATTCTTTGATGGAACAGAAAGTTAGAAAAATAGCATTTATTTGAAATAGAAATCTTTGGTCACATTATGAATGTCAATTTGATTAATTTAATGCATGCTTACTGAATAAAAGTAATTTTAGTTTCAGACCAATAAAAGTGAT
Organism: Zacco platypus; assembly: GCA_038088235.1. Lineage (NCBI taxonomy): Eukaryota > Metazoa > Chordata > Actinopteri > Cypriniformes > Xenocyprididae > Zacco > Zacco platypus. The sequence continues at coordinate 5,818,038 of CM076065.1, forward strand.
TTCTTTCTAAAATATCTTTTTCTATTTTGGCTTTATTCTACATAAATGTTGACAAAAATATTTTTATGAATTTTACAGGCTAAATTTGCTATATAGAAATTAAAAATGGAATAAAAAGTTTCTTCAAAAATAGACTTTTCGTTAACTTTTGACTTTAAGCCACACACACTTTCGAATTCTATTCGAATTCATATACATATATAATGGCTTCACTGGACATTGCTACTATTTACTGGATACCAAGCATTTACTTTTTAATAATTTGTTAAATTACATGCTATATGCAGCAATAAATGTTTTAATTCAAAACAGGCCGTAGTTCGTTTACTGTATTTGTGTCCCAATTCAGAGGCCACATCCTTCGAAGCATGTGAAGGTCGAACCTAGCATTGCTAAATGGGACGGTCTGGCATTTAAAGTTATTTTGTCTGAAAACAAAACAGGGTTCACAACTTCAAGTCTAAATATGTTCACCCTGGTCCATTTATGTACATAATAAAGAGTATAAACTATATAAAATAGCATCTTAGTAAGATGTGTCAACATTTGAAACTTTAATTTGAAGTTATTTGAGTAAGTTGAAAACCAGTACTTCCATTTAAAAGTGTTCTCCAGCATTTTCCCCTTAAAAAAAGGAAGGATCGATCCGTTCTATCCTTCAAGATCCGGGAAACGAAGGATACATTTGTAAGTGGCATTCGAAGGAGCCTTCGAATTGGTATAGCCTTCGTGACGCCGCTGTGACGGATGCAGCCTCCGAATTGTATCACATTAGAAATGGAAAACTAAAGTAGGGCGAATTGCATTATGGGATACAAACATTCCATGCATTCCATGTCTGGTTCCATACTGCACATTTCGGCAAATGTACTGTAGTACAGGTTTTCACAGAAAATAGTCAAACTGTGCACAAAATGCATACTGCATATTCTTCTAAAACAGTATGATAGCATACTATTTCTGATTGTAGGGTTTAAGGGTGAAGTGTAGTATTTCAGGGTAGTCTGTTATGCATGATAGTGGTGTACAGTGTGTGAAGCTAGTGGTTAGTGGGTTATTACAGTGTGTGGAGTGCAGATGGATGCATAACAGGAGGTTTAAAGGTTCTGGCAGAAGAGTGAGGAGCATAAGCTTTACAGCGTCTCATATAAACTGGTACAGTATCTTATAAAGTCCATTCTTTTTCCTGTGAGATTTATAGATGGGATTTTATATCTCGCCAGATGTGCGTGGTTGTTTTAGAAGCGAGTGGTGCTGAGCACACAGATGAAAGCCAAAGATGAGCTCACTGACAGATCTGGATGTTAAAGAGAGGCAGGGTAGAGTTCTGGCCCGGTTCGGCCCGTGGGGAGAGAGACAGAGAGTTGGATCTCTAACAGGTGGCTATTCTTCAACTGTGCTCCGAGAGAGTAAAGAAACAGCACAGCGTTTCCCAAACATTTCACCCCGTTTCACCCCATACTAACTACAAAACACAACAATTATTCTAGGTCATTTTATTTTTCTGGTTTAAACTTATTTAAAGAGTAAACAGTGAATACAAATTATAATTATTGGGGTCAGTAAGATTAAAAGAAATTACTTTTATTCTTTTTTGTTGTTGTTTTTTTTACTTTTATTCAGCAAGAATGCATTAAATTGTGACAGTGAAGACATTTATAATATTTCATGTTTAAATTTTTTTTTAAAACAAATGCTGCTCTGAAATAAATTTATCAGGTTTCACAATAAATATTAAGCAGCACAACTGTTTTTAACTTTGATAGCAAAGTAGCAAATCAGTGATCATGTGACAGAAGACTGGATAAATAATAGTAATAAATTTTAAAATACATTAAATAGAAAACTGTTCTTTTAAATTGTAATAATATTTCACAATATTACAGTTTACTGGAGTTTTGATCAAATAAATGCAGCCTCATCATAAAAGACTTCTTTCAAAAACGTTTTTTAAAAACTCTTAACGACCCACAATGTTTGAACTGTAGTGTGTAAAACATTTTTGGGATGGGTTGGGATGTAAAGATGAAACTGTGTCTGTCTCCAAATGTACCTGGTGTAGGTTTGTACCTACTCCCGTGGAAAAACTATCAACTAAATGCCTGCCAGCCTCCAGCCAATCACAGAAAACATTCAAAGGGCTTCAAGGTCTTTATCTCTCTCTCGTGAGCCAATTGCAAACAAATACTGTATGTTTGCATTACAGAGCAATTTGTCCTTGGTTGCCATAGGGACAGCAGATCCCTGTTTGTCGTGGATGACCTCATGCAATGCAGTGAACGGCAGAATTAGGTCAGAATTATTAGCACATGCTCTGGTCTCCTGACAGAGTTGGCTTGGGACTCCAACGAATGCTTCAGTACGGCATCCTTCCAGCTAATTATAAATAATTACTGGACAGAACACCATTCTAGTTATCATTTATGAAGGTCTACATAAGAAAAAACCCAAGAGAGGAGAAAAAAAAACACTAAAGACTAAAAAATGGCTGCTGAGGGATTTGGAGCTACAGGAGCTGGAGCTAGTTTGTCAAGGACACGTGTAAACTCTCCTTTTAAATTCAGTAACTACACAATTTAGTGGGCAAAAAGCAAGATTAACGACCATTCCAAAATATGTATTTTTTTCATTATATTAAATGTAACTGCATCAAAATGAGCTAATGGCAAGAGTTCATCTTTCCTCCTTCTAATTAAGGCAAGACACTACAGGCAAAAATGTGCATTTTTTTCATAAATTGGACAATTTTGAGCCATTAGGCTCTAATAATGTTGTTTCAGACTAGTAGGAAGAAAGCATCCAAAATACACTTGTGTTTATTTTATTGCAATTGAACTATTTGCATCTGTAGATTTCAAATACAGTACATATCTTTAAAGGCCATTTTCTCATGAATCTTTTCTCTTGCATTGAGCCAGAAATCTTCCAGAAAAATTGCATTCCTTTCTATATTCTGAAGGGTTTTATAGAGGGGTTGGTTCATATATCATTTGTCTCATTTTAGACATTTCATTCCTAAAATTTTTTTTTTTTTTCTGGCTGGTGTTGACAGTATTTTTTGATTTATGGAATGATAAAAAGAGATTTACAAAATCCCCTCTGTAAAAACCTTTGACTCTAATAATTAAAAAAAATAATAATATTTTTTATTTTACAGTACATCTACCCAAGAGAGTACTGTAATACAAGGTAACTGCAAGGGTTAAAGGGGTTATGATTATGATTTCACTTAATGTTGCTGTTTGAACATAAACAACATCTGCAAAGTTACGACGCTCAAAGGTCAATGCAAAAGGAGATATTTTCTTTTAATCTCTGCAGGAATACAGCGAATGGCTGGTAGGGACTACAACAAGCTTCTTCCTAGGTTAGTGACATCACTAACCCTAAAATTTACATAAACCCTGCCCCCAGGAACACACAACAAAGGGGGTGAGGACCTGTTGGGCTGCATTTTACACCGGACTGCTTCACAAATAAGGGTCAATTCAATAATGGATTTACACAAAAGATTAACATGACGGCACATGCTGGTCGATGAGTTGAATCAACTCCACAGCAACTACTTAAATTTATCCATTAATCATTCAGAAACGTCCAGATGCATGCTAAAGGTTGTAACTTCTTCCTGAGTCTCTCCATCAGTGTCAACTCCGGTTTGAACAATGTAATGCTGAACATAATCGTCATTTTGGCTGCGTGAGATTCTCCAGTTTTGTTGTTGTTGAGCAACCGAAGCGTGAGCTGTTAAAGCTGCGCCCTCTTCTGGAAAGGGAGCCGGGAGCAGCAGCTCATTTGCATTTAAAGAGACACACACAAAAACAACGTGTTTTTGCTCACACCCAAATACGGGCAAATTTGACACACTATAATAAATTATCTGTGGGGTATTTTGAGCTGAAACTTCACAAGACACATTCTAGGGACACCAGAGACTTGTTTGAGACATTGTGTAAAAGGGGCATAATAGGTCACCCTTAAGGTTAGGTTTAGGGGTAGATACAAGATTACTACCTAGTTATAACCCATTTATTGTAATTGCTATAGTAAGTACGTAGTACATCTACAACAGGACTATAAAATAAAGTGCTACCAAATGCTCTGGAAATGCAAGCAAAAAATCATCACATATTTAATTAGATAATGCATCATTTGCATATTTTAACTTTTTGTATTACAATTCTTAATGTAATCAATCAATTTGGGATGTTAGGCATGTTACCTGGCATGTCTTGCCTTAATCTAAACCTCCTCAGTCCACCAAAGAACAAACTGCACAAGAGAAAAATGGAATACAAGAAACATTTCAAGATGTAATGTATGAAAAAAGACAGGCTTTGAAGGGAGGGGAGCTTGTGTTCCTCTCCTTTCATTTTCGTTCTTGGAAAACAATCCTTTATCACACCACTCCTCCTGCTTCTAACACCTGCGACGGTGGAATCTCCATGTCTCAATAATCATACCGCGGCCCTCCTGATGTTGGCTCGTGTCCAGGCTCGCAACAGTGGCTAAGGGTAGGCGCGCGTAAATGGAACATTGCTGGCATGTGATGAGCCGCACCTGGTGCCCATTGAGCCTCACCACTGTTGCCATAAATCCACTATAGTGACTCTCCTCCAGTGAAACTATATCACCATGAGTGCATGCATGAGGTGTACTTGTGGTTTTGGAGTAGATGATGATGATAATCATCATCATCATCATCATCATCGCCAGAGTTGCTAAACATTATGTACGCTGAGGGAACATTTGGAACGACATACAGTTGCTGTATGAACACTGCGCACAGAATGAACATTTTAGTACAGAAAACTACTTACAAATGTAGTATGCAACCAGCACAGTATAGTGTGCAAACTGTATATACTGTAAAGAACAGTACAAATATACAATATCCAGTACAATATACAAAATCCCACAATGCAATGCCTTACTTAGCTGTTGTCTAAGCTGGGATAGGAATTGAAACTATTGAAATTATATATATATATATATATATATATATATATATATATATATATACAGTCACTTCATAGTCATAAAGTCCTGTAAAAAGACATCTAAATTGTGCATAATTATACTTATCCCGGCAGATTTTGTGCTCACACCCAAAGTGTGCACATATAAAGCCGCCTCTCAGTACTAAACTGTTTTATTTTTCATTGTTTAATGTGTTTAAACAGTCAAATACACACAAAATAAAGTCAAAATGCCGGTCTTGGAGAGTATTCACATAAACACAGTCAGTTATGTTTTAAGTGAACATAAACAGTTGAGAAAGAAAACACATGTGTAACAGTATAATGCATCCGTGCATCAGGTCTTAAAGTGACAGCAGTCTAATAAACCTGCTGCCAAATTATGAGATCATTTTTCCACATTATATCGATGTCAAAATTGTGGTCAATGAAAAAGCTGATTGGCTAACTTTGAAAAATCACTTCCACAATTCCATAAGGAAATGAAACATTTGATATACCCATAACTTTTTATACTCACTTTCTTAAACATTATTCCTAAGAAGCTTGTTCCTGGGAGATGATCTGCTCATTTCAAATGCACATAAGCAAATATCTGCTGTGTACATCATGGAGGCCTTTCAGGCTTTGTTGGCACTCTTACCTGAGTCACTGCTGGACACATGCCTTTAATGGAAGCAACAGTGAGGTATTAATGAGGACCAGACATCTTCCTTCAGGAAAGAGCACTTGATCCATGAAGTGCAGAGTGACAAACTGTCCTGCTGACAACAAGCTCTCCAGAGAGTCAAGTCCTGCATCTGTCAGACAGGAGAGGGATGCAGTTAGAGACACAGAACAGCTCTATATCTGAGCTCAGATCAAAACATATGAACTGCTCTACTGTAAGTACAACTTACAGTAAGACTAATAAGGACAATGAAAAAAAAAGTTTCACATTTTTGCACTTGCCTGTGCAAAAATTGCCACCATGATACTAAGATGCTGTGGGCCATCAAGCAGTGTTATTTCATTACATTATTATAGTATTTATTACTGCGTAATATGAAGTCTCATTTGTGACTGTGGCACAAATGGTGTGGGATGAATTACACGCTGAAGTTTAATAGAATAAAGGTTTGTTTAAATCCCTACCCTTAACAAAAACTGTTAGTTCCCTTAAAAAGTACCACTGATGAAGCTAAACAAGAAAGAGTAAATAAATACAATCAAATCTTGATAGCTTGTTTGCTTCCAGCGAGGCATTTTAATCTGACTGCACCACTATGCACAACCCGAGGCATGTTTCCTGCTCGGGAACAAAATTAAGTTTGATATTAAAGTATATTTCCATTGAAGAATCATCATTGAGTATATAAATGTAGGAACGGAGCCAAGAATGAAGTGAACACTTCTTTATCTTTAGCTAATTCTGCATTACTTTCCCCCCTCCTCTTGCTATTTATTGACTTAGAGGGACAACAATAAATGTGTATGGAGAAAATTAGCACAAAGGCGGGTTATTAAAATTTGTCTTCCTTTGTTTCTCTAACTTTTTAATTATTTTTGAATCCTTCAATGGAGTTGAACTGTGGGGCTGCTGGTAAATCAATCTCTCTGTGTCCTTCTTTTCTAATTTGCATGCCCTGGTGCATTACCCACCGCTCCTCATCCAAGCTCCTAAATGACTGCCTGACTTTGGATTTCCAGACTTAAGGAACAAAGAAAATATTGAATTGAACTTTTGTCTGCGCCACAATGCTACTTCTCCAGCAACCCTGACCCGTCTGCTCTTAAAATGTGGCTGATTTTCCCTTCAAACTACAAAAATAGAAATTTAGAGTAAACAGAGCTCAATGATTGCTATGAAATATTACACTGTGTTGAAAATGAAATAACTTACCAAATGCAGTTTCCTGGGTTAATACAGAACGCAACTAATAGCCTGTCCCTTTCTTCAATTAGCCAATCAGATTTAGTTTGCTCATGGTTTAATATGAGCCATAAACCATGATTTGCTAGGTGGTGTGAGGGGGAGGGGTATTTGCATTCTAACATGTGATTGGACGGATATCTGAGTAGTACAGGATGAGTCATCAGTATTTTCCTGGAAGAGAAAGAGTGTACATTTTAAATATGCAAAAGACATTTAGGAGTACACTAACAGATGACCTTAAAGCTAACAGACATGGATCACAAAGGCAATTTTAAAAGGTTATTTCACACAAAAATGAAATTTCTCTTATTAATTACTCACCCTCATGTTATATCCACACATCTTCGGAACACAAATTAAGATATTTATATTCCGAAAGCTGTCTGACTTCTCCATAGACAGCAATTTAACTACCACATTCAAGGTCCAGAAAAGTAATTAAGACATCGTTAAAAAAAGGTCGACGTGACTGCAGTGGTTCAACCTTAATTTTATGAAGCGACGAGAATACTTTTTGTGTGCAAGAAACAAAAATAATGACTTTATTCAATATCTTCTCTTCAGTGTCATTCTGTAAACAGCGGAAGAATGACACAGAAGATATTGTTGAATAAAATCGTCATTTTTGTGTTGTTTTTGCACACTTTCGAAAAAAGTACGCAAAATTATAACGAAAAAAAGAAACTTTTGAATGGTAGAATACAGTATTTTATTCATTTTAAACAAAAGTATAACATCATTCAAGAGTTTCCCACAATGCTTTCACACCTGTTCATGTAAATGCTAGCTAAAACTGAGCTTAAGTTAAATCAATGTGAACACATGACTCATTTTTTCTTTATTGAAGGACGGTAGAGATGGATGACAGCACATCAGAGGACATCAAACGGTGACAGAATCTAAAATTACAGAAAGTCTCAAGCTTCCTCGATATGACGCATTTCGGAACTTGATATGACTAGAACAGATGGGACTGAGTCATATGAAGAACAATAATCAAGAAAAGTGAAATCAGCCTCACAAAGTGATCAAAATTATTAATTTACGTTCATTCATCATCTTTCCAAAGGGACACAAAAGGAAGTCTTGTATTGTCTTTAACCTGCTCTGTTACTTAAAGAAAATACCACTGATTTGCGTTTCAAGAGAAAAGAGATGCTAAACAATGGTTGATGACATGTATTCAAATATAATAAATGGTATGAGACTTATAGACATAGATGATAAGCATCTAATGGTCCGAGGAGGACGGGGAGGGGCCGCTCTCGGGCAGATGGATTCGCTGAGTCTTTGCTGAATTTGAATGCGAGGTATTTGTGGTGATGGTGGAGGCAGCATGATGGATGTTCTGCAGGCTACAGAGGTTTTGGTCTGGAGGGAGACGGGCACAGCGCCAGGATAATTGCATTGTTTATCCATTACTATTTCCGTTCATGTCAGGCAGAGGGAAAACAATGGTGGATGTCACCGGGTGCGTTCATGTGTGTTTGTGTGTCTGCGAAATATCGGCTTCCTGTTGTTTGGCAAACATTAATTATGAGGTCATGAGACCTGTGGTAAATGAAGCTGAACATTGTGAAACACCTACGGCACATTTACCAGTTACTGTGAGGAGAATTCCTTTGCACTTTTTTAATGTTATTTAGCATTCGCAACTGTTCACAGACAAAGAGAGGCCAAAGTAACTCAGTAATACCATTGCTTTTTGGATATATACTTTAGAAATGTCTTTGGAGATTTACAGCACCATGACTTTTTGAATATACACTATGGCTATATGTACTATACTATGATTTACTATATTACTACCATGTTTTGGATACATACCTTACTATGGAAAAACCATGTTTGGAGATTTACCATGGTACTACCACAGCTTTTTGATATATATATATATACACACACACACATATATACACACACACATATATACACAGTATATGATGATAATACCATGCTTTAAACATTTAACATGGTACAATCAAAGATTTTTGGATAAATATCATGGCAATACCACATTTATAGAGATTCACTGATATGAAAGTACAGTATACTATGGAAATACTATGTTTTCAGATATGTACAATTGTAGTATCATGTCTTTTTGATTGTATGAGATTTACTATATTACTACCATGTTTTTGGATACATACTTTAGTATGGAAATACCATGTTTTGGAGATGTGCCATAGTACAGCAATGGCATTTCGATATATATATTATGATGATACCATTCTTTAGACATTTATCATGGTACTATCACAGATTTTTGGATAAATATTATGGCAATACCATATTTATGGAAATTAAACATAGTTTTCCTAGACGTTTAAATGGAATATTATGTAAATACCCTGGTTTTTGGACATGTCCTTTGCACGTCAATACATTGTTTTTTGGGAATTTACCCTGATAGTACCATTCGTTACAAAAAATACTGTGACAGCTATAATAGTCAAACTACACAACTGAAACTCATGTATAGTATGTATTTACATGGTATCCCAAGGACCTTCAAAAATAACATTGTACTACTATTGAAAATGTCCGCAAAACCATGGTATTCTTTGACATATACCTATATAAACACCATAGTTTTGAACATGGCGCCATTGTAATACCTTTATTTTGGGTTACACTTTATTTGACGGTATGTATACTTACAGTATGCTTATCAAAGAGAGTATAGGGTAATATAAAGTAACTACATGAGGTAAGGTTAGGTTTAGGGGTAGGTTTAGGATTTGTTACCTAGTTATTACCCACATAGTATGTACATGCAGAACAGGACTTTAAAATAAACTGCTACCAGATTTTGTTTTGGAGCTTTTTAAGTAAATGGTGTAAATCCAAAGTACTACCAGGGTATTCTTGGAAGTGCGTTGGAGTAAATTGCGAATACCTTGGTAGCAAGTGCAAAGGAGAGTTCAGGGGTCATTTGAAGCGTGTATTCCTCGCATCATCTCTAGCATCTGTTCTCTGTGGTAGTCACGTGACCTTTTCCAAACAAATGTACAAAATGGAAAAATACGCATGGTCCGGCTGCCAAAATATTGCTGTGAATGTTCACCTGCAAGAGTATTATTACATTAGCAAGTCAAAACCATGACAGATGACTTAGAAAACAAACTTAAAAAAACAAAATCCCAAAGCATCTAGCATCCTGCTGAGACATTTAATATGACCTGTTTTAGTGTTTGTTTTGTCTGGAGTTACTTAATAAAATTAAGCTGTCAGGATGATCAAAACCAATCAATCAACCACAAACATTCGTTTACATTCAGTCACCAGATCACAGAAACCCTGCAGGGTCAGTCTTCTAAGGTCAGAGACAATCATCTAAGGACAGACATAGACTAAATAAGAGTTTAAGGTTATAAAAAGAATTAGAATTGCTGTTTTTCTTCAGGAAACTGAGATTAGCCATCCCCAATGGGGGCAGTTAAAGTTCCTTGAACCTAAACAAACTTAAAGTATTCTAGGCTTGGAGTTTCCATACACATTTATTAATTTAAGGCCTGTCAGACATCAGTTGACATAAGGCAGTTGCAAAAAATATTCAACTTAAGAACTAAATCGCTAAATAAAGTTTATAGCGTACATGCGAGACATGGCAGTCTGGTTGATACGACGCAATAATTTATGATCATTTTGTAGTCTTAACTATACATGCTGATGTTTGACATACTTTTTCACTTGCTTGCCTAATGATTTCAGAGCTTGTCTCCAAATATTCACCCAGATGACTTCAGGGCTGACATGACAGCATAGTATTAAATGTATTCACACATGCTTGGTGTAAACTGCCATTGTCTGAACGGCACCTGAAGGGCTTATTTGCACTTTTGTCACTGACATGATACTGACGCGAGAAGCTGTGACAGGAAGAGCACAATGCTTCGTACGAAAGGTACAGAGATGTCAGTGATATGGCTGGATCTTTGCGGCCACCCACAGGTTTGAATCACCCTTGACTGGGCTAAGTAAATGCATCTGGGGATCATCCCGTTTTGTCGATCCAAGTAGGTTTAATTGCATCCTTGTGTGTCTGTATTTTCAATCCCTCAAGGCAGCTGTACGCAGAAACCCTGCATATTGTCAGAATCTAAATGCTTTTGAGAAAGAAGAAGGTGAAGGATTATAATGTTCTGTTTCTTAGTATCAGTGTCTCTGGATCGGGTGTCAGCTGTATGATCCAGAAAACCACTTCCAGCAAAAACAGAAGATAACAATTTGGACAGGTCTCCGAATGTGCTGAGAAGCCTGGCTTTCTTCATGAAGGCATGTTCAGAAGTACATCATTTTGGGCTTGCATGACCACTCATGTTTACTAGCTGACTAGGCATCCATAAAAGTAGTGTTATACGCAGCAATGACGGTGAGTATGAGAGTGGAGAGAATGATGTTTTCATGCAGATTTCACTGTCGTAAACTTAAAAACAAATGCTTATAGGGCGACACCTGATTCATTTCAGGGCAAGAATTTAAGCTTATATGAACATTAAATTAACCAATAAACCACCTGAGATGTCTAAAGCACAAAAGCAGTTTGCTTATCACCTGTTTTGTGGACCTGTGACAGAGTTGCCAGGTTTTCACAAAAACATACGCCCAGTTGTTACCCAAAACTAGCCAAAAACTAGCCCAATATCGTTTCAGAGAGGGTAAAAAATCTGTGTTTTTGGCGGAGTTCCCCAGGTAAAATCGCAGTCCAGGGGCTAAATATCATGTTATTTGGTGTTATAATAAAAATAAAATAAAAATGAAGGGTTTTGTGTCCACAAATTATTTATATTTACGTTTTTGGGCAAAGAAATTCTCACCCTTCTCTCACCAGAGACCAGTTGCATAAACATAGCTGCTAAGTTAAGACTGTGCCTTAAGAACTAGACTGACCAACTAGCAATTAGTTAGGGCTAATCAGTCTCACTTTTTTGGATTCAAATTATTACATTTATATGTAACTGACTTAAAAAAAATTATGACCAGTCTTGAAGAAAAAAATAGATGACTAACTTGTAAGACTAATCAGTTTATACAACCGGCCACAGATGGCAGAACTAGTCGAGTAGTATTTGCAGGCCCTGATATGATTGTGTTTGTATTTGTGTGTATGTTTATCTTCTGAAGTTCATATGGACTTCTTGGATTTCCCAGTTACTCCTCTTGGTCCTCTGTTAAAAGTCCATTTGCCTCTTCCTGGGTGAACACCATTGTAAAACAGAGCATCGGAAAGTATCTTCCTCTGAGGGAGAGACAAAGACAGAGAGAGAGAGAATATATAAATTTTGATGGCATCATATAGGTATTGTACCTTCACAAAAGGTTGTACATTTTAAATGATAAGACATACAGTTTGTGCAATGAGGCTTGTCAATCATGGCAACACTAGTTCTAATGAATGTGTTTCATGCAGAACAATGTCTAATCAGCTCATAAAGGGCTTTAATTAGGGTTAACTTAGGATAATTGGGACATTTTTCCAGACATTTCAGTGGTAAAAAGTGTCCCAGTACCAATCAATTTGGTAAATGTAAGAAAAAGGCCACATTTTTTGAGAATAGCTCCAACACTACATCAGATGACAAAACGACCATTGCAAATCCATTTGTTCTGCGTTTGAAAAGTAGTGAAGATACTTAGATTACATCAAAAATAGAGCGGGTATCAGTTTACAGTTTGGGATTTTCCCTGCCGCATCCATGTCATTGTCTTGTCTCATCATGCTGCTTGCATCCAGTGTACACAGTGTAATGAAACCAGATGCATTATCAAAAATCATGTGGGAAAGACTGACTTACAAGTGAATTTCCATGCTGGTCAAAATTGATTAATGCTAGCATGGTGGTGGTCTAACTCTTGGACCGACATAGTCATGTGATTTACCTACAAAATGGCTGGTCAACCAAGTCTACAAGCTAATGGCTAAATCCATTGAGGACATACTAGCAAATAGTGGAATGACAGCCTCCAGAAAACACTAAAAAAACATATTTGTGAGATTTGTGTCTAAATGCAGACATAACTCAAAAAATAAAAAATAAACTATTGAGCTGACATGTTACCAAGTGCTCAAACAAAACTCTCGTATCTTTCAAAGATTTGACACCAATAATCTGTGATTAATTATTCATTAGAACTTATTTCATATTCATAATCAAGTGAATTGTCATGAGTTCGGTCCATCATTTTACATCCATTCACCACCAGAGGTCACCCGCTCACACTATGGTCTCCCTACACCACACTACACTTCCCATAAACCCCTCACCCAGTCACTGATCACCCGCCAGCTGTTTCTCATTATCGTCACACTTTAGTCTCATCACTCCACTATAAATGCACCACTCACCCACTTCCATGTCGCGAAGTATTGTTTTCCTTTCTGTCTGCCGATGTTCTACCATAATCTGTCTGACCATTCTGTTTACCAATAAAAGCCTGCTTTTGGATTTTATCCGTTGACTAGCCCCCTCATTACATGAATATTTCATCCTCAAAATAATTCATATCAATGCGGTACTGTTACCAATTGCTCCAAGACTTGGGTTGAAGATCCAAGCTCAACCGGGCAGAAAACATAGGCAAAAGCATAATCCAGAAAATAGGCAGATAATCAAAAAAAGAAAGAAAAAAAAAGACACAGGAAACCATAATAATGTTCAGATAATGCTCAAAAATGTGGAGTAACAATATACAAGACTTCGCAAAGACTGACAGAAAACACAGGTCTTAAATAGGCAGGGTTAACAAGGATAATGTGACACAGCTGAATGTAATGAAGCATAACGTCCAGGCAAAGGGTTATGGGAAATGCAGTTCATCAGAATTAAACTGTTGATTTCAATGAGCACTCAAGATTTTTTTGTGCAATATGCATCAGATGGTCACAACTAAGGTCACACTGGTGTGTTTAGTGCAGGTGATGTCTTTACAGTCATCACTGCTTATCTGATCATTGTACTATGCCATTCTTTTGTCCCCGTTATTCTCTTTTCCTTATTGTTATTTCAGCAATAAAGTCTGAATCAAGTCCAACAACAGGAGTGTTTCTATTTTCCATCAGCATAATTTGCACAGTGCCATGTGTTTAGTATCAAGCCCATAAGTCATTTTAAAAACCTCTCGTCTGACACCCCTAAATACATGACACAGATTGCAGAGATTTACTGTGTCTGCTTGAAGACAAATGAGTCCGTCCAGAGACAGACTGTTTACAAGCCGCTGGTGTTTATACATATTTTGTACATTATCTGACTATAATAGCATTGTTTGCTTTATGCTACATGGCCAAAAAAGGTTAAATAAAAACATGGTCATCTTACACAGACGGTAAACACACACGCATCTCGCCCTGAGGAGTTTGCATGATTTATGATCACTATTCATTAATTTATGCCTTTTGTTTTCCTACACCTCATAGCTCCATGCCATGTTTGAGTTCATTCAGATCTAACTGTGTTTTATAATTATTGTCAGAGACTCCAGAGGTACTTTAAGAGCATAATCCAATAAAGTATATAATGAGAAACCATCAAAGTGACTTACAGTACACTTACTGCAGTGAAAGTCCACCTAGAATTAACTGAGGTTAAGTGTCTTGCTTAAGCAATAGCTCATTTAACAATGTAAATTTTTTCATTTACTAACCCTCATGTTGTTCATGCATATTTAATCTTGCCGCTTGATACTGTGTTACTGTAGGTTTGATGTCAGTGATGTCAAACACAATTGTGTTCTCACAGAACCAACTGCAATGCAGCAATTTTTACATTTATATTTATTCATAAAGGAGGTGCTTTTCAGTGATTTGCCAATGAAAAAAACAACACATTTTTATTTACACTACTGTTCAAAGGTTTGGAGTCTATTTTTTTTTGGGGGGGGGGGGGGGGGGGGATTTAATTTGATTTTGCATTTTACATTTACATTTTAAAATATATTCTAAACACACACACACACACACACACACACACATATATACATACATATATATATTAAATAACTGCATTATTTAAATTGTCTTTTCCGGACACAAAGGTATCATATGGCATCCAGTAATATTTGGAATAGATGTAATTAAGAATGAATGTCAGAAATCGCCTAAAATTAAATGATAAATATAATTAAAAAATATAAAATCCAATTTAATCCAATTTATCATTTTGGATTAAAATTTTACGACATAATAGAATAACATAAAATAACATAACATGGCACTTTATTTCAAGGTGATGTAAGTAACCCTAAACCAAACCCTAACTTTAGAGTATGTACATGTAGTTAATTAATATTACTCAGTACTTTTTGAGTAAGTACAATGTAACTACGTCACATTAAAATAAAGTTTAATAATATAATATAATATAATAAATATAATATAAAGCATTTGGTTTCTATTATATTACAATTCAAACTTTAGTATTCTATTTTACATGATTATAGTTGTATAATACTACTACTTTAATAATAAACATCAGCCACTTGAAAAAAAAACTGCATAATAACATAATATTATTATAAATATAAATTAAATATTTGCAAAAGCTTTTTATGCTCAGAATGACGTAGTTATGGGTCTAACTGGCCTATACCAAAAATTGGGGTGAATTGGGATGCACTGTGGATCTCATGCAGAACCAGCTAAGGAACATTTTCCATATGTAATACATAAGCAGGGATATTATATAACTTTAAGCTACACCTATACAAGAGCTCCAGAAGGCAAAGTTACATACTGTGACCGATACAGGCACATCTGAAAAACATTTATAGAGAGCGCTTCTGAGGATCAGAGCATCTCACTGGGAAATGTTTACACACACGCACAAAGCACCAGTCTCTTCTGTTTATAAGCCCTGGGAGCTCCATACAGCTCCACGGACCACACGCACACTTAGAAGATCTCCAATAGACCGTGGAATCTAGGAAACCTGCTTGCCAGAGAGGAATATTTGAGTGTCACGATTAATGATATAGGACATTTCCACAGGAAATTAAATGAAAAAATGTTTCTATAATAAACCATGTTGTAGGGCATATTTTGAGAAAATCCAGTGAATTAAATACAACTGACAGGTACTTCATCTCATCTGATTACTCTCTATTTTTAAAATGGATGCAAACAAAACAAATACAATTATTCAAAACAAATGAATGATAGGTCTGGCATCAGAGCAAAAATAGCTTCATATTAGGTAAAACCTCAATTAAAAACTTTTTAAAAGAGGCAAACTAACATATAAAATAGATAGTTTTGACTCTAAATTTTGAATGCAGCAACTCTGCTTCATGTTATACATAATAACTTAATTAATATATACTTAAAATATACTTAATAACTAGCTTTTCCTTGTCTTGACTTGTCTAGGACCACCTCCATGTTTCATTTGTCGTTCTCATGTGTAAATATTGTAAAGCAGTCCAGCTCATTTTCCCGGAATGAAAATGCCTAATAAATGATATAGCAAAAACTCTAGAGTTTGTTCATGGTACACACCGTCAAACTATCCAGCCATATATGTGAGGACAGAGCCAAAATGGAAAGGGTTTCAAATGCATTTTGCGTTTACCAGAGAGGGCCGAACCATGCTGTGAAATATCAGAGCGTGTGGGTCTCTCACGCTTGGCGAATTGGCACGCGAACACAGAGACGGCAAAGTCTGGAGTCTCTGAGAACAAAGTCAAAGTTGAACGGGTGTCTGGGAGTAAGTACAGCTTATACATCTCACAAACTCAATGCTTGATTTCTTTCTTTTTTTTCAGTTTTCCAGAAGGGTTTGGCACAATAATTCTCTCCGCTGGGCATTCTCCATGATCAACACACCCTAAAGGAGGACACACATTGTATTATGGGTTAAAGGGTCAAAAAGAAAAAAAGGATTAAGAGAACAACCTTCTCATGTTCCCATTTCTTCATCCTCTCCTGTGTCAGGAACTCCTTCATGACTTCCTCCTACACTAAGAAAAACATACATGAGAAACAAAAGCAGCAAACAGGCCTCAAGGTGAAACAATCTTATATCTGCAACTTGCATTTTAAGGACTATGCTGAAAGTACATTTAATTTCCCATTACACATTAAAAAAGCTCTAATAATGTAGTCAATTTTTAGGATACGAATCAACAGGATACAAATAAAATGACTATGTTCAGTTTCTTTTAAAGACACAGTTACAGTTATTTCCGCTGAATATTCAATGATTTTTTTTTAAATATTAAATATATATTAAATAAATAAATTGATAATTATTTTTATATTATTTATTTTTAATGATTTTATCAGTTTTTACATTGTATTATATATAATACTAATACAAATAAAATACTACTAATAATAATTAGAATTATTATTATTTTTGTAAATAATAATATATTATAATGAACTATAATTGACATATAAAATAATAATAATTATTATTATTATTATAATTTCCAATTTTGACCAATATCCTATATATTTCCATTCTAATTTAAATTCATACTCCAGATCCTGTGGGAGGTGGGATTTAAATTGAATTGAAAAAGAATTCAATTTAAAAGAGAGCTTATTCCTGAATTCTCTGCTCAGTGCTGTTTATAAGGGTCTTTTAAACACCGTTCTTTTTTCTTACCTCACTGAGCTTTCCACACATTGGTTGCGCAGTCTGCAGTATAAGAGAGGTGGTCACTGAGTCCAGTCCTGTGCATGAGTAAATAAACCTCGTTTAGATAAACAACAGAATATAAAAAATATGTCTTAAATTAGTTGAAGACTCAGTTTCACAGACAAGACTTAAGCCTAGTCCCAGACTAAAATGCTTGTTTGAGCTGTTTTAATTGAAAGCAACTTGCACAGACATTTCTCAATACAGTATATGTCAGTGCCATTGTTTTGTCTCAAGATAAAAGGTACTTAAAATGTCCTAAATGAACTAAGGCCTAATCCTGGAGTAATCTAAACTCTGTCTGAGAGTATGTCAGTTTAAAGCAATTACCTCTAAGGGTGTAATGTCATGGTTATCGTACTCCGCGCAAGTAGTAAGCAGTAAAGTGTAGCGACTGACCTTTAAGACAATCCGGTTGAATGATTCCACCATGAACTTCAGTGGCAGTGATAACAGTACAAGGGGAGGGCTGGTTCAATAGGATGCTGACCTCTCCAAACGACTGCTTTGGACCTAGTTTACCAACCAACACGAATCTGATCTTGCAGCCCTGCAATTCACACAATTTCGTTCTTTTTCACTGAACAGAAGCGCATTAAACATCTACGCTATCGTTTGTGACAGAAAAAGAAGTAAGATAATAAAATGCATGAACTGTATGAGTGTATGGCTGCTGAATAGAAGCCTCAAGCTCATTTTGATACCTTTTTGTCAACAGGTTTTATCAACGATCCCACGTCCTGAAGGATGTTACATTCTCCACGTCCAACGAAGACCACAAATGGACAGATCTTTCCCTCCTTCACCAGCACTGTAAATACAGATTTAAAATTTTTAAACGACATAAATTCAAATTTCAACAAACATATTTTACAATATCCAGAATGCATGTGGCACAAATTCGCACACTTTTGGTATGTATGGAGCACCTGGATCACCTAAATCAGTTAGTATGCAACCGGAGTACACTGCATGGAATACTGTACCCCACAATACAATGCACTCAACTTGACTTTCCATTTCCAGAGTCATAAATGGACCAAAAGCAATTATAAACCTTAAATTTTAGTATATTTTTCTTACTTCAAACTAGCAGACGGTACACTAGTATTTACTTCACAGCCATACACTTATATCCATTGTTTTAAAGGTCCGAGTCTGAGTGCGATTGCACCCCACAGTGTTGGTCTGGTTTCACACACAACCTTAATCCATTGCATCCTGGTGCATCTGTGTGCATCTAACGTCATCACAAATGTGCACTGCTTGGTGCATGATAGAAAACAGGACACGGGTCAATATATTGTGTTTTTTATTACTTTAGTGCTATTTTATTCATAGCACAGTGAACGACACTTGGATTTGCTGAATGTGCAACACTTGAAGGTGGTTTTCTGCTGCGTGCAAATAGACTATTTTGAGGAGACAGCAGATTTCAACCCATTAATTTTGCCTCTGATTGCATAAGCGATTAGCAAGCCCGGCGCCATGAGGGGGCAAAAGGGGCTTTGCCCCCTCAGATCTCATTGGTGCCCCCCTCAGTTTCAATTTGTCCCCCCTCCACCCCCGAAACAGGACTGATTTTAACCCTTTGACACGTAGGATCACACCGGTGCGGTGTGATTAGAACGTTCAATGCATCACTGCTAAATTCAACCATGCTTTCACGCTTTGTCTGGAGCTGAGCCAGAGACGGATGTGCTAAGCGCTTTTCATATATCACAACTATTCAGTGTTTTCAACCACATAATATTTAAGGTTTCAGACATTTAACTAGACATTTAAATGAATATAAAAAAGACATTTATAGTGTATTAAATTCAAATTCCATGTCTATGGAAGCTGCAATAATAATCCTTTCAATTATAATTTGATGAAGTGTTTTATTCATATCAGAAACAATAAAGTTCACTCTATTCTTCTCCCAGTTTACCGGCCTCTTACTTTTATGCATTACGGGGAAAAAGGATGAATTTATGTGATGTAAATCAGACAGATCCTCCTGAATTGCGGTGCAAACTCATTGCACGTCATTATATCAACTAACATAATCATTATACCATTTGTTTGAAAGACAAAGCACATTTGACAATTGGAATATATCATATAATTCATGAAATAGTTAATAGTTAGTAAAAAAAAGTTTGTGAATACTTGTGAATGTAAAATGCGATGCATATCCGTCATAATGTGGCTTACGGGTCGCCAAGGAATATGTTCTACAATAAAAGTCGCCTTGAAAACCTCATGCTGGGGGCTTAGCTACATTATATAGCCCCTAGAGTACAGATATCCCAACCACCCCTACTGCCCACTATGAAAGTCCCCTCAGGTTTGGTACCCTGGTGCATTCCCAAGTCCGCATGACATCTATCACATTACCAATTTTTCATGTGAACCATGTCCCATTTCAAAGTAATCTGCCAGTGTGAAAACATACTTAACTTTTTGTTGCTCATTGCATCAGGTGGCATGCAAAAGCAAGGCATTCCCCGCCATAATGAATGCATCGCAATATAAACCAGAAGAGACCCTGGCAGGAAAGAATGAGAAAAAAAAGATACAGACTATTTACGACAGAAGTAATCTATGTTTTGGCTGCAGCCCCAAAAGCGGTGGATTATTTCTTATTGTGACAAACCTGAGGTTGGTTTGTGGAGGTGAGGATTAAATTGATTTACAGTGAGCCTTTAACATCAGGGGGAAACACTGTATATCAGCCTTGACAGGTAAATCCCATCTCTGTGAAGCAGGGAGCGGGACAAGCAGAGTCCATTTGTCTGGCCGGTGACAGAACCCAGGCCTCCACTTCAGAAGTGTTAGAGGCAGGAGGAAGTCGTGTTTCAACACAGAGTTTTTAATCTCATCCTTCACACTCTCCCTCTTTTCAGAGCAAAACTGCCGTTACTATATTATTCGCCCACTCTGCATGTCTTCGCAAGCCATTAAAAAGCAAATGTCTGGATCACTTGGGAAATCACAGCAGGCTCTGGTACACGGCGTTTGTCTTCTTAGATGAACACACCGCAGTCACGCCTCCTCCCGGAGGGCATTAACATCCAGAGTTCTGCATTTCTGTGCTGCACAACACAATTAGTGTTGTGGAACAGCATAAAACCGTTACTCTGTTATGTAAATATACTCTTTCAAAAGCAGATTTTCTTTCCATACGGCAGTATTACTTTCAAAATCCCATAGTGAGAAGAACCAAAATACAGAATTTTAATAAAAATTATGCAAAATACAGTTTCATGGCCTGTAAGAAATATTCATGGTGCTATATTTTCTCAATTCACCATCACTGGCAGGAGTGGCAAAGTTAATTTTGGCCCATATAATTTTAAATACGTTGGCGTCAATGTTTTTTCCATTACTTCTATTTTTTTTAAAACATAAACAATAAAAGTAATCCCAATGTCATAAGAACAAAAATATAATAAATAATATATATTATATATATACTACGACATGGCATTGACATTGATTGATATATATATCAATATATATATATATATATATGACATTGGGATTACTTTTATTGATTATTCATATATTTATTTGAATGGCCATTTGAAAGTATATTTTTTGTAAGAATGTATTTATTTATTTGGCAAGGATGCATTAAATTGATCAAAAGTGACAGTACGGACTTGAAAACTATCATGGTTTCCATAAAAATAGAACTGTCTTCAACATAATATTAAGAAATATTCAACAAAAAATTAAGCAGCAGAACAGTTTTCCACATCAATGATACTAAGAAATGTTTCTTAAGGTCCAAATAAGCATATTAGACTGATTTGTGAAGGATCACGTGACACTGAAGACTGGAGTGATGATGCTGAAAATATTACTTTGCATCACAGGAATATAAAATATGTTCAAATAGAAAATAGTTATTTTAAATAATAATAATATTTCACATTATTACTGTTTTTACTTGATCAAATAAATGCAGCCTTGGTGAGAATAAGAGATTCTTTATAAAACATTAAAAAAAAAAACATTTCTGCCCTCAAACCTTTGAATGGTAGCGTTCTTATAAACTGTAACTTGTAAGTGGAAGTGTTAAAACTGTGAACTGATCTACATCATATGATAAAATATACATAAATATATATATATGTTCTGGGTGATTAAATGTTACCATAAATATTGACGGCATCAGTAGATATTCCCTCTGACTGGGTGGGCCAAACAGCAACAGATCAGTAAACTTCTGCTCAGATAATCAAAAACAGTCATGCTGGACTGGATATTTGGACTGCAAGTCCAGCCATGGAACGTGATGCCAAGGGAGATGGCTATAAAAACCTGGACCTAACTGGATTCATAGCCTTGGGCTGGCAGTCCAGGCCAAAGTGAATGAAAACAGGACAGCTGTGGACGCAGAGTGACACAGTCCAGTGCTGGAGAAAACAGGCTTTTGTTTGGCATGGTCTTGCTGTAGAACAAAAGATATTACGGTTTATAGTTCGTGTCTCTGGAGGGAAATACTGAGACGTCCTGAGTAGCCCATATACTGATGGAGCAGTTATTTCACTTTTGATCTTCAATGACATGTGAGTTTAAGGGGAGAAATAGAAAAAGTCAAGGGCAGAAGAGAGAAAGAGACATGACACTATTTTTACAGTGGGCCAAAATCAGATGACACAACTATAAGTTATTATGGATATTAATCAATTTAAATCTGTCCACACTGAGTCCATTATGCCAAGTAACTGTTCCCCTCTCTCACAAAAGCAATGAATGATTTACACTATTTTCTTAAGTTTTATTCTCTAGTTTCAAATAAAATATCTAAATATCTTTGAAACAAGATAGATATACTACAGAAACGAGTACAGAAAAAAGTACAAATTGGGTGCCACTAAGAAGACAAGACTGTAATGGAAAGGAGAGTGTTGATGGTTTGAAGTTTGTGTCACACGGCTGAACAGGGAAGTGCAGTGGCCTCTGGATCAAGGCTGTTAGGTTATACATCACAGTCAGGAGGAAGTTCAAATGAGGATAGTGGCTTTGCTGAGGCAGGATGGTCAAGGGTTGTTATGCGGTCAAGTTTGGTCCACAAGGAGTCATCCAAAGGGAAAACCCATTAGTGGTTTCCTCCTCTGCATGCTCCCCAAACTGGGACGCTAGCACTCAATGAGTCCATTATGTTCACGTGTGAGTTATCGTCATTCTCACACCTGTTAGCCGTGTTCACATGTTGTGCTGCTATCCAAGGTGCTGAACAGTGTAAAAGTGCATGACTCACACACTCACACACACACACACACACACACACAAAAGCATGAAGTGTCTCCCCGAATAAGGGTCCTAATTTTGTCTCTTACATTAGGTTTCCATGCATCCAAGGTCAAAAAAAAGCTTATATTTTCTCATATTACACATTACAGCATCACCTCTTTTCTCACAGTGTCTGAGAAGGTTCAGTTTCTCTAAACCCCTTCTTTCTGAGAGCCTGCTCTGATTGGTCAGATGGCGCAGTCTGTTGTGATTGGTCTATCGCTGCTTACAGCATGTGTTGGAAACAAAACGGCCATTACCATATCTGAATTTCAGCTCTGTATCTTCCTCTGGACTTGATACACAGTGATACGTACCATACGGGTAACGTCTGTTTCACCGCATCAAGGCCGAGTCCTAATCCTTTAGAAGCTCATACAAAGTGGACTTGCTTAGAAAACAGCGTCTTCACAACATTTCGACAGCATAAGCCAATCTCTTCGAGGCCTTCGTGTTTGAGGGAGAGTCAAAGTAGATGATGTTTGTGGGCAGCCAATGAAGACCATAGGCTGGCATTATGCAAATTTGTAACAAACCTACGAAGGTTCAAGCAAGAAGAAAGAGAGGAATTACAAACGACTTGCTTCAGGCAGTTCAGAATCGGTTCTTTCTTTTGGAAGATAACTCCATTTATCATGCCCTCTGATCTTTGAAACTCTGCAGACCTTTTACATTCACAACCAGCTATATTATCCACTACATGAAAGGTAACTTCTGAAAAAGCCTAATAGGGGCATACCTTGATCTGTAAAATAATCTAAACATGACAGGAAAATGGTTTTAAAGAGTTGTTCACACCACACAGTATGATGAATAATTTTTATTAGGGGTCGACCGATTATCGGTGCCGATGTTAAGCATTTTCATGGGTATTTGTATCGGTCATTGTCAAAACCGTTTTGCTGATAAAATAATTAAAATAATTAAATTTTAAATTAATTTCCAATTGCAATTGGCTGTGATGCAGCCACCTCTGTCAATTTAACACAATTTAGCATGGTTAATTACTATATATATATATATATATATATATATATATATATATATATATATATATATATATATATATATATATATGTTGAATTATATGAAACATATTAATAATACTATTTTATATAACTAATACAAAATATAATAATAATAATAATAATTAATTGTTTAAAAAAACTTCCCTTCACACCCTTTTCCAGCCCATCAGAGCAGGAACAGATTTGGAGTACAGACTCTCATGTTTTAAAAACTTTTTAGCGTGAGACAATGAAAAAGAACAAAGCATTAAGCGACGGCCAAAAATGTCAATTTAATGACTTCTAGAACCACTTTTTTAATGTCTGTTCAATTAATTACTTATCTGCCACAACGTCTGAATTCGTCATTCGGCAAATATTGACAAGCTGTTATTTATAATCATTATTTCATTTTAATCAGCATGTATTTAATTCAATTGACAGCCCTAGAGTATTTATTCACAAAAAAAAAAAAAAACTTGTTTTATGCCAAGCGACCATGTTGACGATGCCTGTTGGATGAAATACAGCATTTCCTGATGAAGTTGGTTCAAGAATAGCCACCCCTCTGCCATCTGAAATGATCAGGGCTCTCGCCCATCCATCAGCTGTCGGCTGCACGCTCAGATAAGAGCCAATCAATCTCCTCTCCCACACACCTGTCTTCCTCTCTAATCACATCTCGTTCCATAGGTCTCTCTCTCCGTCTGATAAAGAACAGTCATGATATGATAACCCAACCCTCAGTCGAGCCGGATAAACTGTGAGCGCTGATACATACAACCAGGTTTCTTTCTGCAAAGAACAAAACCCCCTCACATTCACACTGGGTCTCCAACCAATAGTTATGGAAGTAATTTGTTCTTAGTTGTTCAAATCTAATAATTTCACCTCAACACATTTCATGTTTCTAAGACCACTAGGTGCAAATCTGGCCTGTGATGTGCCTTGTTTTATATTATATTATATTATATTGTATTATATTACACTAGAAATATATAACATTATTGTATTATTGTCAGATATTTTAGGGGTCTCAATTTAACGAGGGTGTTAATATAAATATATATATATATATATATAAATATATATATATATATATATATATATATATATATAATATATATATCATATATAATATATATTATATATATTATAAATCTTATATTTTAAAATATATTAAAATATATATATATTACATTAAATAAATATTACAATAAATAAATAAATATTTTAGTGGTGTAAACAACATGTTAAACTGCTAATTATTGCTAATTAAATGGCTAAGTATATATAATATTAATAATATTATATATAATAAATATTAAAATATATTCAAATCTCAAAATAAATTATATATATATATATATACACACACACATATACATACATACACATACACAGGAGTTAGATATTAGGGTATTAATATGAACTATGACTTTGTTTTTAAGTGTTTGCACGTTTTACACAAAAAACCCATTCGAAGATGTGGTCTAGCATGGAATGATCTCACTTAGAAGTGTCTTGAAAGAAAACAGACTTACTTTGTACTTAAAAGCTGAAGCCTTTCATTAAAAAGGATGATCCGAATGTATAATTGGAGGGAGGATAGGGATAATGGGATGCAACCACAGAAGAGGAGAGATTCCGGCAACTAAATAAAGATTTCAGCCATGATAGCTGATCTCCGCCCAATATCTCAGTGCAACCACAACACACCATATGCCTGCTTGTCAGCTCCAGGACAGGAACTGAGATTGAACAGCCTACCAGATTTTGTGTTCAATTCAGAATCATTCACGTGCATATATGAGAGAATGCATACAAAGTATTTTCATGCATACTACAGCTCAAGTTTAGTGAAATCAGACATGCAAACACATAAACATACGCACCTAAATGAATATATGGCTTTCGATATTTCCCAAATGAGGTGTAAAAGCAGCCGTCCTGGTAATTAAAGTCAGCTGTGTGGGGTAATGGAGCAGCTTGTATTTTTTTTCTAATCATATTCGAGTGCTCTCCATCCATGAACACATTTATTTAGAGGCAAACGTGTCGAGTATCGTACTAAGTGAGGAAAACCATTATGCCATCCAGGTGTTAAGCATCAGTCAACAGAACAAAACTAAACTAAAGCGTGTTAGAACCTGCTGTTATTCACTGTGACAGAACATATTCAATCACGACACCCACTTACCTTGATTAGCAGGGAATGTTTTTAGCTGAATGCTGTCGACCAGGTGGTTGATGGAGAGCTTTGGCCAGTGAACGTACAGCTGGCAACCCTGGATCAAAGACACTTTAACTTGATGGTCCTGTGCCAGGATGTCCTACAAATAACAAAAGAGGACATTGTCTCATTGGTGGTATAATTTTACGACACATACAGTAGCTGAGGGATGCACAATATATTAGATATTTTTTTTAAAAGTACTGTTCACGAGTTCACACTTACAAATAATCAGTAATCAGTAATTAGTATGCATATTTGGCGTGCTGTCTGAGGAGAGGGCTCCAAGCTCGGTAATTGGCCCGAGCCCAGAGTACTACCCCCGTATTCTGGTTTAGGAAGTAACCAAAAAAAGTGTGAGGAGACAGGGTGATGGAGGGATGCTGAAATCTGTCCAAAAAAACATAGGTGAGTCGACTGCATCAATATATATGTTTCCACTCATGCTGACTGGGTAGACATGTTGATTGCTGATTAATGACTGCGGGTTGGAGTGATGTGATGATTAGATAGATCATTTGAAAGTGTTCCTCCCAAACTCTGTTAATAAAACATCATGTATTGGATAATAATTGGTTATTTAATTGTGCATGCTCATTTGCCCTATTTTTACAGGTAGATGATCTTTGTCATCATCTAACACTCAAAGTTAATCTTAAAAACCATTAATACATTTAAAAACAATGTGAAATAACATCAAAAATCTATCATGTAAAATATATGTGCATCCTTGTTTATGGTTTGCAAAGGACATTTGTCTTTTGTGTTATATGGGGGGTATGCTGCCGCACCTTTTTTACTTTCTCGTAGCCAGAGCGAGATATTTTGAGAATCTCGCAGGTCTCGAGTGTCAGGACACACTGGATGTTGTTGGCATCTCCATCTGCAGCATTTACGAGTTCACAGGATCCAAAAGAACCTCCAGCTGCAATCTAGACCAAATCCAGTACACTGTATGAAAACCTTTTCAAAATGTTGTTCAAGAGGACAGAACTCAGGGACATTATTTACTTATTTACTCGATCTAATTAATTGCACCAGATTGGTTACTGTTTCTAGTTTTGACTACTGGATGCAAAAATTGCTGAATTACACACTTAACTATATATAACTACTCTACAATATTCTTAATTAAGGTAGCCCTATTGCGAACAACGGTGACCACGACATTAAAAATGAACATTAAGTGAAATTACATAAATTCACAAAGTCAATCCAAAAGAATCACACTTTTCCAGTAAAGCGATCGATAAAAACATGAACAGCCAATCAAAATTAATCCAATTTGAAAGTGTGCACTGCAAAATCACAATAGCAGCATGCAACGCGCTTTGAATAAACATAACGTTATCGTCTGTTGGTGTTGATGCTAATACAGTTATCATTATAGTTTTCATTCTTGGTATGAACAGACCTTAACCATATAGCCATGGCCATTAATTTTGTGTTTCGTGAAGTTTGCTGCTTCAGCTGTGGTGGAAATTCACATTGTTTATAGATTATTGTGCAGCGTGATCAGAGTGAACTGTTTTTTGGCCCTGGCACAAAATGACCAGCTAACTTCATTTCACTAATCATATCATCATCAGCACATGGGAAAATGTGTTATTCCAAAGAAAGATGTGCAGCCAAAATCACTTGGCATCTCACATGTTTGGAATTTGCAGAAAAGAATATTGCATCCGAAAGAACCATTTACTAGATCATCAAGAACTTCTAGGAGAGAGGTTCAAGTGCAGAGAGTAAGGCTTCAGGACATCCCAGAAAGTCCAGCGAGAGCCAGGACTGTCTTCTCCTGAGGAGTTGGCTGAGGAATCATGTCTTCACCAGAGCAGAGCTTGCTCAATATTGGCAGCAGGTGGGTGTGATGCACGTACAGTGAGGCCAAGACTTTTGGACAATGGCCTGGTGTCAAGAAGGGCAGCAAAGAAGCCACTTCTCTCCAAGAAAAATATTAAGGACAGACTGAAATTCTGCAGGAAATACAAGGATTGGACTGCAGAAGACTGGTGCAAAGTTATTTTCTCGAATGAAGCCCACTTCCAACTGTTTGGGATGTATTGAAAATCTTTTGTCCAGAGCAGAAAAGGTGGAGTCCTCCATGAGTTCTGGTGGAGTCCACCATGAGTCCTGTGCCTTGTGCCAAAATTGAAGCATGTATGGGCTTGCTTTTCATCCAAGGAAGTGGGCTCTCTCGCAATTCTCCCCACTGCCAGGAATAAAGAATGGTATCAAAATGTCCTGCAAGAGCAACTTCTCCCATCGATCCAGGAGCAATTCGGTGATGATCCGTGCATTTTCCAGCATGATGGAGCACCATGTCACAAGGCAAGAGTGATAATGAAGAGGCTCAGAGATTATTACATTAAAATTTTGGATCCGCGGCCAGGCAACTGTCCAGATCCCATAGAGAACCTGTGGTCAAAAGTCGAGTGGACAATCAGAAGTCCGAAAGAACTCTAATTAGTCAAGAATGGATCGCCATCAGTCAGGATTTGGTTACAGATATTCCATATTCCAGAGCGAATTGCAGAGGTTATGAAGAAGAAGTGTCAACACTGTAAATATTGACTCTTTGCATATATTGAATGTTTTTGCAAATAAAAGCCTTTAAAACTTACGAAATGCTTATAATTGTTCTCCAGTATACATTAGAAACATGTGAAAAATAATCTACAAATACTGAAGCAGCAAACTGATGTCACTGCCAATGCTTTTGGCCACGGCTGTATATTAGAAAAGGGCAAAAGAATGTCGGAGAATATGGTAGTCAGCAACAATTGCCAAGGTAGACATGAAATGTTTTAAGGTTAGGTAAAGCAAAGGGCCAATTTAAACTTAACAACTGATACCCAATCAGTGTAATTGTCTACCGTAGAGGCTGCCTGATCCTCTTTAATGGTTTCATGGTTGAACGGTTTCACTGAGCCCTTCAGAACGAGGTAAAACCCATTATGTCCGAAAACTGTAATCAGAAAGAAAGAAGAAGAGATAAATAAGGCAGAAGACAACATACTCAATTAGAAAACTCTCCACTCAACAGTTAACGTTCAGCGGTTTTGGGTCAAAACACTTTACCCTATTATGCAGGTGGACAAGAGGCTGACTGAATGTGCAGAAATAATGTACATGTACAACAAGATTCCACAAACTACAATGATTCAAAAAGAAAAACAACACTAGAGATGTAAAAATGGATGCATGCTGATGGGTTCTAAAAGTTTCCTTGCATTCAACTTTGTGAAATAAACTCAAACAACTGCATTTAAATGAGCAATTCTCTCTGCAGTGAATTTCAAATTTAGGGGCCATTTATACGATACAGTTTTCAACTAAAAACAGAAAACATTTTAATGCGTTTTGGCTGTTCTTTTACAAAGAAAACGGTATTTTGGGGGGCGTGAAAACAAACAGGTTTCAAAGTGCAAGTTTTTGAAAACGATATGCATCATCTCCATGTAAACTAAAAGAACATGAATCTGTGAAAACAGTATGTATATTCTTTTGAGGAATATATACACAGACACTATGAAATGAGCACTTTTCATATCCTTCAGTCATCTATCTATATTTTAAGACAAATAAATCACCATGACATAAAGATCTAAATGAGATAAACTGCTCTCTGAAAGCAAAACCTCAATATAGCCTAAGAAAAACCGACTTCACAATCTCTCACTGCTCACACGCAAACTTTTCAGCCTGGCGCAGACAGCTATCAACAGCAAATCATAGTGTTTATGCTCTGTAATCATGTGCAGCTAAAACTTGCATCCATAACGAAGCCCTTCCCCCCTCCATCTGTGACATACAACACGCCATAGCCATTACCGCCGCTCCAGACGAATCAATAAAGAAATCTCCTTCTCCAAAACACAGACGTTTGCAAAACGGTAACCATCGGAGTGGAGGCACGAATTCATACTTTCATCAAATTGTCTTTCCTTTATGTTTTTGCTTAGAGGCCCTGAAAGAATATGTGGCTGTTATTGAGCACAGATTAGCAGACGAATGAACAAATCGATAGAAAAATCAAGCATGCGGGGTTGGGTTCTCAACCTTTTAGAAACACATCCAAACACTTGACAATATTCAAAGGCAAGACTGAAAAATGAAGTCAATAAAAGAGGTGTTCGATTTGTCTTGACAGATCATATTGCATGAGGCCACTGATACATAATATATAAACTAACATTTTTGAATGAGAGAATCTTCTTTGGAGAGTGATTTTAAAGCAAAATGTTTTTGCAAGGCTCTGGATCAGAAGAATATGGTTTATGAAGCATATATAGCATATATATATATACTTTTCTATGATTTTCTGTTATTCCAAGTCGTATGTGTTATTACTTTACAATACATACTAAGAAATAAACTACTTAAATTATCACAGGGTTATTGTGTGAGTCAGAAGACTGTGCACGGATCAAATGAATCACTTTTATGATATCTTTTTTTTTCTTCTATTATATTTGAAAATAACAACCAGGATATTCTTTAAAAAATTCATACAAATCTTTGTGTTTGTATATAAAAAATAAAGTCATTTGAATTTTAAATGTCATGTTGGTGAGTAAGTGATAATGAATTTTCATTTTTAGGTGTACTATCGCTTTAAGATTGTACTCTATTCCTGACTGTTTATGTGTGAATGCGTGTGTGTATATATATATATATATATATATTATATATATATATATATATATATATATATATATATATATATATATATATATTATATATATATATATATATATATACTTACTGATCTGTCCGCGGTCCCAGGTCTCGACGGTGGTGATGGTACTAATCTGTTTCAGTTCCTGCGAGCCCAGCTGTGAGGTCAGACTGTGGATTCCCTTCAGCAGTTTATAAATGACATGATGCTCTGACTGGGATCTCTCAATAGGGCTACAAAACACAAAGAATAACAAATTAATTTTTCAGGAGATTAAAGATCAAACTCTATTCAACAGGCGTACACACCAGTGTTGTGGAAGCTACTCTGACTCTGTAGCATCCAAAGCTACAAGCTACAGACAACTGCTTTGGAGCAACTTAAGGTGGTTTATTTGATTGAACTCATTTTTGCAATCAGGGAAATATTTAACTGACACAGAAATAATTATGTTATGTTATGATCTTGTATTGATAATGCAAGAGGTGAGCACTCCCAAGACTTACACTGACTTACAAGAAACCCAACTGACTTACCCCAAAGACTTACACTGAGATTAAGGTCAGGACTCAGAGGTGCCAAATGATGTGTCAAAATAATTCTTCATGCTCTCTGAACCATTTTTTCACAATTTTAACAGTGATGAATATTGGCATTGTCATCCAGGAATATGGCCATGATGTGTTGTTTAAGACATGAAAAGCTACACACTCCCTCTTTTAGGGTTAAAAGAACCATTTCCAAACATAAAACATGCTAGAAACATAATAATCACTGTAATAATGATCCAGTCATAGACTCTTAAGTATTTGCCGATTAAAATCCAAACAGTGACTTTTTTTTTTTGGCCGGGCAGTGTATAATAAAGATAAAATATAATTATATAACTGAAATATAAAAATATAAAAACTAAAATTATATATAAATGAAACTATCCACATGAATTAGTTGACTAGTTAACCCCAAAGTATATTTTTTACGCATATACGAGGGTCAGCATACAGTGCGAGTGATGCAAATTTCGTTATCAGAAGAGTATGTGAGTACTGTACGTGCACCATCGGATTTTTGTAACCACGTTTACGCTGCACATTTAATGTTTGGCAGTAGTTACTTTGTCCACAAGGTGGCAAGCGAGCCCTGGGGGCATCAATTCACAATAAAGTCAAAGAAAACATGCATAAACAGAACAGACCGGAACACATGCAAGCTACAGCAACAATAGAGGCTCATATAGACGACAGATTGTACGAAGAGGTTAGAAACTACCCTCGTATGTACAACTCTAGCATATTTACATGGGTCGTAACTCATGTCGAGAGACTACCTGAATACCTGTGTGCACATATGAGTCAAGTGAAGTATACTTTGCAAGGCTGTGCGTTTGACTGTGCAAAAAAGTACCCAGGGCTTGAGTCGACCATACTAGTTGACTAGTTATATGAGCTTCACAGTCTACAGTCATTATGGCCAACTGATTTATCTCCGGATACAGTCGAGTACTGTAGTCAACTAGCAACAGCTACTAGTGACCAAAAGAACAGCGATTTGGTGACCTGCAGCTATTAAATCACACCTTCACACCTACACCCTTTCTGTCCTACAGGCACCATCTCATTTTAATGAAACCTGAACACTTGCTATTAAGAAAACCCTCTACATCATGTTATTATGTTTAAAGCTAATTCTTAAGGGAAAACTGAGTGTGATGATGATGATGATGATGATGGCATCCAAGAGATAAAATCTCAACTGCAACAGCCAGGGAGGAGTTAGCCATCAAGACCACACCGCTGCCAGCATGAGTGAGTAATCACAATGCCGATAGGCTGTGTGCACACGAGTTTGCTTATGCTGGATGAAGGTCACATCCATCAATCAGTCCTTTGTGAGCGTCTGCGTGTGCTTGTGTGTTCGGTAAATCAGTGTCAGTCTCAACAGAGCCGGCTTCGGACAGGCAAAAAGAATAAAAGCTCTCAAACAATTCTGTGTTTTATTGGAATACCTCATCTCTAAAGTATGATTGACATCCACCAGCCTTTCCATGCCAAAAACAGGAAAAGTTCCTGTTATTACATTTTTATGTCTCCATCGTTTGTAATCTTGAAATATTGTACAAAATATTAAACTATATATACCCTATTTCTGAAAGTCTGTTTACCTTCCTAAAATGACAACAAAAGCATATTGATTTGAGTTCAAACAGTACTGTACAACAGAAATGACTCACCAAAGAGTCTTCAAACATCTCAAATGCATTATGCACCTACATTTTTTTAATCTTTGATACACTCCAGACAACAAATCAATAAACTCAAATGCATTCGCTGTAAAACACTACACAGATGGCAGAGCTTAGTCCTAATAGCGTTAGCAGAGATGTGCAAGCATGAGTTTACAATTTACAGGAACGTCTCACATTCAGTTTGGCAGTCTTAATTTCAGGGTTCACAAAACATCCTCTGTGCACCAAGTTTGTAATTCCCCATCCTCCTGCCAAAGCACTACGTGGATAAAAAGAAACACATTAAGCAGTTAAGATAATGGGATATCATCTTTTACAGTGTGGGTCATTTCTGGAGTGAGAGCAGAACTGCCTTTTAAAAGATACAATTAGCAGTAACATCATCTATCTATGGATGGGAATGAGGCAATGTTCATGTCAGGTCACCTGATCAAGCTCTGGGTTGAACATTTAAGGTTAAGCCGATTCAAAAAATGGTACCAAATTAGTTTTTATTTAATGAGAATTACAAAGATATGTAAGCCGTTTCAATGCTCCTTGGTGCTTTTTTTAGAAATTTATTTTTTATAGGAAATTTGTCTAATTAGAGGCAATCTTGGTAACGCTGCCAATTCATGGAAGTAAAGCTTTTTGTTGTTACATTTTTAGCCAAAAAGAATCTGTATATTTCACATTGGTCGGGATGATAAATATGTACTTCATAAGCAGGGCTTTCCTTAAAATTAAAAATAAGCCACCATTTTTGACCATTTTTTGTTTTACATACATAAATATTATAATATAATGTATATATATATATATATATATATATATATATATATATATAAATAATATTATTTAATAGATTACAAAATAATGCAACAGATTAATTACACAAAATTAAGGTTCAAAACATATACCAAAAGCATATACAGTGGTGCAGTTAGCATGGCCAGTCACTTCCAGAAAACATTTTTGAGCCAATTATAATAATCGGAAAAGGCACGTGAAAATCTTTTTGCCCACCAGCTGCAATAGATGTTAAAATCTATTACCAGCTATTGCGACTGGTGGGCTGAGATTTTTGTCAGTTCAGATACAGAGAATGAATTACCTTATGTATGAAACTAAAGCTATGGACATTGTAAGTTAGATCAGATCTCACTTTGATTGTGAGTCTAAGAAAATGGCACTGAAGTTCAACCGAATCAGCTTTTTTTTCTTCAAACCTAAATAAAAATAGTTATGAAACAACAGTATTTCATGTCAAAGGCCAAATTAAACCTGAAAACAATTTTTTTTGTTGAGATTTTGCTAACCGATGAACAACAGAAGCTGACTAGGAAATGATCTCTGGCTTAATTCCTGGATTCTCGTTGACATTTCCATATACTTCCATTAATTATGAATTCTCTGTAGATAATAATAATAATTGCGAGCTTTAATCCCTCCATAGGATTCTAATTAACTGGAGGGGACTTATCACTGAATGAATGGGAAAAAAACTGGACTATAACTCTTTTTTTTGTGAGAATATCTGCTGATTGCAGTGCATATAAAGCCTGTGGTGCTGAATAAAAACAGAAGAAGTGAAGGAGAGAGAGGGAATGAAAATAAGGAGGAAAGAGGAGGTGGCTGAGAAAATGAAAAAATCTAGTGCCATTTGTGTTCTTCACATATGTGTTAAAAATTAACTAAACAAATAGCAGTTGATGCTAAACACATCACCAAAAATCCAGTCATTTTAATTTTTTTTTTCTTTCACCATGCCAATGCATTTTTGCACTCTGCTTCTCTTTGCTGTATTAGAAAATATGCACATTTTGATGAAAGCAAAAGCTAGCAATCAGTCTTTATACTTTCTATATACATATTTTAGAAACTAGTTGAGACAATTTTAGAAAAAGCCTAAATTCAATCTGTTCATCAAATAAAGCAATCGAGTCTCTTCAGAAAATTCACATTAAACTGCTCAATTCATATGGATCTCTTTATGAACTTTTGAAGCGTCAAAATGGTAGTTACGTAGCTGTCTATAGAAGGACATAAAGCTCTCATATTTTATTTAAAATATCTTCACCCAAAGATGAACGAAAGTCTTACCGGTTTGGAAAAACAGTAACTATCCCTTTAAATTATTATTTAAAACAATGTTTCAAATCTTACAAAAAAGAACTTTAAAATAGCCTTGTCAAACTGTAAACAGCATGCGTTTCATAAAATGACCATTTTTTTATCAAAGCAAAGAATGAAAAACAACAGCCTCAACGAAACAAGGCGGAAAAGTAGTGTCACGAAGAGTCTACGGCAAAGACACTCTCATTTCACCTCCCGTGAGAAGGGTTAAGATCCGTTCTCCATGTTTGTGCTGCTCAGCTCGGGAGACAATTACAGCAGCATCAGAGAGGTTTCAGTGGCCAGCCGCTTTCTCTGAGCAGCTTTCACGGGTCTGTCAGACAGCGAGAGGCTTTGTCTTTCAACAAACAACTGTAATGGTCCTTATCTGTGGAGCAGGCCGCCTTTACAACACTATCTTATCAGCCACCAAATACTTTCCTGCGAACTATCTCCAGAGAATGCACCGGGAAAATTGCCACTAAACCGAGAGCAGCCACTGACATAAATCACCGAGAAAGAGGTACATCGATAAGAGCTATCTCAAAGTTAAAGCCACAAAGCTGTTTTGGGGTCAGAATGGCCAGCAAACTTAATTCAAATTCTAAGTGCCACTTTACTTAGAAGATAAAAAGGAGACCTTCTCCGGGTAATCAATTCAATCTGAACGTGCAAATCTCACTGCTGATAACCTCCACTGTCTTTCCTTAAATTGTCTGCAGCACTTTTCTAGAGCTCAATTAAAATAGAAGGGTGGAAAAAAGTCAAACCAGCATTTAAAAAAAAAAAAAAAAAAAGAGGTTTCGCAGTTCTTTTCATCCCATAGTATACCACCAAGAAAGTCAGAATTTGTTTATTCCATTTGACCATAGCTGCTTTAAATTATCAGAAACATCCAATACTGCATCCATCATGTCTAATATCAGTATTAGATATGTTATTACAGTCAATATCCCTGTTGAAAAAGACAAGAAAAAATTCCCATGGCGGTCCAGGTTGGTTTATTATGGTTAGTGCCGATTTAGTGCTAGTCTTAAAGGGAGAAGATATTCGTAACAACCCACTGACTTTCATTGTATGGACAAAAATACAATATATACAAAATATATATCATATAGGTTTGGAACGAAATGAGAGAGAGTAAATTATTTCACTTCTCCATCACTGATTGACTAGCAGATGCACCCTTACTGGTTATGCAAGTTAAACAAAAAGGTACAGAAGTATCATTAAAGGCCCACTGAAGTGCCTTGAAACGCACAGCATTATTTTACAGGGTGGACATATTGAATAGCTCCTCCCCTTTTTAAAATAGCCAATAGAGTTTTGTTTATATCACAGCTCGGCCAGAACTGTTGAGCTCGGTAAAGCTGTAGTTTCTTCCTAATCGCTTAGTTTCTCATCCTAATCTCCTCCATATTGCTTTAAAATATAGCATTCTGTGCAGAATTTAAAAAAGGGGTTCGATATGTTTTCTGGTCTGCACCGACTCGCGCATATGATCCGCTCTGTGCTATCCTATCTCTGGACCAGAACAAGTGACAGATTTTAGCCGCAGCTTCAACGTCTATTTATAATGGGGGCTGATTGGACAGAAAATCTGATGAGAAGATGAAGTGCAGAATGATGTCATCAAAATCATTGACCCATTTTAGCAGAAGTGAGAAAATACTTGTTCTAAATGCAAATTTTGTCATTGTTTTGGAGCTTATAGAAAACAGTAAGACTAACATATTCATACTAAAAGCCGAAAAACTTTTTGATTTCATGGGGAATTTAAGTTTGAGAGAACTAAACAAGCATTTATAACAGTTAGTTGGTCATCTGTGATTTTGCTTAATTGAAATCCACCACGTAGAGCTTGGCTGCCATGGACGTGTGAGAGAGACAGAGAAGAAGTTCTGTTTCCTCACATGTAGCAGCTGTCAGAAGTCTCAATTTCACAGCTGGTTCTGAGGTTCTCCTGCTAACAGCCAAAGAGTCCCGAATCCTGACAAAACAGAGCTCAAGCACAAATTATAACTGTCAGAGCTGTTAAATAAGACTCTGCAGCCAACACGTGTGTATGTCATCAAAACTGGGAACGTTTTTTTGGACCAAAACACAACTCTGTGAAAACAAAACCCTTTCACACGCCTAGCAGGAGATTCTGTTAAATGGAAAAACTAAAGTCATTGTTTTTTAAAAAAAAAAAAAAAAAAAATCCCAAAACACATTTTCAAACTTGATATTGCATCTCATAAACATTTCGGGCACAGTGAGGAGGTTTGTCAGCGGCACCCTGTTGGGATCAATCATTCTTCAAAATTTCTGCCA
Organism: Zacco platypus; assembly: GCA_038088235.1. NCBI lineage: Eukaryota > Metazoa > Chordata > Actinopteri > Cypriniformes > Xenocyprididae > Zacco > Zacco platypus. The sequence continues at coordinate 5,855,440 of CM076065.1, forward strand.
TAAAATCCTATTATAAAACAAAGACATTGAGATAAGTGTGCAGCTTTCTGCTTTGCATTTGTTTGGGCCAAACACTGATATTTTATTGCTTAAAAGTTGCTATTTCATAGCTCAGAAGACTTAATCGACTACACTTGCCCTGTTTAAAAAAAAAAAAGAAAAGAAAAGAAAAAAAAAAACTGACAACTTTTGTCAGATAACCAAAAAAACATTTATCATGCTCCTAGATTAACTGTTTGATTCAAGTGCAGTGTTATTTTAGTATTATTTATACACTATTATAATATTTATTAATATTTTGAATTATTTGAATTATTATTTGTCATATTTATTACACACACACATCATTTATTTAGGGCCCAAGCACCGAAGGTTCGATGGAACCTATTGTATTCGTTCTTTGTAACCTAATGGCTATTTTTGCTTATAACTTCTGAACAGTTTGGCCAAAAATTATAAAACTGGTCTGTTAGATTCAGGGCAGCATGCCGAGTCGACTTATATCCAATTTTACCGTATCAGCCATTTTGCGTTTTGTAGCAAAATGCTGTATTTTTTTAACGCATTAACGTATCAATTAAAAAACTTGGTATGGGTCAACAGTACGATAACCTGAAGGAGTCTGAGAAGTTGAGACAATCGATATATTAAATCAATTATTCATATCCTTGGTCATTAGCTGTTAAAGCACAAATGAATTTTGATAGTAAGTGGCAATGCAAAAAAAAATGCAATCAAAGTCATGTATGGGTCCATTTTTTATTTACTCATACACGTCTGTAACTCCTAAACAAAATGAGATATTTTCACCAAATTTGACACTTATTTATGGGCACACTCTGAGGACACATAAAAAATGGTGGGATTGCACCTGTTGGTGGCGCTATAACTGAACAAAATATGAAATTGGCACTAACATATATATATATATATATATATATATATATATTTTTTTTTTTTTTTTTTTTTTATGTAAATAAATGAAATAAAATTGCTTGCTTAGCCCCTTAATGGCTATATTTTAATTTGTTGTGGTTAGTTAAAAGTAAACATCTTTTCCCGTTAGTTGTTAAGGCAACATTTCTAAATAATACAATTTTTAAGTTAAAGTTTTTCCATCAAATACTTACATTTTTTATTGCACCCTTTTACCAAAAACATTTTTAATAGTTTTAATTTGTTGACATTAACTACACTGTTCAAGTCAAATGTAATTTAATATGATTGAACCAACATGAATACATTAGGTTAGACCAACAAAAGTTAAGACTCCAACCCAAAAAAGGGTGAACTTTCCCTCGGATGATTATCAGTTTCATTATGGAAATAAAAATGGAAATAAATTAGATACATACATCAATTTTGAGCTATAAAATTAACCTAAATAGTGAAGCACAGACAATTTGATTTGGAATATGATAACATATGAAAAGATCTGAGACCATATTTAAATCTCTGACCTTTAATTGCAGACTTTGGTATCTTGGGCTCAAATATGTGGACAGTGCGGAGATCTTTTCTAAAACTCTAGAGGAAACAAAAGACATGTTTCTCAGTAGAAAAATATGAGAAGCAAAAGATATTGTTATACGCGATTCTTCTTTGCTGCAAGCTGTAGAGTTGACATAAAAACAACAGAATCAGGCCAGTCTAGTAAGTTACAGCCTGGAAACAGACATTTTGAATACCTGGTTTATATTAAAGCTAGTTAAGTCAATGAGTTCATTTATGCAGCTTTGGGACAAATAAATCCTTTAGATGTTAGAGTTTCTCTCAAGTCTGACAACAAGGGAGTCTGGTCCAAAGCACCAAGCCTTGATTGACCTGCCCAGAACTGGACTTTCCCTTCTTTCCAATCCCATTCGACCTCTCCAAAGATGATGATGTTTCCACTGCAGCTGTTGTTATACTCAGAGTTTCTCTTGTAAGAAACTTCACTCCTCCAGTAAAGAGATTTACCAGTGCACTTATCCCCTGACTCCATCACTCAGAACAGTCAGCGATACCATTAAAATATAGTCTGGTTAATTTCTCTCTGGTGCTCCTTTCCCACTGTGAAGAGTAATGTAATCCTGGGTGTTTCTAGTTTCTTAATGTGCCAAAATATTAAATATCTGATCATGAATGTCTTCTGAAAAAACAAACTGATCCACAGCAAAGTGAGAAGAAAGGATTTTCTGGCACAGAAAGAGAAACTATTCAACGTCCAACCTCCAGAGCACCAGGATAGATGGTTAATTGGCAGGACTACGAGATATTAGACTTGGTTTTGACCTAGTAGAGGCAGGTTAGACGAGTTTCGGCCAGCAATAAACCATCTAACAAGTTGGCTAAATCAGTTTTACCACCTTAAGCTCATATAACATGTTTTTTCCACTAAAAAGCACCAGGCACTATTGGGCTGAAATAAGGCATGCTGAATAAATACCACATATCTGTGAATGTCCATTGAGCACTAGAAGACCTTGAACTGGACATTTAATATATAGACTACAAATGAGAAAATAATCCTTACTTAAAAACAAATTTAAATATCACCATCAGCTGAGAACTAGATACAAAAGAGGTACAAAGTTTAGGAGGCTTCTTTCCCTGCTTTCATTTGGCCTCCTCACATATACAACAGCCCTCATCATCCATTTCCATAACAACATCTTAAACAGCAAATACAATGGTGGTTTAAGAACTGTAGGCTGATAGGGAACTCAGCCAAGCATTGTCTCCACACACATAAACCCCACAGCTTTCCAAATGTTCTAAAATGTAAGAAAACACCATAAAACTAAACATCTCACATGATATACACATCTGAACTGCACTAGATGATATTCATGCCTGTTGGCTGAATATATAGATGGTGACAGATGTTAAATTGCGGTTTTAAGTAGATGCGTAATTATATTTGTTGCCATAACAGTAACGTTAACGGTACACAGAAGTCACAGTTCAGTATGTACCTCGGTTTTGTACGATTCGGTACGATTTTGGTACAATAGGAAAAATGGACACACTTTAATTCAGTGCCCAATTTTCACTTTTAACTATGACTTTTACCTCAATAAACCTCTAATTTCTGTTTATTAACAGTTAGTAAGTTGATAAGTTTATGTATTGGATAGGATTAAGGGAAGTAGAATATGGTCATGCAGAATAAGGGATTGATATCTGCTTTATAAGTACTAAAAAACAGGCAGTATCCTAGAAATATGCATGCTAATAAGAAACTAGTTAATAGTGAGAATTGGACCCGAAGTGTTACCGGACAAAAGAACAAATCCACAATGCTAGGTTTATTTTAATTCAAATCACAGTTTGTTCCACCAAGCGGAATTTAGTCCCCTAGTTGGTACAGTACAGCCTTCTTTAGTCTATTAAGCACTAAGCAGTAAACAGAAAAAACAGGGCTGAAAAAACAAACAAAAGGTATTTGGTCACAATCATCTACAAATTGGAAAAGCATCTTGTGTTATAAAAGTACAAAAATATAACTTGTGCATTAAGAGTGTTACAATTTGCTCCACTTAAACTATATTTAAAGCTTAAGCCCAACCCTCCAATACTTAATTTTTCGCATTCTGCTCCATTTCAGCCTTTCAAAGTGTTTTCCTTTGTCCATGAGCGCAGAAAGACGCATTCTAGTGGACTTTGTTTTCAAGCGCTCAAGTTATTTGCGTATGCGTTGTTCTTCTACTGCTGTTTCTTCTGTTGTGGCAGTTAGCAAACAGCGTTGTATTACCGCACGACTGCTTGTGGATTGGAGCGTGGAAGACTGTACTATGACGGCCGTACTGTACGGTTCAGGACGAATGTATGTACCGTTACGCCCTTAATATAAATATATATATATTTATATATATGCCTCACATTTGTACCGTTTAGAGTTTTAGGTTACACTGAAAACTTTTCTGGGTCAAAGTGTGTTTCTCTGTTCAACACACATCCCCAGGAAACACAGGAGGAGGATTGTGGGAAAGGGTGAAGTCTTGAGGAGGGGTCAGAGCTCTGAAACACAGAGCAAAATAAATACACGAACTATAAAAAAAAAAAAAAATAGTCAGAAAGTGCGCACAAAGCAGGTTGTGCTGGCTGGCTTCCTTCATTAAATAAGCTGAACGTCTTCCGCTGGTTCCTGGAGCAGCCCTCCCCCCATCACTGCCCTGCTCTGACTGTTACAATGGCCTCCTGGACGTGGAGCTACATGGGCAAAGCCAGCATGGGGGGAAGCCAAGCACTTCCTGCCTCCAGAGCTGGCAGAGAGACAAGCTCTCACGGGAACAGCGTGCAAGAGCAGGAAGTGTGTGTGTGTGTGTGTGTGTGTTGCCAGCACAGTTGGTCCAGCTCCCCATGAGACCTGGATGGGGAAACCTGGCTTTATGACAAGAGCAGATGTAAAGACATACTGGACAACAAAACCATATAAGATACTGTATTCACACACACCAAGTCACCGGATGACCTTCAGATCACCAACTGACCTTGTGTTTAAAATGTTCTTAGAAGGGCTGAGCAATGACAGTGCGGTGCAAATGATTCTTACGAATTCAAGTTTATTACACTGTACACATTAAAATCAAAACAAAATGCAGTTCGCAACCTATTTTACTTCTGTAATCTGACCTATTTTTGAGTCAAAGAGGATATTCAACATTAAAGAATATTTACAATAAAGAAAATTACGCGTTAGCGTTTACACTCACATCATGAAATGATGCAATCTAAAATCTGCCATCTTTTCTCATGAGCGCTCAGTTCCACATCCAAGTTTTTAGAGCCAATCGGCTGAGCCACAGATGTCAAGTGACTAATCACTCTAGGACCTCCAGAAAATTACATCATTGCAAGGCTTGATTGGATCATGGCACCATAATGAGTAAGTACAATCCCAAATCCTTCATTAACGACTATCCCAAGTTGTGACAAAGGCAGCAAACAAGGAAAAATATAAAAGTCCATATAAAATTTTCAAGCTTTTATATATATTAATGATCATTGTTATTATTAATAAAACATTAATCAAAAATAAATTAATCTAAAGCTGCCACAGACAAAACATGTACTACAATAAAATGTATGTGATGTGTTTATATGAATTGTTATGCAGCAGACCAAGACAAATGTAAATCTTTTAAGAGTCCTAAAAATAATCAAATAAAATAAAAGCCACAGGCAAAACATAATATCATAATATAATATTTGCAAAAAAATATATTAAAATATTTACAATTTATATATTGCTTACTTGGGGAAAAAAAATGGCTGTTTGGGACAAAAAGTGTAGTTACGAAATCTAACAGCATGGACAAACAATAACTGTTTCCATCCATCTATTTTTATGCGCATTTTGGGATATCGCATTTAAAATAATACTGGATGGAAACGCCAAGACGCGCATAAAAAAAAATGTAAAAATGTGTATTTAAAAACGTCCATAATTTATCTGATAAAAAGACATCCGCATAAACTACATTAGAAACATTTACCGAAACCATAGGCTTTGATTTTATCTATCTGAAATGGATTGGAATGTGACTATGACATTAAAGATCTTCGGTTTTCAGTTGGAAAGGTGTCATTTAAGCCCCTAAGTTGATAATTAACAATTTCTACAACGGAAGTGGGTCAATCAAAGACCTACTTTAGCTTGACAATAATATTTTCTTAAGAGTTGCTGTAAAGCCAAAACAATTCTTTCCATTAACTTTCCTATTATCACTGTGAAGCTGCATGCTTTGAAATAATCTGTATTGTGCAAAGCGCTACATAAATAAAGATGACTTGACTTGACTATGAAATGGGAGTATTGAAATGTAAGAGCATATCATTCCAAATCAAAGCAAATTATTGCATTTTGATAGAAAGACTAGTTTTCTTTTTAGAAACAGCGAGACCATGTTCTTTAAAAAAAAAAAAAAAAGTAAACAGGGTACATTTGGATTTCTTGTTGACTTTAAACCAAATCAGTTATTTTGTTTGCCTTTAAAACAAACCCTTGAACCCTCATTCATCATTTGATAGTGATTCCTGTGGCACCGGCGAGTGTCTATCGCTGTGGGCTTGCGATTTTTTACCCTTTCTAATCTCATTTCCACATGGCTGAGATTCTTTCACAATACAGTTTCGCTGAATGTCACAAGGCGGAACCTTACAGGGACGAGACGATTCCATCACCCAAATCGAATAAAATCGTGACCTATTTCTCTTATCCAGCTCACATCTTTCAAAACATCTTTCAAACATATTCCCCCGTGGGCAATTGGCATACACGACCCAGATATCTAGACATTGAGCCGGAAGGGGAGAAAAAACGCGAATACATGAAAAAGCATTAAGAACCGTCTACAAGGGCATCGCGAAACCCCGTAGGTAATGTCACTACAAATGCATAACGGGCATCACAGGAAGTTCTCCTTCCAGCTGTCCATGCATGAAGCTCTCTGTATGTGATACATGCTACTCAGTTGTAATATGGCACATTAAAGCACAAATGTTCCCTTGTTATAACTAAGCATGCAAAGCACATCAAAGTAGTGAAGCAATCCAGGAGAAATGCTTTGCCATCTGCCTCCATTAACTCCGCCTAAGGCACAGTCCATCCATCACATTCTGAGTGCTCAGTATGCACGCTGATTATGTTTTACCATGGTGCACTGGTACAAGCTTCTCTGATGGGATGGTGGTGCTTGCTAATACTTAGTTCTAAAAAAAAACCGATATATTACTATAGCAAATAAATGCTGTTCTTTTGAACTCCAATTCAAAGAATCCTGAAGAAAATGTATTTACACAACAATATTAAGCAACATTTGTTCAACATTGATAGCTATAACCAGTTGCGGAAAGTTACTTTCAAAAGTAACGCTCATTGCGTTACTCCCTAAAAAGTAACTAATTGCGTTAGTTACTTTTTTATGGAAAGTAATGTATTCTCATCTGGGTTGGGCTTGTCTGTTTTTGTCTAAATAACAAAAAAAGTTCTATTTTTGGCAAATGATAAGGCCCTTTCACACCAAAAATGAAATCAATAAGCCTCAGGCTAAAGAAAATGCAAATGCAATGTACAGTAGAGGGCGCAGCTCAGAAAACCTTTCAGCATCGAAGGTCAGCAGCAAATGGTGGGTTCAAGTCATGTCGAAAAGATCATATTTATGAGTTGAATGCACATGAATGCCACCACAAAATTGTAAACACCAGTGGGAAGCACTGGATTTTCCTTAAGCCCGATCTTTACGATCTATACAGTGACATTTAGCAGTGACATTGTCAGGATTGTTTTATTTACCACTAAATAAACTAACTGCACAAAATATAATAGTATAATACGTAACAATAAAGTTTACAGTGTCTTCATAAATTAATAAAAAGCATCAAAAAGCAAAACACACCTAATGCACATTGTTAGTTCTTCATTTTCTAGAAGTAGATTTCAAAAACCTTGGTATGTGTTTGTGTAGTTAATGAAGAAACGGTACACCACCATCTCCCTTCGATGAAAGTGACTTGAATGCGCTTGACGTCATAAACACAACTTACCACCTGAAATTTCCAGGAGGACTTGAACACACCAAAAGACATAGGTTAATAAAGTCAGATTAAATACATAAAAAATATTTGTGTCATTTAACAGGTTTTTAATTATTTTTGAGGAACACTGAATCTGTTTTTGTGCAGGTGAGATGAGTAAATGCATGTTCACATTTAGTCTAGAACTACAATAATGGTAACACTTTACAATAAGGTTCATTAGTTAAACATTAGTTAATGTATTAACTAACATGAACTAACCGTGAGAAATACATTTATTACTAATCTTCGTTAACGTTGTTTGTTAATGTTAGTTCACAGAGTATTAACTAATGTTAACTAAGATTTTAATACTGTATTAGTAAACATTGAAATTAACATCAACAAAGATTAATAAATGCTGTATAAGTGCAGTTCATTATTAGTTCATATTAACTAATGTAGTTAACTAATGTTAACTAATGAACCTTACTGTGGTGTTACCACAATAATGTTTAGACAGCGCACACAACTCTTCTGCATAATTATTCTCAACATGGGGACAGGAAACGTGTCAGCCGATAAATGGAAAAACAAAGTAATTTGCGTTACTTATTTAAAAAAGTAACTGAGATATTTTGTATATTTTAAAGAAAAGCATTACCTAGTTACTTAAAGTAATCTGTCTACATAACTCGTGTTACTTGTAATGCGTTACTATATATGGGTAGCAAATTATCATAGATACCTGGAGGTGGGCTCTACAGAAGATATAAAAATCTAGTTCATATTAATTTTTCACATCAACCATGCTCTGATCCTCTACTGAGAGATCTTCATATCCTCTTTCCTGTGTCTCTGGTGTCTATCTGTCCTACAAAGCTCAAGAACAACCAATAAAAACAGATCCATTATCCCTGGGAAGTTCAGTAGATGAATGAGGGAGATTATATTACAAGGAGCAATATCCAAACAACTACAAGTAACATATACGAGGAGGAAATACTATTTGGAGACTCCAATCCCACAATAATGCACTGCTCAACAAAAGAAAGCTGTATTGTTCTCTCTCCCTCTCCCACTCTAAGATATTCTCACAAATGAACAGTGAAAGCAGGAAAGTAAAACAGGACCTATCGATATGAATTAAGATAATGCTGTAAGATAATGGCAGAGAGGGCAGGAGATTAGTCCCATCCTCTATTATGCTCTTAATGAAGTGTTACCAGATGTCATTCAACAGTGAATTCTCAAAATGTCTTCCTCATTTTTATGAAAGCTACGATTTTAATTTGCCCAAGTTTTCATATGGATAAAACTAATTAAAACTGTGTCGCTTCAAATATTAACCAAAGAAATTCTGGGATGCATGTGGCCCTGAGCAGAATTAAGTCATGATTGTTTGGCAGACTGAAAAGGTGCTACACTGCCCTCTGTTGGTAAATGGAAACACTGGATGTTATACAGTCAGATTTCACCAATGTTATAAAATACAAACAGATAAAACAGTGTCGGTCTAATAAATAAAAAACTGGTTGGGAGTGAAATTCTCATTATCGTAATGCATATGGATGTTTCTAATCTGTTGATTCGGCCTGTTGGGACACAATATTGTTTTTATTATTAAAATCAGCATAAATTAAATGCAGTACTACAAATACTAGCATGATACTATAGAATTTAAAATATATTTAATAATATATTATAACACAACAATATATTATTTTGCTTTGCATTTTAAAGTAATGAGAACATGTGCTTATTTAATTGTGCTTTTTATTTTTTGGGTTAACTGTGACTTTTTTTTACTTAAACTTCATGAGATTCACCCCAGCAGCTTCAAATCAGGCCTGACAAACCATATAAACTTGTATTTTATATCAGTCATTTGGACCATCAATATGTCCAGAGGGCCTTTAAACTACCCACAAAGAACCATTAGTCATACTCACAATTTCTTAAGGGCTTTAATCACATGATTCATGAATGAATCCTGAGCCAGTTTTCCATGTGGCTGATGTCTGCTGACCTCCAGGATGGACTCATATAGTCTCAGCTTCGCTGGAGGTTGACTGCCAAGAGGAATAAATAGAGAAGATGAGATGATTCTCATAAAGTTTATATCCATGATTTGCCAATTCCAAAGTTTGAGCTTTTGAATCAGAATGTAATAAATGAGGATGAAGAGTAGTTTGGGCTGCAAGAAATAAAAAAAGAGATGTTATATTATACTGTAAGTGATTACATGACAAGACTTGAAACATACAAACCGAGTATCTGAACTGAATTTAGTCAAGTAACTTTTACTGATCATAAAAACATTCTGTGTGTTTAAACTGTTCTGGCTAAATGCTTAAAATTGTGCCAATAAATACATTTTATTTATTATTTTTAATTCATTTTGGTGAAATATAGACTTTGGTACTGTATGTGCAAATATAAGATATCACAATAACACTTTAGTTAAAGCCGCATAATATATGTCATAATGCATTATATCTTTTCATAAAGACCTGTAACCAAATATCCTTGTTACATCTAAAGTTGGTTGTTTGTCATGATTTCTAATGTGTTCAATAATGTATAACTGTGGTTACAATTATTCAATACAATGCATTATATGGTGCATTAAAAAGCATAAAAATACGTAGAGTGTTACTGATACGACATGATTTTATAGTTTTAACGGCTTTAATATCATTCTAAATTGTGGGAAAAGTAATAATAAAGAATGAGTAGGTGTGTCCAAACTTTTGATTAACAGCCTAACTAAAAAGCGCAGCCACATTAAGTAGTGCATTCAATCAGAATTACCTTAACCACAGTCCTAAAGTTGATTTACAAGATAATCACTCGCCATCTTTCATTTTTACCAATCCTTAAATAACCCTTCTTTGTGAGCGCTATTCAAGACGCCGATTCCAACTGGGAGCAGATCTATATTCCAGCCAATTAGAGCCATGACTCATATGTCACTACCCACAAGAACATTCATTTTTGCTGCTCCAGCAGGCTGTCGAGAAGACTGTAAACATTACTCAGAACATCTCTGAGTGGGACTACAGTGGGATTGAAATGACAGACAGGTCCTCAGTTTCTGCGTCACGCCTCTGCAGGGGCGCGGCCCACGTGTCTTTTATAAAGCACTTCCTGTTTATGACTTTCACCTCTTCAAGATGCGACTTTCCAAAAAACACAAGGCGATATTTAGAATAATGACGCAAGTTTGACGTAGGGCCTAAAACTGCTCCATCGCACTCTTATCAGCAAAGTTACAGTGCAATACAGTTTTTCCATTCATCCCCAAGATACAAAAAATATTACAAGTGAATGCAGAGGAGTGCAGAAAAAACCTGTGAGTTTGATTTTTAAAATACACTATTGTTCAAAGGTTTGGGGTCAGTGAGATTTTTTTGAAGATATTATTCCTTTTATTCAGCAAGGAGACATTACACTGATCAAAAGTGACAAAAAAGACATTTATAATGTTTCAAAAGATATCCATTTCAAATAATTGCTGTTCTTTGGAACTTTCTATTGATCAAAGAATCCTGAAAAAAATTCAGCGTTGAAGTGAGAACCAATACTTTACGTGCACTAAATTTAAATGGGACATGTTTAAAGGGGTCATATGTTGCTTTTTAATGCTTTCCTTTTTCTTTTGTGTGTAATGTATCGGTTTGTGCCGACTATACACAAAGGCTACTTACCACTGTGAAATATTCGGCTCAAGTAACGCTTGCGAAGTTGATTCCGATTGATCTGCTTGACCATCCACATTTTCAAAATTTGACTCGGGCTCGAACTGATACAGTAAAACTGATGACATTTATTAATTGCATGTTTACAATTGCTTAAGAAGCCTTGGAAGTTAAAACTCATGACTATGGTAAGGGGTGTTACACTTCTGACACATGCTTGAGGTGTTTAGCCAATCACAATGCGCTGGATTAGCTGGCCAATCAGAGCACTCTGGGCTTTTCAGAAGGATAGGCTTTGTAGAAACTTGGGGTGTTTTTCCCAAAAGCATCGTTAGACAACCATGGTTGCAAATTTCACTGAATTCTATTGGTAACGACGGAACTTGTGACAATAGTTGGCGTTGGGAAACACACCCCAGAGCGTTTCAGACAGACTGGGAAAAGAGGTGCTGCAATAATGTACAGTATGTGAAAAATTATGTGTGTTTTTTTTTTACATTAAAGATTAGTTCGCCCAAAAATTACAACTATCCCATGATTTACTCACCCTCAAGCCATCCAAGGTGTATATGACTATGTTCTTTCAGATGAACACAATCGGAGATATATTTAAAAATATCCTGGCTCTTCCAAGCTTTATAATGGGACTTCAACACGATTTTGAAGCAAAAAAAAAGTGCATCCATCCATCAAGAAAGTAATCCACATGGCTCCGGGAGGGTTAATACCATGGGTTTTTATAAGAAAAATATCCATATTTAAAATTTTATAACCTAAAATAACTACCTTCTGGCAGACGGCCATACGCATACTGCACAGGTAGACTTGTGCCACAAGAGTAACACCCTGATGTGATGTATGACGCAGCACATAGGAGTAGCGTAAGCTTCTCGCGGTTCAAACAAATAGGCTGGGCAACAAACTCAAGCTCCTCTTCTCTTATATCACGGTTCTTGTAAATTATTTAAAATAAATAAAATAAATATTCATTATAGGGTAGTCGTGGCCTAGTGGTGAGGGAGTCGGGCTTGTAATCTGAAGGTTGCCGGTTCGATTCCCATGCCGGTAGGAATTGAAAGTGGGGATTGTGAATAAACAGCACTCTCTCCACCTTCAATACCATGACTAAAGTGCCCTTGAGCAAGACACCTAACCCCTAATTGCTGCCCTTGTAAGTCGCTTTGGATAAAAGCGTCTGCTAAATGATGAAAAATGTAAAAAAAAATTTTTTTTATTTTTTTTACAAAAACCCACTTCACTGGCCTTTACTAACCCCCCGGAGCCATGTAAATTATTTTTTTATAATGGACGGATGCACTTTTTTTGTGCCTCCCATTATAGAGCCAGGGTATTTTTAAATACATCTCCGATTGTGATCGTCTGAAAGAAGATTGTCATATATGCCTTGGAATGGGATGGGGGTGAACAAATCATGGGATAATTTATTTTTGGGTGAGCTATCCCTTTAAAGCATCTTAACCTATTCTAGTACACCCAATAAACAAAATAACCACCTATTAAAATAGCATAAGGGCCCTTACAAACTTTCGTGAGTTTGTAAAGTATATTATAATGTGATTACATTTGAATCACTTTGTTTAATTTATAAGGTAACATAATCTAATTCTGAGCTTTGTTAAGTTTACTTTGTTACAGTGTTTACTAAGTTCTAAGGTTTGCAGTTGAATAAACTACTTCTCCAGGTAAGAGGATTACAGCATTACCTGAAACTGATCTTGAACAGCTTGCTGAAACTAAGCAGACATGAGCTGCACTTTCCTTGGCAATATAGTGATCCTAGATTGTAAATAACTGACTTCATAATGTCTTCCCCATAGACTTTGGAAAACTTTTTCTTTACTTAGTGAAAGTTTCAACTAGTTTTAGTGGTACGATCTCGTGATACGTACTGATTACTAATTAGTATAATTTTTTTAAAATATTAAAGGAATAGTTACTCACATCATACTCTTGGGTTTTATTTTGGGAAAAGATGTCTGAGGGCGCAGGAATATTCCTTGATAAAGGTTCATGAATTTTTTATGGGCCTCTTCAGTAGAACTGACACTGTGAAGAGAAGCGAGACTGTTTTATTACCTTTTTTTTTTTTTTAAACGGAATATTAAAACACTAGTTTAACAAGTTCAAAAGCAACTAAAACATTCAGACAAAATTACAAAAATTAATTTACCACATTAATGACCATTTCTACCTTTCATTTAGCTGGGTTAGTTGTGTCAGCTGTGTGTAGTCAATGTCTGCGAGTCTTTGCTCAGCTGTAATAAAAGTAGGAAGCCACATTTTGCAGATCAGTCACAACCAACAAAAATCATTGTACTATTTTTTTGGTGGACCAGGGCTAGCTGTCACAAGGCTTATATCTAACTGAAACAATTACACAGATGTGTATAAATCTCTGGAAGCCCGTTTCTGCCACTGAAAAAGATTATTGCAACTTTTTGCAGAATCTCAGAATTCTGAGAAAAAAGTCTGAATTCAGATATAAAGTCCGAATTGTGAGATAAAAAGTGAGAATTGTGAGATATAAAGTCAGAATTGTGAGAGATAAAGTCAGAATTGTGAGATATATAGTCAGAATTGTGAGAGATAAAGTCAGAATTGTGAGATATAAAGTCAGAATTGTGAGATAAAGTCAGAATTGTGAGATATAAAGTCAGAATTGTGAGAGATAAAGTCAGAATTGTGAGATATAAAGTCAGAATTGTGAGATATAAAGTCAGAATTGTGAGATATAAAGTGAGAATTGTGAGATAAAAAGTGAGAATTGTGAGATATAAAGTCAGAATTCTGAGATAAAAAGTGAGAATTGTGAAATAAAAAGTGAGAATTGTGAGATATAAAGTCAGAATTCTGAGATAAAAAGTGAGAATTGTGAGATAAAAAGTGAGAATTGTGAGATATAAAGTCAGAATTGTGAGATATAAAGTCAGAATTGTAAGATATAAAGTCAGAATTGTGAGATATAAAATCAGAATTGTGAGATATAAAGTCCGAATTCTGAGATAAAAAGTGAGAATTGTGAGATATAAAGTCAGAATTGTGAGATAAAAAGTCAGAATTGTGAGATAAAAAGTCAGAATTCTGAGATAAAAAGTGAGAATTGTGAGATATAAAGTCAGAATTGTGAGATATAAAGTCAGAATTCTGAGATATAAAGTCAGAATTGTGAGATATAAAGTCCGAATTGTGAGATATAAAGTCAGAATTGTGAGATATAAAGTGAGAATTGTGAGATAAAAAGTGAGAATTGTGAGATATAAAGTCAGAATTCTGAGATAAAAAGTGAGAATTGTGAAATAAAAAGTGAGAATTGTGAGATATAAAGTCAGAATTCTGAGATAAAAAGTGAGAATTGTGAGATAAAAAGTGAGAATTGTGAGATATAAAGTCAGAATTGTGAGATATAAAGTCAGAATTGTAAGATATAAAGTGAGAATTGTGAGATATAAAATCAGAATTGTGAGATATAAAGTCCGAATTCTGAGATAAAAAGTGAGAATTGTGAGATATAAAGTCAGAATTGTGAGATAAAAAGTCAGAATTGTGAGATAAAAAGTCAGAATTCTGAGATAAAAAGTGAGAATTGTGAGATATAAAGTCAGAATTGTGAGATATAAAGTCAGAATTCTGAGATATAAAGTCAGAATTGTGAGATATAAAGTCCGAATTCTGAGATAAAAAGTGAGAATTCTGAGATATAAAGTCAGAATTCTGAGATATAAAGTCAGAATTGTGAGATATAAAGTCAGAATTCTGAGATAAAAAGTGACAATCTTTTTTTTTTTCAGTGGCGGAAACGGGCTTCCATAGGAAACGGGCCACTGGGAAAAAAAAAAAGATTATTGTGACTTTTTATCTCAGAATATCTCAAAAGAATGTTTTTTTTTTTCAGTGGCAGAAACGGGCTTCCATACTAAAGTGCCATTAAAGATTTTTTTTTCATTGTTTACTTAAGGGAGGAGGACACCTACCCCTAATGTCCAACTTCTAAAGCCTGAATTGCTCAATAGAGATTCTCAGGCAAGACTTTGATGTGTTACGAGACTTCAGAGATCAAATCTAAAGCTTGTTTTACAACGGTTATCATTTACAAACGGCCATTCCCGCCAATAATATGAAATAAACAGTCGATGATATGTACAATATAACTGACTCCTTACATTATTAAAAATGTTTATTTGAAATTTCTCTGTACCTGAATGTTGGTATCGGCGAAAGACTGTTTGAAGTGTCATTGCAGCAAATAATATCGAGACGACTCTTCATAACAGTGAGAAATGTTTGGCCTGTTGCTGTGCGTCATGGCAACAACCTACTCATATTACAAAACAAGGTTATCGTGTTAAAATATCATAAATAAAACGTGTGAAATTCGTTTCTTGTTGGCAAGCTTTGTATTTGCTTCGCCAGAAAACTTCTATAAACAGGAACTTAACCGTTGAGTCAAGTGTTTTTGAACGAATCGGTTGAATGAATGACTCATTGAGTCACTCATAAGGACACTTGATTAGTTCTCAACTGAATCAGTGTTTTTGAACAATTCAGTTGAATGAATCCTTTAATGACTCACTCATTAAAGTAACGTGAGAAAGTCACTGAAGAAATCAAATTCAAACACTTAAATAAATACACATCAGGGTTATTAATAAGTAAAACTATTAAAAACATTGAAATAAAGCTGAAATAAAATAAATTAGATATAAATATTAAATGAAAATGTTGCTTTGACAATTAAGTTTAAGTAGAAGCAAATAAAAATAAATAAAACCTTGAAAAAAATGCATATATATATATATATATATATATATATATATATATATATATACACACACACACATGAATATACAATTTACAATTATTGTATAAAATAAATTAGATATAAATATTAAATGAAAATGAGAAATGATGCTTTGACAATTAAGTTTAAGTAGAAGCAAATAAAATAAATAAAACCCAAATTGTAATATTTAAAAGGAACAAAAACTAATAATAATGAAAAAAGCATATTACATCATCTAAAAATTACAACTAAAATTATTTTTAAAAAAAACTGAGAATATGAAAATAAAAGCTAGTTCAAAATATTAATAAAGACAATAATAGTAGGCTGTGAAAAATACTAAAATAACACTGACATACATTTGCATTTTAAACTAGATTTTAAAAACGATCTTTGATCAATAACAGATGACCAACATCTCATGAACATAAATTATAGAAGATGAGGAACTATTCTATTCTTCTGTACGCCATTTGAGGCAGAAATATAAAATTATTCTCTTTCCTGAATTTTAAAAGGGGAAAGAATAAAGAGATGGAAGGCCTGTAAGATCAAAGACGTCTTTTCTTCTTCTTGTTAGCCTTGTCTGTTCCCTGTGAAACCACAACAGTAAATCCCCTCAGCTGAACTAAAAGCTTATAAGGTTTAATTAAGTAAGTGGTCCACCGCTCCATATGAGCCGAACTAATCCAGCAGAACAGCTCGCAGGTCCACCAGTCAAATCTGCTCAAAGCTCTATGACAATTTGCTGATATTCTCTGAACTATATGGATGTTTAGAAAGCCTGCAAACACTAAAAAACAGTGTATCAAACTATATGGTTTATATAAAAAGCACTTTTACGTCTTTTTGATGACTTTTTCTATATTTGACATGTTTTATAACTTTATAAAACAGTTGTGCATCTTATATCAATGAAATATGTATCAAATTTGTGGCTGCAGGCATGGTTTGGAGCGTGGTCTGCAGATGACAGACACTCTGATGAATTGTGGCCTCAACTCACTTCTGAGGTCTGTGTGTTGATGGGTATTAGTGGTCTAAAAGTGCTAATTGCATCAGGCAGCAACATTAGGAGGACTGGAGCCGTGGTCATACAAGAAGGATAAACACAACAGAGGTCTCCTCAGACGCTGCCTGCCATGTTCAGCAAGCTGAAGAAGATCATCGGGGGTCCAACTGTGGGTCCCACCCCGGCCCCAGCTCCGGCTCCGGCTCCAGCTCCGGCTCCTGCTCCGGCTCCTGCTCCGGCCCCTACCAAAGTAAGTGCAAGTGGCCTGTAATTGACTTTATGAACATTTTTGGTGCTTTTTCTCTCAAGTACAATGTTTTTCTAACATCACATAAAAATAAACATTCTAGCTATTAATCAAAATGTGTTTGACAATTTTGCTCACATAATGATAAATGCTTTTTACTACATTTACTACATTATTAAAAGCAATATAGCAATAAGTTGTGAAATAGGTACACTTTTATGATGCATTTTACTATTATATGTAATTATACATAGTATTATACATATTATACTAAATATATGTAAAATAATTATACATATATATATAGTCTATTTATGTATGTATGTAAGTATATATATATATATATACGCGTGTGTGTGTGTGTGTGTGTGTGTGTGTGTGTGTGTGTAGTATTTGTACATAAATATACAATGTACGAGTATGGTAATTTTTATATTATATATTTATGTACACATATATGTAATGTATATATAAATATATAAAATATGATTAAAATGCATATATATATATATACAGCTCTGGAAAAAATTAAGAGACCACTGCAAAATTATCAGTTTCTCTGGGTTTACTATTTATAGGTATGTGTTTGGGTAAAATTAACATTTTTGTTTTATTCTATAAACTACTGACATTTTTCCCAAATTCCAAATAAAAATATTGTAATTTAGAGCATTTATTTGCCAAAAGCAACAACTGGTCAAAATAACAAAAAATATGCAGTGGTCTCTTAATTTTTTCCAGAGCTGTATATACACATACATACACACGAATATACAATTTACAATTATTGTATATTTTTAGTTATATATTTATATATAACTATATATATGTATGTATAAATATAAAATATAAAAAATAGAAAAGTTTTTCTTCAAAACTGCATATACAGTATACATATTTTAATAATAATTTGAATATATATAATATTTCATTAATAAAAGTTGTTTTAAAAACTACAAATCTTTACACACACACAGACACATTTATACTGTATATGTGTGTGTGTGTGTGTGTGTGTGTGTGTACGCGTGTGTGTGCGCAAAGATTTGTACTTTTAAAACAACTGTTGTTAATGAAATATTATTATATATATATATATATATATTCAAATTTTACAATATTGGAATAATACAATTAATGTATATTATTATATATTTTGCTAAACATTTTGGTGGTGTTTTGCTAGCAACAGAGTTCTAACGTAATTTAAAAATGTAAAAGTTATAGCTAAAGGTGCTTGAGTAATTTAACATAAGACAATTTTGCTCAACAATCTATAAATAATGGAAGCCACCATATGTCATTTATGAGAATGATTTTATAATTGCAAACCCGCTCTGGGATGATGATCAGTCTCTGTGCCCAGCAGGAAGAAAAACCTGCAGTCAAGGAAAATGAAGACAAGAAAGATGATGAAGGTGCTGGTAAGTCATCTGTTATCATTGTACTTATCCTCTAAATTAGCTCATCATTCATTGTGTGCAGCACCTGCAGAAGATATGTTCCAGACGAGAGGCTTTTAAAATAATTCTTACAGTCTGTCACAGGTTGCTTTGCAGTAATGTTTTTAATTGGTGCAGTAGCATATATGATGGTTAGTAAGCTGCTTCAGGGGTCGCTCCTCCATCTGTGCCCCGAGTCTTCCTCCAGTCGAGAATCATGCAGAAAAAAATTGCCTCTAAATAACTTATATGTCCAGCACCAGCAGCACCGGCACCGGCCACAGAACAAAAACCAGCAGCCCCAGCCTCAACACCAGAGCCGGCCCCCAAACCAGAGGAGACTCCTGCAGACCCGGCCAACGTCCAGCCACCTGCGGAAGGGTAAGATATATTTTATCTCTTTTATCTGTTAAAAGAGAGTAAATATGGTAGATTCTAACTTTAAGTCATTGTTTTTGTTATGCAAGTGCCAAGAGACAAGACTTAGTGTTGATGTCCTGATAAGTTTTAAACAATCAAGGCTAATTAACACGGCTCTCATTGTTTTGGAAAGGCCTCACAGCAAGTGACAGAACAGCATGAGTTAGTGCACAAACACTGCATAAAATCCATGACTGTCCGACGGAGACCTGGAAGATTATGAGAACATGAGCTGAGAGGAGATTACAAGATTTACAGTGTGTTTGATATAAGAAGATCTCTGGAGCTACTTAAGTTTAGAGTACAAAAATAATGCAGACACCAATGATGTGTTTTATGATGGATATGATCTTCAGAATATATTCATATTCACTGGAGCTGAATTTAATTGAGGCTGATCTTAAATGTTTTTTCACAAGACAAATCTTCTGTTTCTTTGGAAGACGGTACATTAATGTATGAAGTCAACCTCGCATGTTGTAATGCTCCTTCGTGACCAGTAGAGGTCAGCATATACAACATATCAACAGTCACAGCTCCGGGTTTGACACATTGCTTATATTATATTTGACTGATATGCTTGTATTGAAATATTTTATTTCTAGTTTCGTGAAGGAGGGCCACTGGTAGAGAGTTTTGAGCTGTGTTTGATCACTACAATACTACACTAGTGGTTTTCATTTTATATGACATTGACCGTCAAATATGTAGCCTATGTTAGGTATGGGACTGGCATGTTTTGCTTTTTGATATTTGGGAATGTGGTCACTGGGCTACTTGTGGGCTATTTTTTGATTGGCCATTTGGGCTAATGCAAACTTAGTATCCCTGATTAATAGGCCTACAAGTTAAACTAGATAGTAAAGTTTGACAGGACAAACGTTGATTTTGGCTTGACAAAGCCTTATCTAAATAACTTTAAAAATCTTAAAGTTTGAATTGAACAAACCCGTTTCTGGCATGAATTAACATGTTGTTAGTATGATTCACCATTTTAGTTTTAACATGTTGCTTGTATGATTTATCATGTTAACATGTTTTGCAGGTTGTTAGCATGATTTAACATGTTCTTAACATTATTTGGCATGATTAGCATGTTAATTTTTAAATGTTACGATTCGGTTTATATGAAAGTATTGATTCATTTTAAATAAATGAAGTGATTCGGTTTGAATAAATGTTGCGATTCATTTTTAAAAGTAGCGATTCATTTTGAAAAATGTAGCGAGTGATTATTAGAAGTGGGGATTCCTTTTAAATGTAGCGAGCCATTTGAAATAAATGTTGCGATTCATGTTTAAAAGTAGTGATTCGTTTTAAATAAATACAGTGATTCAATTTTAAAAGTATGGATTCACTTTGAAAAATGTAGCGTCATTTTAATTAAATGTAGGGAGTCATTTTAAATAAATGTAGCAAGTAATTTTAAATAAATGCAGTGATTCAATTTTAAAAGTATGGATTCACTTTGAAAAATGTAGTGAGTCATTTTAAATAAATGTAGCAAGTCATTTTGAATAAATGTAGTGATTCCTTTTTAAAAGTAGCGATTCATTTTGAAAAATGTAGCGAGTGATTATTAGAAGTAGGGATTCCTTTTAAATGTAGCAAGCCATTTTAAACAAATGTTGCGATTCATTTTTAAAAGTAGTGATTCATTTTAAATAAATGCAGTGATTCAATTCTAAAAGTATGGATTTACTTTGAAAAATGTAGCGAGTCATTTTAATTAAATGTAACAAGTCATTTTAAATAAATGCAGTGATTCAATTTTAAAAGTATGGATTCACTTTGAAAAATGTACCGAGTCATTTTAAATAAATGTAGCGAGTCATTTTGAATAAATGTAGTGATTCGTTTTTAAAAGTATGGATTCACTTTGAAAAATGTAGCAAGTCATTTTGAATAAATGTAGTGATTCATTTTTAAAAGTATGGATTCACTTTGAAAAATCTAGCGAGTCATTTTAAATAAATGTAGCGAGTCATTTTGAGTAAATGTAGTGATTCATTTTTAAAAGTATGGATTCACTTTGAAAAATATAGCGAGTCATTTTAAACAAATGTTGCGATTCATGTTTAAAAGTAGTGATTCATTTTAACTAAATGCAGTGATTCAATTTTAAAGTATGGATTCACTTTGAAAAATGTAGCGAGTCATTTTAAATAAATGTAGCGAGTCATTTTGAATAAATGTAGTGATTCGTTTTTAAAAATATGGATTCACTTTGAAAAATGTAGCGAGTCATTTTGAATAAATGTAGCGAGTCATTTTTAAAAGTATGGATTCACTTTGAAAAATGTAGTGAGTCATTTTAAATAAATGTAGCGAGTCATTTTGAAAAATGTAGTGATTCATTTTTACAAGTAGTGATTCATTTGAAATAAATGTAGCGATTCGTTTTTAAAAAATAACGAGCCATTTTGAAAAATTTATCTCACCTTCTTGTCATTCTCTGTGTGATTGTTACAGTGAGGAGGCCCCTCCCCCTGAATCCCTGCCCATTGTAATAAACAAGCATTTTGATGCTCAACTCATCGAGATTGTTCAGTGGTACCGGCAACGGACTGAACAGTATAAAGAAAAGGTCATTGACCCCTATGCATCCTCCCCAGAGCGCAGTCCACCTGTCAGTGAGTACAAATCAATCCTATGTCTCTGCAATTCAATTAATGACTACTACAACTGATATGATGTGTAAACGTTACATATAAATATTTAATAATCACCCCATAACATATGACGTTCACTAATAAGTAAATAAGTAACAGTTATTGTGTGCTTGTTCTAGCACCCGTCCTGAGAAAAGATGACTACCTGAAGGTAGTGGAGGAGAGGAAACGAAAAGAGGAGGAGGATAAAAAAAGAAAAGAGGAGGAGGAGAAGAAAAAGAAAGAGGAGGCGGAGAGAAAAAAGAAAGAGGAAGAGGAAAAGAAGAAGAAAGAGGAGGAAGAGAAGAAAAAAGAGAAAGCGGAGAAGCCTGAAAAAGAGGAGAAGAAAGATGACAAGAAGAAAGAGGAGGCAGAGGAGAAGAAGTCCATCTGGCCAAAAATGAAATGCACCTTTGTCGATTTCCTTCTGAAGCCCATCGAGAACAGAGTGGATAAAATACTGGACGCCTCCATTGATCCTTTCACAGGTTACATCTCACAAATATGTCAACATTTGAATATGAATATGAAATTAGGTTTATATTTTAAGTATTGTTCAAAGCATTGGGACCATTTCTAATAGTCAAACTTAGTCTACATTTTTCAAATCAACTTGGACCGAGAAAGAGTGATACATCTTCAGATTGATTAAAAACAACCACAATGTTTCCAATGTTTCTTCTGCTCTTTTCTCGTGATTTTCACTAGACCGCAGGTATATCGCTTGGCTAAGCGTGGTGACCATTGCCTTTAACTATAACCTGTGGTTCATACCGGTCCGTATGGCCTTCCCATATCATTTCCCAGAGGTCATTCCATTGTGGTTCACCTTGGACATCATAGCTGACATCATCTATGTCATCGACATGATCGTTTTCCAGCCACGACTGCAGTTCTGTAAGGGGGGAGACATCATTGTAAGAAAACCTTTATTTTTAACACAATTAATTGATTTTGTTTGCAGTCTTTTCTGGAAAATATCTACTTTGATCTCATCATTTTCTTTCAGTACGACAGAGTTGTGATTAAAACGAAATATCGGGAATCGGCAAGATTTCAGGTATTGCAGATATTTTAATGGACATTCATCTTCAGAATAGCATTTTACCTCCGAATAAAAAACCTTGTTTATTGATTATTTCCCGTTGTTTCAGAATGATTTACTGTCCGTCCTGCCTTCGGACCTGTTATGTTTCCCGTTTGGATACAAGTCCGTCTTCAGGCTCAATCGTCTGATGAAGGTAATGAACCCTGCAGTTTCTATACATGCTCGTATTTTGGCAGAAGCTGTAATTGGCTACGAGATGCTTAATTATTCATGAGCTGATTAAATTTTTGAATATGCACTTAACTTGTTTTGTTTGCGTTTTCTCCTTAAGGTTGAAGCATTTTTTGAGTTCAGTGACCGTCTTGAAGGTATCATGACCAAAGCGTACATCTGGAGGTGCGTTAGCAAGTCTTTACTAGTTAAGAGTTGATCTCGCTCTACCAGGGATGGGGAAAGTGTACATTTACAAAATAACTAAATTTATAAGAAACTGCAATGTTGTTTTGCTCCTTTTTGATAACTTTGGGGAAAATTAAAGCATTGAATATTATTCACCATGGCCCAAAAAAGTTACATTTGTAAATGTAACAATTAAAATAAATTTCTATTTTAACTTGATTCCATTATAATTCTACCTCCTCAAATTCTAATTAGAATTCTACATCCTGTTTGCTACCTCAAATTTAGGAGCTGAAGTGGAATTTGAAACATATTCTTAATTCAACCCTGAATTCTATACGATTTTATTGTTATAAATCATTGTAACCATAATTCTCCTATGCTCTTTTTAAAGAGTAATTCGCACTATTGGATACCTGATGTTTATTCTCCACCTCAACGCTTGTCTTTACTACGTGGCATCTGACTACCAGGGTATCGGCAAGACCAAATGGGTCTACAGTGGAAATGGCAGCGCGTATGTAATTCCATATACCCTTCAGATTCAGTCAGAAAATGCAGATTTGTCTATTTTTAAAGGTAAAGTGTGTAATTTTTGCTCCACTGGCAGCACCAAACATTTGATCAATTCAAAAATGTTTCCCAAACATTCTCCCCATCTGCGATTGGTTGAACAAACAAATAGCTCCGCCCCTAAACCCTAAACTGGTTGAGCCAGTGCAAATCAACCTATGAATTCCTTTTTTATAGCATATTAAACTGAGACTGAATATATATATATATATATATATATATATATATATATATATATAAAACATGCATTACCTTTAATTGAACTTGAAATGACAATTTAATGTATTTTTAGACCTGTATTTTTTCCCCTTCCATTCACAGTTCAAGTTTAAGCAATAAAATGCAAAATGTAGTTTGCAGTAATTCCAGGTTTTGGGGTTTTTTCATATTCTCGTAGCTACCTGAGCTGTTTCTTCTATGCGGAGAAATCCCTTCTGATGATCGCAGAACTTCCTTTCCCTGAGACCATGTTTGGTCAGATCTTTCAGATGACCAACTATTTTTTTGGTGCCCTATTTTTGTCCATCATTCTTGGCCAGGTAGACATTTTGTCTCCACAGCTTTTGTCTCTTCAGCTTATGCTCCTGAAGCGCTTCGTCATTTTTTTGCTCAGTTTTGAGGCTTTTTTTTTTTTTTCTTCTTTTTTTGCGCTTGTCTTTCTTGCTTGGCCTTGGCTTTGCTCAATGTTTGATGTCTGCTGTTTTGACGTTGTAATATTTTTGAATCTTTAATAAAGATTCAGATACAAATGCAAGATGTTTTTATTCTTTACAGACTGAATTCTAACTTTATCTCTCTTTTTCGCTTTCACAGGTACTTGCGCAGTTACTATTTTGCAGTGCGGACTCTGATCAACATTGGTGGCTTGCCTGAGCCTCACACAGTCTTTGAGATTTCCTTTCAGTTAACAAACTTTTTCATTGGTGTCTTTGTCTTCTCAAGTTTGATCGGACAGGTACATGATGTGATGATGTTAGCATCATGAGCTCCTCCCCCTAATCCCAGGCAGCCAATCATATCATAGTGTTCAGCTCTGCCAGTTTTTCTGTCAGAAACCATGTTGATTTATTGTTGTGGTGTTCGTGTTGTTTAAGTATATAGGGTGTGCCACATCTTTAACAGATGTTAGGGATGCACACAATATTTTTATTTGTTTGTTTGTTTGTTTATAGTCAAGTCAAGTCAAGTCACCTTTACTTATATAGCGCTTTTTACAATGCAAATTGTGTCAAAGCAGCTTTACATTAATAATTGGCAAATCATTTTTGGCTGCACAGCAGCTCTCAAAGAAAATGGTGTCATTGTCCAGCTTATTCTAGATATTATTGATTCATTCCGTTGCAAAGATCAATAGTTATTAGTCTAGTTAATTTATGTATATCAGCACTGGAGAAAACAGTGACGTAATCGTCCGGCTCAGTTCGCATACAACGGCGCCAATGCAGTCATATCAAAAAACACTCCTGAATATCAAGCAAGTGTCCCCAACTTAAGCAAGCCAAAGGCAACAGCGGCAAGGAACCAAAACTCCAACAAAATGGAGAAAAAAACGTTGGGAGAAACCAGGCTTAGTCGGGGGGCCAGTTCTCCTCTGGCCAATATACCAGCCAATATTGGATATTTAATTGTGTATGCTCATTTACACTATTTTATCAGCGTGAAATAGTGCGATATTCTTTTCTTTATCCATATCAGTTAAAATGTTAACATTGGTGCATCCCTGTCAGATGTAAAGATGTTAAAGGGATAGTTCACCCAAAAATGAAAATTCTGTTATCAATTACTCAACCTTAAGTTGTTCCAAACCTGTATGAATTTCTTTCTTCTACTGAACACACTGTGGAAGTCAGTGGGGTCCATCAACTGGTTGGTTACCCATATTCTTCAAAACATCTTCTTTTGTGTTCAGAAGATGAAAGAAATTCATACAGGAATGGAACAACTTGGGTAATCTGATGTCAAAATTTTGGGGTGAACTATCCCTTTAATCTTTGATATTACAGATGAGAGATGTCATTGGAGCGGCTACTGCCGGCCAGACTTACTTCCGTGCCTCTATGGATGCTTGTGTGGCGTACATGGTGTCAAACCGCATCCCCAAGCTGGTTCAAACCAGAGTGCGCACCTGGTACAACTACACGTGGGACTCCCAGGGCATGCTGGGTAAAAAAGTTTGCGTGTAAAAATGATCTGAAATGAGTAGCAATATCAGCAGGTTCCTTCTAATTGACTCTTCCTGACCTCTTCCTTCTCTTTTCCTCAGATGAGTCTGAGCTACTGGAACAGATGCCTCTGGTGATGAGAACAGCCATCGCTGTGGACATCAACCTTGCTACTTTCCAAAAGATCGACCTCTTCAAGGTGGGCTTGATTTAAAGAAGTAAACAGAGAGTGATCAGCTGCACTTGGTATGTCGGTTGACGTTTTTGCAGGTTTTTTCTCACAGGGCTGTGACAACCAGATGCTGGTGGACATGTTACTGAGGCTGAAGTCCATTGTGTACTTGCCTGGAGACTTTGTGTGCAAGAAGGTGAGTTATATTGCCCTTTATCTATGCATAGACTATAAACACATCAAGTCCTCAAACACCTGGTTCTCCGCAGGGGGACATTGGAAAGGAAATGTACATTATTAAGGCCGGAGAGGTGCAGGTCATCGGTGGGCCGGACAATAAGATTGTGTTCGTGACTCTAAAGGCAGGCTGTGTGTTCGGGGAGATCAGGTGAGGAATTGAATGAGAATCTGCCTTTACAGCTACATGTCATGAATGTGACGTATGAACAGTCTTGTATTTATAATCGGCCCCAGTCTGCTACAGTCTTCAGCCAATGGAGGAAACAGAAGAACCGCGAATGTAGCGGCACATGGATTTGCCAACCTCTTCGTACTGGACAAGAAAGATCTCAATGACATCTTGATTCACTACCCCGAGTCTCAGAAAGTGCTGGCCAGAAAAGGACGGTGAGTGATCCTGAATATTTACGATTCGCGATCGTGGCGGCTCAGACGTTCTTCAGAACAGATTCAGTCACTCTTAGCACACCTCACACCACAGGAAAATCTGATAAGATAATCTCTAAAACCATCAAGATAATTGGGACATTGCCTTGGATTGTCGGAAGGGAAGAAATCGGCCAAAAAATCAGCTCGATTATCTTGTGGTGTGTATCCAGCATTAGTGAAGTTTGAGCAAAATTTTGCTTGCAAAAATGGTCCATTGAGTGTAGAGATGTATGAAGCACAGCTCGTGCTACGTTCAAAACCAAGCAGCTTTCTGTTGGTCAGCGTGGCGAATTCGCATTAGCAACTTAAACATGAGCAAAATCTGCGAGAGGAACTTTTTCACCATCACTTAAGATCTCACAGATTCCTGTTGCACTGACTGGGTTTTGCCCGTAAAGATTTCACTGAGAAACACATAACACTGAAACACAGATCTTTCTAAATTGGTTTCTGTGATTCATTTAAAAGAACTCCTTCAAAAAAGACTATTCATTTTGCAAGACTATTCATTTTCAATCTCAAAAATTTCAATCTCAAATGACTCAGTTTGGTTGAAATTTCTCTATTTGAGTTAAATGGCCATTCCGGTTCCAGTAGATGTCTTGTTGTTACTATCTAGGTGAGACTAGAGAGGGTTCTGGTCTAAATTGCTAGCCTACATTGTGCTTCCAACAAATGAAATGTAAAATACTGGTTCACAGGAAACTGTTGAAAGCGAAGGGTCCACCTCCCGCTGCTAAAGCTGAAGAGGAAAAGAAGAAAGGACTGTCTCTATACGGACAAAAACCTCCCACTCCCAAACTTTTGCGCGCCTTTGCAGGAGGACCATTCACCAAAAAAGGCTTTATGGACAGACTTAAGGTAAGAAATTCTCAGATATATATGAAGTACAAAGTTTGGAGTTGGTAAGTTTTTTATTCTAAAGGAAATTAATGCTTTTAATCGGCATGGATTTTAAAGTAATTTTAAAGACATTTATAATGTTACAAAATATTCTTCAAATAAATGTATATGAGATTTTTTCAGATTCATCTTACTGACCCCAAACTTTTGAGTGGCAATGTAGACAGAATAATTTTTTAAAACTTTTTGATGTGTAAAACAATATGATACAAAAAAAAGACAGCAGTACATTTCTTTATCTTTTTTCTTTTCTAGACTGCTGCTTCATCAGAACGTCAATAATCACGTGAATTTTATTTGTCTTTGAATATTTAATTCATTTCCTGTCATGTATTTAAAAATAAATATCTTTTATATGTATCTAAACATTTTAAAAATGAGCTCCTTTCCCTGCCAACCACAGTACTTGCCAATCAAGTTGTATTAATAGCGACACATGCATTATATGATTGTAATTTTTTACCATCCTTCCAAAACAATATGTTTGTAGATCTATTTTGTACCGAAACATAAATAAAAGACTGATTTTGTAATTACATAGTACACTGGGCCTAATTTCTGAAACATCTTGAGTTTAATCCAACACACAAAAAGCAAGTATAAACATATCAAGCATTTATACTTGAGAGTTCACATTGCTCACATATGCTTTCATTTAGCCAAGGATTGGTAGTTGAGTCAATCTGCCGTGGGATCTCAGTTAATCTCTTTAGTCTGGCAGGGACATTGAGAGTTTTAATTAACTAAGTGGTCTTTCTAAATGTGAACCCAGAGCAAATATACAGTACAAACAGAGCAGGAATAGCTAGCAGCTCCAGAATAGCCCACAAATGTCTCCTACCCCACATCACTATCCAATGTGAGCCAAGAAAATACCAAATATCTCCCATATATATATAAAAAATCATTGCGTATTGTTGGCTTTACAAAAAGAAATGGCCCTTTGCAGCACCCTCTACAGTGTAGTTTTAAGAGAAGGATTGTGACCGGTTGACTGCGAGGCCTGTGATAGGTCAGTCAAGCTGTGGTGAACCATGGGAAAAAGGCTGTTCCTAAGAAGGAATTAATAGAGCTCTAAGAATTAATTGAAGCAGGTCGGAGTTCACAAATCAGCGACAGTTGGATAAGGAGAGTCGAGAGATAAATCTGGATGGGATTGTGTGCCCGCTGTAGCCAGTGCAGCCATGTTCGGGACGTTGAAAACGCTTTTTTGGCCCAAAACTGTGGTAACAGCAGCTCAGAGCCCTGGACCACCGACACCAGCACCAGCACCTGCACCGGCTCCAGCTTCAGCTTCAACCCCAGCATCTGCCCCTCCGACAAAGGTATGACCACAACACCGCACCAACACCGTCCTTCACACAAAAAAAAAGAAACTTTGCTAAAAAAATACATCTTAACTTGGTTTACTGGATAGTTACATGATGTGTAGCTGCTTATTTAATGTTTTTTTTTTACTTTTATGTGAATGGGAGGATCCAAAGCCATGTATTGTATGTAAAAGAGCAAGTAATCTTTTGGAGATTGTGACATAATGACATTTTGAAAGGAAAATCTTCGCTGGTGTTTCTTTTGTGATGTTGTCGGGACAGTTTTGTGTATAAATCTTGCCAAACTTGGGGAAATTTTGTAGGGATCAAATTGAGTAAATTATAAAAAAAACATAAAATCTATTTAGAGCATAAATACATGTATCTCAAGTTCATTACTCAAATGCCATATACTATATTTAATATTTATTTAGGACATAAGTTGATGGAGATTTTGAGGTAAATAGGGCTTTATTCACACTTGGGTCATTCTAAGTGGAATCCTGGGTAATCTTTATTCACGTTTCACACTGCTCATCATATATATGTTAATCCTGGGTATTCATAAACTCGCAGCACGTGACCTGTTTAAGTAAATGCTCTAGCATTGCGCGTCATCATATTGACTGTAATATCAAGTTTTTCTGAGTGAACTTTTTCAAACTATAAAGGTAAGAATAAAACTGTATTCTTCATTGCAATTTTTGCGTTTCCCATCACCGTTTGACATTATTCTTATCATAAGCAGACTGTTTATATACATCGCTAGGTTTTTCCGTGTCTGCCCAAAGCGCGTGAATACAAGGCAATTGGTTGTCAGTAGCTAAGCATCTAGTTGTAATCATAGACATAATAAATAATAATAATAATAATAAATACATAGACCATTGGCCGCTTTGGAACGTTGCTGCGATACGTCAACGCGTCCGCCATATTGCTGAGGGCAAGACTGCACTGGAAACAAATGCTGGATAAAAACGAAAATAACGTTTACATTTATAAACCGATTTCAGTGGTTTATGATGTACGTGGTGTACAAAAAGTGCCATCTCTGGTTATTTAAAACCTCGGTAGTAGACTTTAAAAAAAATATTTATTTTAATAGTCAAAGCTCAGACTTGTCCAGTATTTGGCGGCTTTATTCTTGGTTAAGAATTGTGAAGACGCCCATAATGAGATCATTTAAATTTTCACATTAAATAAAAAAAAGATTTCTTATTGAGCAAAAGGCATTTTCCGTCTTTAAACCCATTTTAGCTTTTCTTGTGTTTAGTATTGACTACTGTGAAAATGAAGCAAATCATCAAATACAAATCACACACACTGGAAAATCCTTCCCTTCTTATAGCAACTTTCCACCGTCTCCTCAACTCTGTCTCTGGGAAACCTTCAATGTGTGAGAAAAGTAAGCTAGCCAACTAACTAACGTTACAGTAATTCACAGTGTCAGTCACCTAACCGAAACGAGTGCATGTCTTAAAAAGTTGGTTTTAAGAAAATAAATATGCATGGAAATATGTGACAGGAAATTTAGTTTATAAAATAAGATAATAGACACTAAAACTATAATATAAATCATTTAAACACAACTTTCACAGCTATTTAGCGACTTCGCTACCTATTTTCTGACTGACTCCGGTGGCCAACTATTATCAACATAATTAATGACAGAATTCAACCAGAAACAAATGTTCAGCCTTACCTGTGAAAGGTTATTCCCCGAGACCTGTATTCAATTGTGCAGTGATTTGTACAGCCCCAAGCAGCACATGAAACAGCCATTTTTCTCAATTCCAGTTATGAGCGTTATGGGAACGTTGCCCTGCACAATATGGCGGCACCGTTGACGTACGATTCAGAGTCCAGTGGGGCGTCTATGTATTTATTATGTCTATGGTTGTAATATTCTAACGCTGCATCATTTCACACTGTACAAGTTTGGCACCGCAATGTTAGCGCTGCTTTTTTTATGAAACTCTGCCCTGCTAACCTTAACCCTAACCGCAAAAGCGGTGCTAACTCTGCTCAAGAGCAGGGCTTCATAACCCAGCGGCGCTAACCGCATCAAAGTTACAAATGTGAAACGCTCCTTTACCCGGGGTTAAAATGGTGTTTAGAACGACGTTAACCCGGGGTAAAGCGCCGTGTGAAAAGCGTGTGGAGTTGATATGCTATGCTTAGTAAAAAAAATATTTTTTGTTATTTTTTTTTCTAATTATTGTCCATCTAGAGTTTATGACCTCACAGTCATTTTTAGAATATTTTTATATGTTAATTATTTGCATAAGTATGTGAACTGTGAAAAAGTTTGAATATAATTATAATATAATTAAAAAATGGTGGATTTATTTAAAATCTAAAATCTTGAAAAAAAAAAAGAAAAGAAAAGAGACTAATGGAAATGTACTTTTCTCAACTATTGTCACATCTTAAATAAACCGCTACTGTGTGTCAACATTACCGAAATTTCATACCTCTCATTCCATACGATGCCTTTAGTTCAAATATCATTGCTATAAACTGGAAATGTGTTGAGGAAAAAAGAAAGATATCTTTCTCTGGTGTTCACAGGAGGAAAAGTCAGATGCAAAGAAAGATGAAGAAAGAAAAGATGAGAAAAAGGAGGAGGAAAAGCCTGCTGGTGAGTCTTCATCCATCTTCACTTCACGAGATGATGTTCCATTAAGGGAAACTATTTAAATTGTTTAAGAGTGACTGTTTTACAGGTATGATTGATGTTTTCCTCTTAAACCCTGGAGGTTTGAATGAAAATGCATATGTATCACATCATAAAAAAAGTATTTTATTAATTAAAGGGTTAGTTCACCCAAAATCACCCTCATGTCCGTAAGACTTTCGTTCTTCTTCGAAACACAAATGAAGATTTTTTTAACGAAATCTGAGCGCTTTCTGTCCCTCTATAGACAGCTACCAACTGAAACATTGATGCCTCAAAAGGTTCATTAAGAGATCATAAAACTAATCCATATGAATTGAGCTGTTGAACTTTCTGAAGAGACTCGGTTGCTTTATATAATGAACAGATTGAATTTAGGCCTTTATTCACATATAAACATTCATCAACGCACACATAAGTTGTTGTAAACGGAAGATCAACGAAGTTGAGAGAACCAATGAGGTTCATTCTTGTGTGTTACGCAGCACGTGTGAGCTTCGGAAAGAGGTTTGTTTGCGCACATCAAGCAGGTTTGGTTGAGCCTCTGTTTATCAATGTTTATATGTGAATAAAATCCTAAATTCAATTTGTTTATCATAAAAATCGATCGAGTCTCTTCAAAAAAATTTGGACTAAACCACTTTTTATTTTTTAATGAACTTTTTAAAGCCTCAAAGTGTCAGTTGTGTAGCTATCTATGGAGGGACAAAAGCTCTTTCCGATTTTATAAAAAAGAAATCTTCATTTGTGATCTGAAGATGAAAGAAAGTCTTACGGGTTTGCAACGACATGAGGGTGAGTAATTACTGCTTAATGACATTTTTTATTTTTATTTTGGTGTGAACTGTCCCTTTAAATAGCATGCCAGAAAAAGCTGATGCTGAAAACATATTTTTAAAACACTTTGGACACTATGAATTAACATGTGCAAACACATGCACACATATACTGTTAATAATCACAGATTATTTTTGTATTTAATTCTGCATATCCAAAAATGAGCAGATATTCGACATTAGGAATATTAAGTATACAGTATCTCAAAACATCTAATTCTGTCCTGTGCTTTTTAAGAACCAGCTCCGGCCCCGGCTCCGGCTCCTGCTCCAGCTCCGGCTCCTGCTCCTGCTCCGGCTCCGGCTCCGGCTCCTGCTCCTACTTCAGCTCCAGAGCCCCCTAAACCAGAGGCCAAATCAGCTGATCCAGCCAATCCTGGAGCAGAAGCTGCAGAGGGGTAAGAGTTTAGACAATGTGTAAATGATCTCATTATATGTAGTGTATTACTGTGAGGCTTTAAAGCAAAGGGTTTGAATAGGTCAATTAAAATATGCGACTTTTGCCCCTTTATCATGTCGTTTTTGGCTTGTCTGGAGCAGACCTTTGCTGCCATGCCATCTCAGTGATGTGAAGCGTGTGACTCCAAAAGTAGCTAAAAGGAGATTAGAGGATCTGTTGTATTTGTGACTTAAGAAGATCATGGGAAAGGCCTCACGTGCAAACAAGAGTTTGTTTTCTTCTATTATATTGTTCTTTGTATCAGTACATAGCTGATGGTTTATTGAATTCAGAAAACCATTCTAAGCAGTCATCATTTTCCAGTCACAATGCTGTATGTAATGATGCTAATGTCTGGTGTAAGACTAAATTTAGAACTAAATCTACTGCGTAGGCCCATTTTAGCTGACTGCAACAAACAGGACAGCATTAGCTCATCGGGAACAATCAGAACTGACATGTCTTCAGAATTAATGGTGTGCAATTGGAAAAATTAACAAATGGACATTTCTAATCTTAACTCAACAGTTGTGTAGACATTTAAGCCCATGATTTGACGAATGCAAAGGAGTTGAACTGATTAAAATGAATATAAATAGACGAGGTGCAGGTGTACACTGTCTATTCCTGACTATATAATAAATGAATGATGTGTCGGCTGTGAGTAGTGGAGCTGCTCAGAAAAGATTTTTTGTTGGCTGTGCCTTCAGAATTTGGGCATCCATTTAAACCATTATAAACTTTGGAAGACTAAAGATATTTTTAAATATATCTCTGATTGTGTTTGTCTGAAAGAAGATAGTCATATACACCTTGGATGGCTTAAATCATGGGATCATTTTCATTTTTGGGTGAATTATCCCTTTAAAAAAATAACTTTCTGGGGGCCAAAAACTAACGTTCTGGAAATGTTATAGTAACATTATGAGAATATTAGATTAACGTTAGATTAACGGTATAAAATTATACAAATATTTTTTATATACAAATATAAAAAATGAATGTTCTGGGAATGTTAGAATAACGTTCTGGAAACGTTATTGTAACATGAGAATGTTAGATTAGCATTAGAATAATGTTATAAAAACAAAAAACAAACATTCTAGCAACGTTATAGTAACAAACTGGAAAAACAGATTAATGTTACAATAACATTAAACAAACTAAAAACTAACGTTCTGAGAACATTAGATTAATGTTATGATGTTAGAATAACGTTCTGGGAATGTGAAGAAAACTTCCCTGGCTAACCAAAAACAAACTGTTGATCTGAAATTACAGCTAGTTGAATCAGTTGAATAGTTGAATCACAGGACCGGATAGTTGCCTTGCCAAGGAAAACTTTTATTGTGTGTCAGGAGAGAAGTTTGTTCTAATGTCTTCAAGCCAGCTTCATGTGCCTCTCTTCTCTGAGGAGCAACATGTTACTTCAGCTTATATTCCATCACTAGGGATCATACAAGTCCTTACAAGGTTGAGAAAAACAAGTTGGTTTCTTTAAAATAGAACGTATACCATCCTACCCAACGTTGTAGGGAATTCATCATTAGATGTTTACATCACGGAGCAACTGCTTTAACTGGAGCACGTGGTACATGAAGCCTACAGTACACATTCCTGTGAAGCCAAAATTATCTCTTCTCCCCTGCATAACATGCAAACTCAACTCTCATGCATTACACTCTTTCAAATAGAATATACATTTAATTATAAAACAAATAATATTAAAACAATGAAATTTTAATCTTCAAAAGCATAAAATTAATGAACAAATAATGTTCTGGGAGCCAAAAAATAACATTCAATGTATACTATATATCATGACACGGCTGAATGATTGTTTATATTGTCAAAAAGGTTGGACATATTATATCCAGCTTTATCCACATACATACAGTACACTTTTATTTCCTCTTCAGGTTTAGAACAGGAAACCTATATCCTCCAGACTTTGTGTAGTCTACTACAACTATGGATTTTTTTTTTTTACCAAATTAAACCTACATTCCTCTTTTTTTTCATATAGTGAGGATGGAGCTCCACCACCACCATCTCCACCTGTCGTCATCAACAAATACTCTGATTACCAGCTGCGAGACATCGTGAAGAGATTACGGGACAGGACGGAGCTTTACAAAGAGAAAGTTGTAGATCCCTACGCCTCGTCCCCAGAGCGCAGCCCACCCGTCAGTGAGTACAGAGTCTCTCTGAATCCTGCTGTGTGACGGACAAGATAAATGAATGATCCAGCAGGTGTTTCTACTGTTTCTCAAGGGCTTGTAGTTTTTAAAGTCAGCATGAAACGGAAGTTGCAGTAGTTTTTCTTCCCAATTGTGACGTATATCCAAATGAGAAAAATTTAGGGCGGGACTTAATTTTGTGCATCGGAAATTGGTTGAATTGTGGTTTGCTATTGGCTGATCTCTTGCGATTGACGGATTGCCCCGCCCTCACGCCGGTAAACGCGTCATCAGAGAGGTGATGTCACTGATAGAGGGAGGGGAAGTTATTTTGATTAAAGATTACGAGGCCACTTGAATTAAAAAAATATACATAGATAAATCATTTATTAAAAGAATACTGTAATGTTCCATAAAATGTAATTATTGCCAGTTTTGTACTCATGGTGACTTAGTTCGACTTATTCAGCCGTCATTCTAGCTTAAGTTGGTCAAGCTGGTTTTTGGAAGAAACCAAAGTCAAAACCAGCTGGTATTCCTCTGATCAACCAGCTTAATCTCCATAAATGACCAGTTTTGTCCAGCAAAAAAACATGAAAAACTAGCTTCTATCTGGTTTTAGCTGGAATTTCCTGCAGGGAATCTATCCGTTTCTGAACTCTAGTCTGTTGGTGATTTCCAGCACCGGTTTATCGAAAGGACGACTGGAACAGAAAGCTGGAAGCAGAGAGAATAAAGCGAGAAGAGGCTGAGCAGAAGAAAAAAGAGGATGATGCTAAGAAAGCAGCTGCAAAGAAAGAAAAAGAGGAGAAAGAAAAGAAGGAGAAAGAGGAAAAGCTGAAAGCCGAGAAGGAGGCGGCCGACAAGGAGGCGGCCGAAGCCATCTGCCCTAAAATCGAATGCACATGCATAGACACACTTCTCAAACCTTTCGAAGACAAGATGGACACATATTTGGGGACAACCATCGATCCTTTCACAGGTAGGACACTATGAGAACTAAAGACGCCGTCTAAAATATAAAACATTGGCCTAAACATGTTTGTTCTCCCTGATTTTCTCTCATCAGATCGGCGGTATATTAAATGGCTAAGTGTCGTCACAATCGCTTTTAACTACAATGTTTGGCTCGCCACGGCACGTTTGTGTTTCCCGTACCACACGCCTGTGACTATCCCCTTCTGGATCGTTTTTGATATCCTGGCAGACCTGGTGAACGTCATAGACATCACCATGTTTCAGCCGCGCTTACAGTTTGTGAAAGCAGGAGACATCGTAGTAAGTCTTTTTATCGACACTTACACCTTTGAAATTGTAACATTAGGATTTCAACTCAAGAACCTACAAATTTATTCCCTCAGAAAGACAGAATAATGACAAAACAGAATTACAGAGAATCTGCCAGATTTCAGGTGCGTAGAAATTATATCCATAATAAAATAAAATAATTGTATAATTATCTAATTCTATTTTCTCTCAACAGACAGACCTGATAAGCATCATACCGTTTGACTTGTTGTGTTTCCACTTTGGGTTTACATCAATCTTTAGGATGAACCGGTTTATACGGGTCAGTTTCTCAACTTCTCCAGCCAAGACTGTTTTCCTTAATGGGTTTTTATTTTAGTATGATCTATATACTATTGTAGTATTTATTAATATTTTGAATTAGCATTAATTTTTGAAGTCAAAATATCTACATTTCTAAAGTTTTTCATATAACATTTTATTTATTTCAGCTTTATTTCAATTAATGAAAGAGATTTTTAATAGTTTAAGTTTTAGTTAATAATAACTACATTTTTTTCAGCTAATTTTTCAGTCTGCTGTGTAGTTGTTTTTTGGTGTGGTGTGTTATGAGCTCTATATATATTTATATGTCCTTATTCCCTCTTTTTAGTATCAATCATTTTTTGAGTTCAGCGATCGTCTGGAAAGCATTATGGCTAAAGCGTATATCTGGAGGTATGTGTGAAAATGTGTGATTTCTATATGCATTTTTTTAATGCAAATTATGATTAATTTTGATAAATTATTTTATGCTATTTTTTTAGCGTGTGTTGCGATGTTGTTGCTTACTAGCCTGTATCAAGTGTCTGTGATATTCGGGTATCTAGATAGGGGTCAGGTCATGTCAATATGTGTAAGGGATTTTTTCCACAGTTTTATTACCCACCAGGTGAAAATTACGTCTGACCAAGAAAAGTATTAACATAGGTCTCAACAAGCTGGTGACCGAAACAGTATTGAGCTAGGGTTAATGTGTTCAAAATCAAATCCATGTCTGTATGTATGAACAATAATAATAGTGATGCTGGCCTTTTTTTCAGAGTTGGACGCACAACTGGATATCTGCTCTTCTGTCTCCATATCAACTCCTGCCTTTACTATGTAGCATCAGAATATGAGGGGCTGGGCAGCACTAGATGGACATATGATGGAAAAGGAAATGCGTATGACCTCTTTTATTTATTTATTTATTTATTTATTTTTTATCTTTTTCATTATTTCAAAATAAGTATTTATAAATTAAAATAAAATGCATATTCAGTTAAATTTTATATATATATATATATATATATATATATATATCATTAATTATTATATATTATCATAAAATTGTATATTATATAATTACTTACCATTAAAATTAATTCAGTAAAATTAAATAAATAAATTCAAAATAAAATATGATCAAATTCATGAACATATATATAAATAAACATTGTCATTTTTCTATGCTAAGGTATCTCCGCTGTTATTATTTTGCTACCCGTACGCTCATCACTATCGGAGGTCTCCCTGAGCCCCACACACTCTTCGAGATCGTCTTCCAGCTAGTGAACTTCTTCACAGGAGTCTTTGTCTTCTCTAGCTTGATTGGACAGGTGAGCAAAAATATTGCAAAGAACATTCCAGACAACAGGTTACGTTCTTAGTTGTTTCAAGGTTTCAAGGTTCTTGAACAAATGTTCTTCCAGGAACGTTAATAGAACATTCGTTCAAAGCTATCTTTAGCTTTACGAATCTTTTGTTTCGAATCAATGATTAGGTTCACGTATCAAACTGCCAAACTCACGTGAACTATTGAAATTTCGAATTACTTATGACGTAACGAAGCCTCGTTTACTGAAATCACGTGACTTTGGCGCTCTGAACCACTGATTCGAAACAAAAGATTCGTAAAGCTTCGAAGCAGTGTTTTGAAATCGGCTAGATATTGTTGATTAAAGTCATTATTTAGTTTTTTTGGCGCACAAAAAGTATTCTCGTCACTTTATAATATTAAGGTTGAACCACTGT
The DNA here is from genome assembly GCA_038088235.1 of Zacco platypus. NCBI lineage: Eukaryota > Metazoa > Chordata > Actinopteri > Cypriniformes > Xenocyprididae > Zacco > Zacco platypus. The sequence goes on from CM076065.1 coordinate 5,893,885, forward strand.
ACTCACATGAACTGTTTTAAATATATTTTAGTAGCTTTCTGGGCATCTGAAAGTGTTAATTGTCTTGTTGGCAATAGAGCCTCACTGAGTCATCGGATTTCATCAAAAATATCTTAATTTGTGTTCTGAAGATGAACGAAGGTCTAACAGGTGTGGAACAACATGATCGAGAACTAACCCTTTAAAGATGTTTTGAACGTTCATAGAAAGTTTTCAATAATGTTTTCATAAGTTAATGGGAACCTTAGCCAAATGTTCTTAGAACTTATTTTTGTTAACGGGGATAACCCAGATTAATAACTTCACGCTACTAGAAGTTCGTTACATTGGTCTAAATCTGTTTAAACTCAGATGAGAGATGTCATTGGAGCAGCTACAGCAGGTCAGACCTACTTCCGCGCCTCGATGGACGCCTGTGTGGCGTATATGAACACCTACACCATTCCAAAGCTGGTGCAGAACAGAGTGCGCACCTGGTACAACTACACCTGGGATTCCCAGGGCATGCTGGGTAAGAACTCATTGTCTTAGTAGAGGAGGACTGATAGTTCATACTATTACCATTCATGTAAATAGATGCAAATTTTTCTGGATTAGTTGCAAAAATCTCGAATGTTTCTGCAGATGAGAGTGAGTTATTAGATAAGATGCCTCTGGTGATGAGAACAGCCATCGCTGTGGACGTCAACCTCGCCACCTTCCAGAAGATCGACCTCTTCAAGGTAAGATTGCATTAATCTGTTGAGGTTCTATACTGAAGATTTGTGGAAGAAAAAAAACTATTGTTTCCTACTACTGCTGGTGAATTTTGATGAAGTAAATCCATATTAGAAGGATAAAAAGTACGAAAGAAAGAGAAAACAAGATTTTGTCTCCCATTTTTGCTGTTTTAAACATATTTTTCTAGGGCTGTGACAACCAGATGCTGGTGGACATGTTATTACGTCTGAAATCCATTGTGTACCTGCCAGGAGACTTTGTGTGCAAGAAGGTGAGAACATCAGATATACTGTAATCATTTATCATTCATTATGTTATCATGAGCAAATGTCCTCCATTGCTTCACGTAGGGTGACATTGGGAGAGAAATGTACATTATTAAGGCCGGAGAGGTGCAGGTCATCGGTGGGCCGGACAATAAGATTGTGTTTGTGACGTTGAAAGCAGGCTGTGTGTTCGGGGAGATCAGGTACTGGACAGACGCCATCTATATATTATACGCTAGTGTATAATGATTAGGTAATGGGTCAATAAAGCAAGACAATGATACAATGTGATAAAGCAAGACTAAAAACAAGTCTCTGAAACGGAAATTCATTTTCAGTCTCTTACAGTCAGCAAAAGATGGAGGCAACCGAAGAACAGCAAATGTAGCGGCTCATGGATTTGCTAACCTCTTCGTACTGGATAAGAAAGATCTCAATGACATCCTGGTCCACTACCCCGAATCTCAGAAAGTGCTGGCCAAGAAGGGACGGTGAGTGAAATCGGGCCACAGTCATGCAACATGCGCCTTTTCTTCAAAAACAGATTTTAAATGCAATAGCTATAAAAAGGGATATAATAACTGTATAATAAGGGATAATTCGTTCTCTGCTCAGGAAACTGATGAAGGCCAAAGGTAAAGCTGCTCCTACCAAAGATGAAGGGGAAAAGAAGAAAGGATTGGCTCTGTTTGGACCCAAACCTCCAACTCCGAAAATGTTACGTGCTTTTGGAGGCTTTGGGAAAGGAGGTTTACTGGAGAAACTCAAGGTGTGCGATTATCTGATCAGTGTTATGATGGTGTGAACACACATAGATAATGCAGTATGTGTCTGTCAGTGGATCTGCTACAGGTTTCAACTTACCATATGAAATTTTAAAGATTAAAACGGCAACTAATTCTCAGGTTTCATACTAATAATTAAGAGATCTGATATACTGTAACAATAACTTTTCTCTTTCCTGCAGGCTCAAGCAGCAGAAAAAAATAATTAAGAAATTCATCCACCCATCTGTCCATCCACCCGTTTATCAATTACTTCATACATCTACCATTCTCTTACACCATTCATCTTTTCATTTCATCTATCTATCTATCTATCTATCTATCTATCTATCTATCTATCTATCTATCTATCTATCTATCTATCTATCTATCTATCTATCTATCTATCTATCTATCTGTCCATCCGTTTCATCATTCATCCATCCATCCCTTACATCATTCATCCATCCATCCATCCATCCATCCATCTATCTATCTATCTATCTATCTATCTATCTATCTATCTATCTATCTATCTATCTATCTATCTATCTATCTATCTATCTATCTATCTATCTATCTATCTATCTATCTGTCCATCCGTTTCATCATTCATCCATCCATCCCTTACATCATTCATCCATCCATCTATCCATCTATCTATCTATCTATCTATCTATCTATCTATCTATCTATCTATCTATCTGTCCATCCGTTTCATCATTCATCCATCTATCTATCTATCCATCCATCCATCCATCCATCCATCCATCCATCCATCCATCCATCCATCCATCCATCCATCACATCAATCAATTTCATCATTATTCCATCCATCCCTTACATCATCTATCTATCTATCCATCCATCCATCCATCCATCCATCCATCCATCCATCCATCCATCCATCCATCTATCTATCTATCTATCCATCTATCTATCACATCAATCCATTTCATCATTATTCCATCCATCTCTTATATTATTCATCATCTATCCATCCATTACATCATGCATTGATATCATCCATCAATCCATCCACCATTATATCATCCATTGATATCATCCATCAATCCATTCACCATTATATCATCCATCCATCCATCCGTTATATCATCGAGATTTCATCCATCTATAACATCCATCAATCCATCTAACAATTTTATCCATCCATCCATTACTTTGTAATCTATCTCCTCTGTTGTTTCACTGTTGGTTGCGATTGGATTCAGATATACATAAATATGATAAAAACAGTCAATACCGACAGTATGTTTTTGATTTAAAGTTGGTATAGTAACAGACTCTTTTCAACTATAATTTTGGATATATTACTGAACTAGAGCAACACTTTAAGCAGTGTCAGGGTGGTTGGGCCTTTATATGCTGTAAATACCTCATGTTTTTCATAAAAAAAATAAAATAAAAATGTTGGTAACACTTTACATTTCAGTTCCCTTTGTAAAGGGTTTATAAAGGTGATTGTTCATGACTAATAACTCATTTACAAATGCATTATAAGTTGTTGATAAGCACATTAATTAACATATTGCTGCAGTAATCAATCTCAGCCCATTTGTTAATTACATAAAAATATGTTAATTACAATTGTTCATAAAAACCCTTTTACAGCACTTGTATAAGAGAGTACTGAGATAAAGGACAAAAAAAACAACAACTATCAACGTATTTCAAAAATGTTACTTTATTGTAACATGTATAATATATATTGTTATATTTATGCAATCAGTATTTAAAACATCAATACTGTAACTTATTTGTAACATTTGAACTTTTAAATTAGTACAATATTCACTATAACTTTGTCATTGCAACATTTTAGTGCAGCCTTCCCTAATAACTGCAATTGAATAGTTCATTCTTAAAGACACCTTAAAGATAATGTGTACTAAAAATATTTGTCATATCTTTATGTTAACATACTTTAATAACCTTTTGTTTGGTGCTTTGATGCAGCCATCATCTACTGATGGTGCAAACAAGAATTAAACTGGTGGTAATTTGCACTAACCATGTGAAACTGCACATATTTGAGACCCTTTATTTTTCCATATTTACAGGAAATGCACTAAAAACCAGTCAGTAACATTTTTAGAGCCTCATAAGTGAAAACTGTCTTCACAGTCACTATTGTGACCAGTGGGATTCATTTTCACAGGTTATGTTTATAAATCATGTTTATAAATTGTTTATAAATCATGAATAAATGGTTCACTCTTCATTAGGATTCACAGGTATCTAATAATGTTATTACAGTTTTCATTATTAATGTCTCATCAAGTTATGGTTGTGCTCGTATTTTTGGTTTTGTTTTTTCAAAATAATGTTAGCTCATTTCATCTTGATAAACAGGAAATCAATTTTTTTTACATTTCTCTGAATAGGCATCGTGACCTTTTTACAGGGTATCATGGGTCAATGTACAGAGTAAAGTCTGATGAACAATAGTGAGAAAAGTGACGAAAACCACAGATAAATCACCCCCTCAGTCTCACCATAACCGTATTTGGTAACACTTTAGTATAGGGAACACATATAAATAATTAACTATGTCGTTTCCCTTCATAAACACTTAATTTACTGTGTATTGATAGTTAGTAAGTTACTTGTTAAGTTTAGGTATTCGGTAGGATTTGAATGTAGAATAAGGTATTAATATATGCTTAAGTACTAATAAATACTAGTTAAAGGACCCTAAAATAAAGTTTTACCCAGTATTTTTTGCTGCATCATGAAGAAACCAAGAATCTGGTTCTATGTGTGAATAATTACATTTATTAAGCATTTATAACAAGTGAGTTATAAATGGCTCACTATTTGGCAGGTCATCTTTATTCTTTCCATCTAAATAGCATTGCAAAAAATTAAACAATGATGCTTTTCAGAGTCTTATTACTATGACAGCTTTGAGTGAATTTACATTCCACCAACAAGCTACATTGAGTTAGTGGAACTTAATAATTTATAGCATAAACATCAATTTTAAGTTGATTACTCAAAAAAATAAGTCACTCCAGCTACCAGAGTTGTAGCCCTGGAAGCAATTAATCTTATCTATTTCAGTTCAAATCCACAGCTGACATAGCACATGCTAACATAACTTATATTTAATAAAGAAGTATATTACTTGTCGCTGGCATTAGCGCGGTCATTGCTTATAGAATCAATGTAGAGTTTACCTTCATGTGTCTACTCTTCAGATCAATGATAACCAAAAAAACTTCAACACAGAACCTTTAAATGTCAAACATGACAGCATTAAACACTAACAGATCTTTCCCTTCACTAAAAACATGTAAAATAACACTTAATTTCAACATTTATTCTCCTTATGCCGGAGCTAGAAATCTATTGCCTAATTTCTGAAGTTATCAAGACAATTTCATTACGTTACTACAACTTAATTTTTTTCAAAAAAGGAAAATTAACGCAGAAATTTGAGTATAAATTACAGACAATACTAAGTTGATGTAATGATCCACATTATTATGTCAATAGAACTCAACAAAATAATGTTTGCAACTTAAAAGGTTTAATTGAAACAATAAGTTAGAATTTTTAACTTGCAACCATGCATTTATTTAAGTTGTGGTAACAGGTCCCCTGAATTACTTTTTAAAGTGAGAGCAAGGCATGCTACAGGCCCACAGATGCATCAGCGCTGGTGTCTACTATAAAGATGACCGATAAAATGCCAACACAAAGATATCTGATGGAAAAAATAGCTGCCACGGTTGGTTGTGATACATAAAGCACACAATGACAGAGTCCAAAGAAACACTTTATTATAAAACAAAACAAACACAGGGAACTGACCACTTTACATGAAGTAACACGGACGAGGCAGGGCGAAGAACTGAACAAAACAGGGCGTACTTGTACTAGAACTAAATAAGGGAACAAATGAGTAAATGAAGGGAACACAAGTAGAAAGGAATTAACTAATGAACTAACAGACAGAAACTAGGTCACGGAAAACAAAGCAATGAAGAAAGATATAAAAACCCAATAGCTTTAATCAAAATACAATTAATATTACGTTATATAATTCCCTGCACACAACGGGCTAGTACAGAAATTGTGATTAAATGTAAAATACCATGCACCTTATACTGACCCGAAAAGCTGATAATCTTTGCATATTGTTGTTGTTATTATTATTATTTTTATTGTATTCATGCATGGTGCATTCAGGCACATGACTTGACCACTGACCCATCTATGGCTTTCATCTATACATGGAGATTTAAATCGGAGCACCAATCCTCAGAGTGTATAGTTTCAAGAGCATTCTGGTCAAACGTGGCATGTAAGCTGCTACATGATCTCAATAAATTGAAATCAAAAATATAGGCACATTTTTTTTGTATAGGAACTGCTTAAACTTTAACATTCAGGCAAATTAAAATGATTAATATGACATTACGCATAAGATATAAGACAAAATGCACTGATTAAAAAAATCATATACAGATAAAAAAAAATGGTACAGAAAAGTGTTATGATAATGACATTTAAAGACTGTAAACAATTTTGTAAGGAGTTGGCGGGAATGACAAAAATTAGGGTTTAATTCCAGTAACTGAGAGTTTGTCTTCATTTATAGTAAGATGCTTGGATTTACAAACATGATTCATAATAGACCATTTCAAGATCATTTGGCACATAAAAACAAAATCATATTTATTTACAAGTAAACTAATTTAAAACAAAAAGCCTCGAGTTAGGTTAGCAAGATGGAGATGTTCAGTTGAATTGAATCGTACGAAGGAAGGAAACAGGTCCTTCAGTTCTGTGTCGGCCCATTGGAAGCGTCCACTGGAGTGTTTGATTTCGGAGGTGTAAGCTTCATCATGTTAAAGAAGGTGACGACCTGACCGGGAACCTCCGCCAGAACACACTTAGCGAGCTCCTCTTTAGGAGACTACAGAGAGAGAGGAGAAAACGTTATTTTCCACTTTGAGCAGCAGAATGTGGTCGGAGATGGCGAGAGCTACATCTTGCAAGTTACAAGACAGACAACATCAATCTTATGCTGCAGTCATGTAATGTTGGAATTAATTTGATGGTGAGCAACAGACTAACCACAACCACATTTCTGTCATGACAACTCTCGCCATGGAAATGCATATTACAATGTTGATATGTTCGATCTTGGCGGAAGTGATCTGCTATGTTGCCGCCGTTATTGCTGCTGCTGCTGCTACTGCCAATACATGCACAGACATGCTGCTGCTGAACAATATAGTATACATGAATGATCAACACCAGATCTATACAGGTGGAGTCCTGGCTCTTCCAAGCTTTATAATGGCAGTAAATAGAGGATGAGATTTTGAAGCCCAAAAAAGTGCATCAATCCATCATAAAAGATATCCACACGGCTCCGAGGGGTTAATAAAGAAAAAAACTGAAGCGATGCTTTTGTGTAAGAAAAATATCTATATTTAAACTTTAAAAACTAAATTAACTAGCTTCCGACAGATGTCAGTACTGATTTTGATTTACGGCAAAAGAGTGAACTCTGACGCGACGCATGACGTATTGACGAATAGAGCAAAACATAGAGCAAAAATTTTTAAAGGGAAATGTTGGAGGATTTCGATATAAGAGAAGAGTTGCTTGAATTTGTTAGCCAGCCCTATTTGTTTGAACCGTGAGAGGTTTACGCTACTTCTACATCTTGTCAGGGGTTACTCTTTTGACGCAAGTCAACATGCGTACAGCCATCGGAAGCTAGTTATTTTCGTTTTTAAAGTTTTAAATATGGATATTTTTCTTACACAAATGCATCGCTTTGCTTCAGAAGGCCTTTATTAACCCCCACGGAGCCGCCTGGAGATCTTTTATGATGGATGGATGGATGCACTTTTTATCTCAATCTTTCTATTCACAGCCATTATAAAGCTTGGAAGAGCCAGAACATTATTTAATATAATCACCAATCCGGGATCGATCCCGGGATGTGTTTGCGTTCCCACGGAAGGCACCCCGGCAATTTTCTGGGATCAACACGCTGTGTGACAGCCGCATGTTTTGAGAAGTGTTAATGTGCATTAAAAATATTTAGACAGGTGCTTGGCAGAGGTTAGATGCAGATAAAGAAGAGAGCCCTACATGTCTATGGGTTTTTTGGCTCGTGTGGTGGTGGCAGCTTTATATAGCTGAAGTAGGATGTGACTTGTTGTGGTAATTCTGCCAGTACACATTGGGCAAGCATTTCCCTTGAGGCCTGAAATGAAATGGACACAAAGTTACAGGTGAGACGCTACAAGCCATGACATTCTATAGGTATTAAGGGAATAAAACACTATAAATAAAGTTCATGTTGTGTTCTGCTCTGCTCAGTGTCTACTGGCATAAAGAAACATGAGTAGGGTTGGGAACCGTTTCCATTCATTTTCAGGAATGGGAGAAAGACGGTTAGTTCCGTTAATGGTTTTGGCACATGCATTATCCGCCGATTCGGACAGAATGCCAATTAATGCAGTCAAATTCTTGACGAATCAAAACGTCGCAACACTTTTGCTTGTTCTGAGTGCTTGTTCATATCTTTTATATATAAGATACAGTAGTACTTCATAATAATAAATAAACAAATTAAATGTTACCATCTTACAGTGTATTTATGCTACCTCTAGAATACACAAGAACTGTTTTATATTTATTTCGTTGACATTATTAAATCACTTGGCAAGTGAATAGCAATTTTTCTCAATATTGCTTCCTCGAAAGTAACGAAAGATTAAAAGAATCATTAAGAACCCATAATTGTTGAATTGAGGAATCTAGAACCTGAATTGATGCATTCCTTGTGATTCCCATCCCTAATTATGATCAGTGTTGGGTGTTACGCATTACAAGTAACTTGAGTTAAGTAATCAGATTACTTTTTCGAGTAGCGCATTACTTTTTCAACTGACAACAAAATATCCATGTTACTTTTTCAAATAAGTAATGCAAGTTACTTTTTCAAATAAGTAATGCAAGTTACTTTTTCAAATAAGTAACGCAAGTTACTTTTTCAAATGCAAATAATGTTTACTGTGACTGACAGTTCATGGTGAGAGAAAAAAAGTGCAGAGGTCTTGTGTGCGCTTTGCGAACATGATGTTATTGTAGTTCTAGACTAAATGTGAATATGCATTTTGCTCATCTCACATGCACGAAAACATTCAGTATTCCTATTTTTATAATTAAATAAAAACAGTGAAATGCTATCTCAGAATTATATGCAAGGCTTCCTTCTCCTGTATCCTATTCAACTTTAATCCAGAATCGCAGCACATCTGAAAGGCTTGTTTGTTTGAGCTGTGCCCTCTACTGTACAGGCGTAAATATGCATTTCCTTTATTTATTGATGTTTATTCGTTTCACTTTTGGTTTGCCAAAAATAAAACTTTTTTGTTGTTATTAAAAAACAAACAAGCAAGCCCAGCCCAGGTGAGAAAAAGTAATGTAACATTACTTTTCATTAAAAGTAACACAAATAGTTACTTTTTTTAGGGAGGAATGCAATATTGTAATGCATTACTTTTAAAAGTAACTTTCCCCAACACTGATTATGACCACCATGAATTTGCACATAAAATGTTCTAAATAAACATATATCCCATGCATATGTTTATATCATATAGAAATTAACGTAAGTAAGCATAACTGGAGTATCACTGCTAAAGATGAAGCTATACTCCAATTAATTCTTAATTTCCTTCAAAAGTGCCTATGCAGCCAAAACACAATAATGTACACTACCATTCGAAAGATTGAAGCCAGAAAGATTTTTTTTTTAAAATAAATTAATACTTTTATCCACTGATGCATAAAATGAATCAAAAGTAACAAAAAGACATTTATGTTACAAAAAACACTACTGTTTCAACACTGATAATAATAAATGTTTATTGAGCATCAAATCAGCATATTAGAATGATTTGTGAAGGATCATGTGACACTGAAGACTGGAGTAATGATGCTGAAAAATCAGCTACGCATCACAAGAATAAATTATATTTTAAAATATAATCAAATAGAAATCAGTTATTTTAAATTGTAATAATATTTCACAATATTACGGTTTTACTATTTTTTTATCAAACGCAGTCTTAAAGGGACTTCTTTCAAAAACATGAAAAACATTTTACCGACCCCAAACCTTTGAACAGTAGTGTAGATCTAAAAAAGAATACCTAAGAAAATGCCAAAAGCTGCAAGAGATTGATCCAAAAAGAGAAAAAGCCAAAGCAAGTGCTAGCCCAAAAAAGTGTGTGTACAAAACTCCTTAGACTCACGTTTTGGAACTTTCTGAAAGGCACAAACTGCACGATGTCACGTACGGCCGGTTCTCCCATGATAGACGTCAGGCGTCCATCATCTCCGTCCAGAATCTCCATGTCAGTGAAGTCGGCTTTGCCTACGCCCACGATGATGATCGACATGGGCAAGCGTGAGGCGGCGACTATGGCCCCACGTGTCTGATCCATGTCTGTGATCACTCCATCCGTGATGATTAGCAGGACGTAGTATTGCTGAAACAGACAGGGGGCGGAGGGAGTCAGAGAGACATCAAAGCACCAGTGGATCACATGTTTGAGTTTGAGATGAACCTCACAGATGCCGTCTTCTGCTGTAAAGCCTGCTGTGCGAAAAGAGCCACGTGGTTAATAATAGGAGCGAAGTTCGTAGGGCCGTAAAGTTTGACCTGAGGTAGGCACATCCGATAGGCCTCCACCACTCCCTCCACACCTACATGAACAGAAATACAGCTTCCTCTTTATACACATCACTATCTTGGTGCTGCAGAGTGTGTAAAACTGATATTGTTACTGTAACATACCGGCACAGAACGGATTGGCAGGATTGAAGTTTAGAGGAAACTCGTGCGACACCTAGAAAAAAATAATACTAAACTGAGGCTTCTGGGAGTTTGTCACAGTAACAAAAGCAGATGCACTTTCATTTACCTGCCATGTAGGAGGAATCTGGGCACCAAATCCAAAAGCAGGAAACATTTTGTCACTACAGGATATGAAAAAAGCATGAGGCATACAGTATGTTGGTTTTTTTTTTAATTGAATTAAAAAATGCTCCTTGTACCTGTCATAGTCCTGGACCACAAGGCCAACTGACCAGATTGCAGAGAGATATTCGTTCACACCTTGAGGACTGATGTAATGTAAAGAATCAGGTGACCTGGGGTCACCATTTGACCCTGTGAAGTCCACGCCCACCTGGAAGAGATGGAAGATGTGTGTGACACGAGTGTTCACCATGAAGGAATATAATTCATCGAGATATAGTGCATACAAATATAATTCTTTGCAAAAATGTTTCTTTTCATAAATAAAATAATCTTTATCATAAATAAAATAAGAATTAAAAATGTATTTATATTAATATATATATTTATTTTATTTCATTTATTATTTAGTATTATTATTGTTTTTGTAATAAATAATACATTTATATTGTTTTTATAATATATATTATAAAATGTAGCTCCAACATCAAGGAATACAATCATAGACACACAATAAATACAAATAAAATTCTATGCAAACATGTATGCATATATAATAAATTAAATATAATGAATATAATTAAATAATAATTAAATATAACTTTAATTTTATTAATTAATTAGTATAGTTACTTTTTTATAATAAATTTAGAATAAATAAATATTAATAATATAAATATATGTATATATATATATACATTTCATAATAAATAAATTATATATATATATGTATATATATGTGTGTGTGTGTGTGATGTATATGTATATATATATATATACACACAAAATTTACATATTTTACACATTTTAAATTTTACATATGCTATATTATATATATATTATATAATTATAATAAAATTTGAATTGATTAATAAATAAATTACATTTTAAATTAATGGAAAAAAGCAACACACATATGTTAACAGCTAAAGTTAGAATTTATAGAATTTATGTAGAATTGAAGCTGAATGTAGAACTTACAGTGAAATTTATCTGGCAGCCTCCCATGATGTAGTCTAGAAAGGTGTATTCCCTGGTAATCTGAGAAGGAAACAACCACATCCAGAAGCGTTTTGCACTGAGTTTAATATAAGGAATGTTGAAAATGAAATCGAACGAGTTATGTGTATTTCACAGTACCTGACAAACTTTCACGCTCACTACTCCAGAGTTCTTATAATTTTTTTTCTTCTGTTTCTTCTTACTGTTTACACAGTCAAACTCGGCCTGCAGGAGACAAATCAACTTCTTTAGTTCAGAAATCTTCACACATCCATCAGGTACTGAAATCAAAAGGGCGTTCGGGATAGTCTGACCGGAGCGCTGCGGGAGGCCTCTTGAAGACGCTTCATAGTGGTCTCAAAAATCCCAATCAAATCGTGAGATCCATCGTTGTCATAATCGTAACATTCGACCTAAAAAGGGGTTGAACATTACAGCATGAAGTGATCCTAACTGAAGAATGAAAGAGAATGAAAGAGAAAAGAACTAAGTGGGGTCATGCAAAAGTCAGACGAATGTAGAAATGAAAGCGTCAGCGAAGGTTCTATCAGGAAGACTCGAATGCCATGTCATTCATTCATTCCTGCTCTTTATTCTCCTAACATATCTGCCCTCCCAGCACAATACAGTGACTCTATGACTCATCTCTACATAGGACATTCTTTTTGGACTGGGGCGTCAGCATCCTCTATCACAGTGCTGTGTACACGGTCATCATCAGCATTAAAGCTCCAAGCAAGATCTTACTGTATTATACAAATCTTGACAGTATTTTGGTTGTTCAATTTTAGGTAATCCAATCAACAAAAGCCTCAACTGGTGGGTATCAATTCAAAATTCTTTTTGGGGGTTAGGCACCACCCCTACCTTAATCTTCAGACAGGACCTGCCGAATCTGCATCTGTGCTCTCTGTTTTCAATTCACAGTTAATGACACTGACTTTCCCTTCCATCCTCCCCGTCCATCCAACGGGGTAGGCTCCGCCCCTGCCTTCATCTTCAGGCAGGATCAGCCGAATCTGCATCCCAAGGATATGGACGGGGCCTACGCCAAAGAACTTTTCCTTACAACTAGACTTGAATCATTGTAGTTTGCTCTTGCTGCCATCTGTAAATTCTTTACCATGTAAACATTCACCTGCCTTCTGAGTCTTTCTGGTAGAACCATAGACAAGCACAGATCTATGCACTCTCTTCATTCAAAAAGTAGTTAGATAGACACCACCAAACAGGGTAACTAATGAATAGTTGAAAGATGTTCTGGATGAGCAACCTGCCATCTCCACTGTCCACACAAGATTAGAAAAAAGAAAAAGCTTGTTCTCGATCAAGAACATTCTAGGAAACTGCATGATTTGTACTCCATTTGTACAGTAATTAACAGTATTCTGAATGCAGTTTACTTATTTGATTTCAAAAACAAGTCAAATAACTCATTTAAATTATAATTAATTATATACAATTTTAAATAACTCTTATTATTTGAATAATAAAACTATATATATATTATTTATTTATTTTATATATATATATATATATATATATATATTTAATTTTGTTTTTCTATCAGCAAATTAGCATATTCCATTCATCACCATTACATTTGAATTTAAATATTTGAATTTTACCAATATTATATTAAAATGCTTTTACTATTTAACTGACAACCGAGAAAAATTGTCTTTGTCCCTCCACTTTCTGTTCAAATCCATCATTTTACATTTAGTCCTATAAATTCAAAGTCTTTTTAAAGTCGCAATTACCTTTTTTTTTATGTTTATTCCATAGCAAAAACAAGCTTCCAAGCGTAACGTTTCTTTAAAGTTTAGCATTAACCTCTCAACGGAACATGAGGATTCAAATGACAAATTTGCAGTTACAAATGCAATTGTTTCCAGAGAATGACCTTAGTAGTTAAAGAGCTCACGCATGACTAGGGCTGATAATGACCTCCTCCAGGAAACAGCAGTTTGACAGAATAGCCCCTTCTACTGATTTATGAAGAACACGCCAACAGCTATTCAGTGACACACACATTTATGAAACAGACATTCTGATGAAAAATACCTGCTCATTTCCTGACAGCGAGTTTCCCTTTAAGATGCTTTTGCAAGAAAAACCACAAAGTCAAGAACACTGATTGTAAACCACCAAAAAACCCTCTGTGAGAAAAGCCAAAGCAAAGCCAAACATTTACAGCCTATACAATTAAGCCAAAACAATAACAGATTGTTAACTTAAGAGGCCTGCATTTCATATGTTAGCAACAGGGAGTCTTTTAACGTTATAAAATACCTTTCATAACTACCAACAAACACAGACTCTACCTTGATTGGTTTCTCCATGTCTCCTGCACAGAGAGACCGTAGAGGGATTTTAAAAGGCCTCCAACAAGGATTCAAGTTATTCTTCACCACCTGGTATGAAAGATAATCATTAACATTCACAATAACATTAACAACAATTATTCAGAGAGCTTAAAACGGGCCTTTTTTAAAGTCTTGATTTTGTTTTTGGGGCCTTTAGAATAGGTTTTCATGCTTGAATGTTAAAAAACATTATTTTTCACATATTTTTACATTGTTGCAGGTGACACCTCTCTGAAACCCCGCCTTCTGAAAACCACACTGTGCTCTGATTGGTCGAATGGACCTGTGTGCTGCGATTGGTCAACACACGACCAGGTCTCAGCCCCTTTTTTTTCTTTTTTGAATATGCTTTGGACAGGAATTCTTTAAATGAGGAATATTTTGTAACATGTATATGTTCCTGGAAGAAAACTTGAGAATACAATGGAGGCGTTTCAGGGAGTCCAGAAACAGTGCGCACTGATATAGACAATAACTCCCATTGGAGTAGACTTGTGCTTTGTAACTTTGCAGACCTTTTTCCTGCTCAAACATTTTTTTAAATTTGTTGAAAATGTAAAAAAATAAATAAATAAATAATAATAATAATAATGATAATAAAATTAGTCCCCTGTAAGTATCTACATACAAAGACATACAAAAGTACCTCAGTTCTGTGAGCAAGCTGCCAGCCCGATTCTGTCTGCCTGAAAAATTCCAGATAGGGGTCTGATTTTCCAAAGAAATCCTGCAACAAATCCTCCATTTAGACGTTGAACGCATTTTGCCATTTAAAAGTTAAGCAAATTAACAAAGTCACATCTTACCTTTTTGTCCAATTTTCTGGCCTCTACCTCAAAATTCACAACTCTGTTGTCCTTGATTTCCTCCGCACGGATCTAATGTTATGAAATATTTTCTGTTATAACATGGAAATTTTGATCATATTGAAAAAAACATACACTGGCATTCAAAAAGTGACTTTATCAATATTGTTACAAAAGAAATCTATCTTTTGAACTTTCTATTCGTCAAATAATCCTGAAAAAAATATGTATCGTGTTTTCAACATTAACATAAAAGCACCAAAGCACTTGAGCACCAAATCTTCATATTAGAAGAATTTCTGAAGGATCATGCGACACTGAAGACTGGAATAAAATTCAGCTTTGCATCACAGGAATAGAAAACATTATTTTATATTGTAACAACATTTCAAAATATTACTGTTTTTACTGTGTTTTTGATCAAATAGGATTATGGTTAAGAGACTTACCAATCAATCTTATAGTTTATGTATGTCTATCACCAATTATTCCTTACATATACACCATGAGTTGATGTCAATATGAGTAAATATGATGTTGAACATCATGAACATTCACCGTAATTGTTCCCTTTCCAGCAGGTCTCTTGTTCTTCAGTACCAAAGGTCTTGTCAGCTTGCAACTGGAAACGATCTGTAAAGAAATTTAAAAAACACATCAGAAAATGTCAAAAATGACTTTAAAACATGGATGTTTTTTTACTTACCCAACTGTCTTACCTGACCCAACGAGCACTCTAACTCGCCCAGAAAGTCGTCATCACTTAAATCCACGGTTTTATTGTCAATATCATAAACGCCAAATCTGAGCTTCTGAACGAGCTCAAAGTAGTAATCAACCACAAACTTCTTTGCAAATTTTGGGTTCAGGCAGTTCTTAATCCTCTCAGTTCGATCAACCTACGAAGCAAAAAAACGTTCTATTTTTAAATATTCATTTTCACATTGACATTTGAACAATTTGCACAACAAGTCAACTGACTTCAAACCACTGGTTT
This sequence comes from Zacco platypus, assembly GCA_038088235.1. NCBI lineage: Eukaryota > Metazoa > Chordata > Actinopteri > Cypriniformes > Xenocyprididae > Zacco > Zacco platypus. Next base: position 5,909,849 of record CM076065.1, read on the forward strand.
CCAGATGTATTCATGAGCAGGACACACAGCGGGTCGGATTTGGACCCCACATCCATGTCCAGCAGGTTTTCACAGGAGACCGTCAGCTCCACTTTGGACACACACGGAGTTGCCATTGGACTTGATGATTGTGCCATGGGAACTGAAAGCATATTTTGATAACAGAGTATTTTAAGCCACAAAACTGGTAACTAGTCATATTATGAACAATCTAGTGGTTTCTGTATTTCCTGTCATGCTCAATAACATTGCATGATTTGGACTCTATAAGGAACTTAAATAGGCCAAACAGCAATATGTGTATATATATATATATATAATTTCTTATGGTTAGTTTTTAGTCTCGCGTAGCTAGACCTTCAGACTGACGGCAGAGAGTCTGGACGCTATCACAGCTTTCATTGACCAAGGACCGCCCAAGTGGACGTTTGACTGACATGTGACGCAACCAATCACAGTTCGTTTTGTTCCATGCCAGGTTCAGGGGCGTGGAAATTAAAGTCGATGTCCCTACAATAACCGGCGTTCATCTAATAAATGATTAATTCTAGAACGTTGTGCGAGTTTACTGCAACAATGGAGCCGCAAACTTCACACACATCCAGTGTTTAATTGATCCTGGACAGCGTTCTTCTTCCACAAGGGGGTTTGGCATCACGGCATTTGTTTTCCAGTTAAAGAACGTGACAGACACGTCTCCCGGACATCCTGTAGAATTCAACCAACCAGATGATGACTTTGAAACTGCTGAAGTGTTTTCAGATAAGTGTGCCATATGCATCAGATGTTCAGCCAACGGTTCATGAGCGACAAGTCTGAGGCTGAGACTATGCTTTAAAGCATGGCAGGTGGTCATGAGCTGGTTTAAGATGGTCCAGAGCTGGAGCTAGTTGATTAGGACCAGCTTAGAACCAGTACTTGATCAGCTTAAACCAACTAAGAACCAGCTCAAACCAGCTGCCATGCTTCAAAACATACCTAACCGGCATGTGTTGGTTTTTTCTACAGGGAGAGGTTGGACGATGAAACTCAAACACTGGCCTGGACCCTCAACCCGTTGGTAGCCGTCCTCAAAAACCTTCATTTCTTTTCGAGGAAGAAAGACATAAACATCTTGGTTGACATGGGGGTGAGTAAATTATCAGGAAATCTGAATTCTGAAGTGAACTCATCCTTTAACACCCGGACTGTTGCGAACCCAGAGTGAAGCATGGGAGTGGATCAGTGATGGTTTGGGCTCTTTCAATCTATTCCCTACTGTGCTTAATGGGGCATCACAGCAAAGAACCATTCTGTAGGACCATGTGCACCTAATGGAACAAACATTGTACCCTGAAGCACTGATAATGCACTGATACGCATAGCAAGACTTGTGACAGAATGATTTGATGAACATGAAAGTGAAGTTGAACATCTGCCATGGCCTGCACAGTCACCAGATCTAAATATTTTGAGCCACTTTGGGGTATTTTGGAGGAGCAAGTCAGAAAACGTTTTCCTCCACCAGCATCACATAGTGACCTGGAAACTGTTCTAGAAGAGGAACGGCTTAAAATCTGTGAAGGACTTGTATCTGTCATTCGCAATACAAATTGATACCCTAAATCATACTAATAAATGATCGTGTTCTAAAACCAAGTGTTTCAGTTTCATTGTTCAACCCCTTTTGTGTTTGAAAATACTGTAAGTTTCAGTTTCCCACGCTACTTATTTGTTTATATGGCCAAACTGGTCAGAACACATTCTGATTGAATCCGAGCGGTTCTGTAGCTAAAGATTGTGTATACAGTTTAGTTTAGAATCAATAAATGATTTATTCAGTGCTGCTGTTGTCGTTTCATTGTAAATAGTTGTATAATTTGAACTGATAATAGTGGTTAGCATTCACCCTACTTAATTACATTCATAGCAGGTTCTAATTCAGATCAGAACATCTCATCTATAAAGTAACATTACTAGTCACATATGACATAACCACACTGATTTCTTCAATTGTGAGGTGCTTACTTTCATTTCAGTTCATTTATTTAAATTAGCGCATGTAGGAAAACTGACCCTTCAACCTTTTATTCAAATATTAAAAATAATAATTATTTGATAACGCAATGAAACATACCAAATAGTGCATACATATTTTTCAGCTAGGCTGTCATACAAAGAAATTATGAATTATGTGTGTGTGTGTGTGTGTATATATATATATATACGCTGCAACTTGTAGGAACTGGATTTGTTGTACTAATATACCAAATTGCTCATGTCAAATTCATGTACTATTATTTTGTCTTGTTACTTTCTCTATATATAGGCTATTCTATACAATTCGAACAATGTTTGTTGCTGCAAACTTTGCAATTTCACATCCCGTTGAATGAATTCAAGCAAATACATGTAATTAATATATAATGATACAACCAAAGTTTATTCATGCGGTTACGCAGTTGTACATTGTATAATGTATATAATCAGAGTAATATTATTTAAGTGTGAATTATTTAGTAGTGTGAGTAATTTAGGCCTCTGCAATGATTGGCAGGTGTTGTTTTCATGCAGAAGGGTGTGTGGGGGGGTTGAACAGAGTGAACTGTAGGCTACAGTAATTTAAACAGAAACCTTGAGCATGAGAGAAGTGTGAGGAGTGTGTGAGGAGTCACTGTGAGTGTGGGAGGAATAATGCAGGCTCTTGAATGGAAAATTTGACTTAATATTAAAGCAGTCATCACATGTCAGATCTCCACAGATCATTCATTTAATAGATACTGGTTAAGTGATTTACAGTAAACTAGGGTATCAGATGACAATATACCAAGTACTAAATTGGTTCGTGTACCATGGTATGTACATGTACTTCCCACAAATACCTCTGGGCATGTAAAAAAATATCTAAAACGTGTCAGGATTATTATAGTTACATGAAACTAAAACCGAAACCAAAACCACAATTTTTTCCTTATATTTTTCGCAAATTATAAAAAAACTTAAACTTATTTCAGTTTGTTGCCTATTTTCATTTAGTGGTGTACTAAAGTAACTAATACAATTAATAAATATATAGATTTAAAAAAATAATAATAATAATAATAGTAAAATAACAAAACAGTTATGCATAAACATATTCACAATAGCCATCACCTTACTGAAGACGTTATGCATTGATTAATGTTGAAAATGGGCGGGGCTTTAGATCTCTGCACGTTCTTGTTATGCAATACTCATACAGCAACTGAAAGAGTTGACTACAATACTGTAACTTGTGGATCTCCATTTTAAGCCATAAAAATAGTCTGAATAACTTACCTTGAGTGGCTAGTAGTTTGTGTCCGATTGTGAGAACCTGTGTTAATAGTCTTGGTTTCGTCTGGTTTCTTTTTCCTTGTGTCTCAACCTCCTCTATGTTGTTAGGCTGGGGGTTAAAAATGTAAAACAACCGAGTCCCCAGACCCTAATGTACAGCGAATGTTTTGATCCGTACTTAAGGGAGTGGGACCGTTGCGTCGCACCGCTGGAAACACTACACATGCGCGGTAGATCAGGCAACGACTGATTGTGACAGCCAGTCAGTGGGAGTGTCTCGCAGGGTTGCCAGGTTTTCATAAACAAACGCCCAAATGCTACACAAAACTAGCCCATCGCGTTTCAGGGTTAAAATTCACATTCCTAAATATCTAAATATCTAAATATCATGTTGTTTGGAGTCTCTTCAACCCGTGGCAAAGGTGTTAAAGTTGTCCAAGAAAACTAAAGACTTGGCCACACAGGCAGTTGCATACTGACTTAGGAACGCATACTACTAGCATACTACTCATACCATTGTCCCATCTCTTGCTATAGCACAAAAAGTAATGTTAGTATGAAGTTTCGAATTCAGAAATGGTTTGGTCAACTAAGGTTTGGTTTAACCAAGGGCTAATCAGTTTCCCAATTCAAAGTGTGTGTGTGTGTGTGTGTGTGTGTGTGTGTGTCTGTAAGCATGTAAGCAGTAGGTAAGTTATGTGACTTAAGACAATATCAACTAACTGACATCATTCCATTATCCAAATATCTTGAAAGTGATCAGGAAATTATGGAAGCCCGTTTCCGCCACTGAAAATAAGAAGATTATTGCGACTTTTTATCTCACAATTCTGACTTTTTATCTCACAATTCTGACCATATATCTCAAAGTTCTGATTTTATATCTCACAATTCTGACTTTATATCTCAGATTTTTTTATCTCACAATTCTGACTTTATATCTCACAATTCTGACTTTATATCTCACAATTCTGACTTTTTATCTCACAATTCTGACTTTTTGTCTCAGAATTCTGACTTTATATCTCACAATTCTGAGATATAAAGTCAGAATTCTGAGAAAAAAAGTCACAATAATCTTCTCTTTTTTTTAGTGGCGGAAACGGGCTTCCATAGGAAATACAGAGAGCATTTAAAAGCAACTCAGTATTGGAACAAAAATGTTAAAGGGATAAATCATGGTACTGTGAAACATTTCTAGATACAAACATCTCTTGACATAAAAAAGCAACAACAGCAAAATTAATCAAATTGAGAACTAGATATATTTATTTAAACAAAAGCTATGTAAATATTTCAGACAGTAAACAGATAAAACTGTGTTGATAGTCTCGATGAAAACTCTGTGCCACTTGAAAAACTACCAGGAAGTATTCAAGAATATATTTGTTACAAACTATCTTTCATCGTTTTACGTTTTTGGTTTATATATTTAAAACTTTTTTAAGAGTGACTGAACTTTAATATGCCATAAACACAAAAACTCATCAGTTAATCTAAGCAACAAATCTATTCAGCCGATATATTTTTACAGTAACTATATACACTAGCCTGATTCATTTTGGAGCTGGTGTATTTGTGAATGACTCACATAAGCGGTCCTTAAAAATCACATCAAAAATTTCTTTTAAAGTAGATAACTTTGTCAACTTTTAAATATATTTTAACCAATTTTCAATATAAAATTTAAAAAAATGCCTAATGAGCATAGGCGGTGCTGGTCTACTGTTTTTCACAAAAGATATAAAACACACGTCTGACAACAATGTTATATAGTAAAACAGAAACAGAATCAATCAGATAGGAGTCTAGTGTACCACTAAAATGATTGGGACTTCCTAGTGCAGAGTTCCTTTAGACTGTCCAGCTCTTCTATCATTTTCCGCTTCTGGTTCTCCATCATGGCGATGCGCGTCTCTAAGCTCCGCACATAGTCCTTCTGTCTGCGTCTGTACTCTTTGGCCGCCGTCCTGCAAAAAGCACAAGCAACACGGGCAACACACCACATTGACTGGCTCAGGAGCACTCGGGCCTCCAGCAAACACACATGCACACGTCACCATCTTTCGCACACGGGACAACACAACCATGCAGCTGTCATCTTATCGAATATTACGAGCGATGGCTAGACATTGCGTGAAAAGCACATTTGCCAATTTGTGGCAGCTCTGTAAACGACATAGTCTTTAGTGTTTGGCTTGCAATGGACTGTTGTTATTCGGTTTTGTGACAGTATAGGTCTTTAAGAGCCTTGAGTTCTTCAATGAGCATCTTGTTTTGTTTTTCAAGCACGGCAACTCGGTTCTCGAGACATTTGACATATTCTTTCTTCTTCCGCCGGCATTCCCGGGCAGCTTCCCTGGAAGCAACAACAGAGAGGCTCTGTGAGCATGAATCCTGCAAATATTACATTGTGTTTACAGGTCCCACTTCATGCAAGTCACAACTGCAGAACATCATGGGTGGCAAGCATGAAAAGTCCAAACTGGGAAAGCTTGAGTTGTGAGAATGTTTAGTTGCATGAACAGCACAAATGATTCTACAAGCCGTATTTTTCCGTTCTAAGAATTATCATGAAACGAAAGCTTTTAGCACATGCTCCACATGCGAGACATAATTTTCAAACTCAAGATGAAACGAGTATGAAAGTTGGAAGCAGGCCAATAGATGCAACTGAAGAACATGCGAGGCCTCGAGAACAAACACACACAGACAGACAAGCAGCTTATAATATCACACAAAAAGAATGAGCTGTTATAATGATTTCATGCTCTTAAGGTGACGATACACCAGGCAACTTTTTGAGCAATGTTACTTGGGCACTTTCCCATTGAGAATGGGCAACAATTTCCGATCTAAAGTATCAAGATAGAAATTTGTTGCACATTCTTAATGGGAAAGTGCCCAAGCAACATCGCTCGGCAACAGTGCTCAGCAACATTTTTCAAAAAGTTGCCCTTTGTATCATCACCTTTAGGCGACAGAATACAGTGGTAGTTCTGGAATGGGGAAGGATGGCCTGGCATTACCTGTTTTTCATGAGTCGGAGTTCCCTCTTGCGTGACGCCTCCTCAGCCAGCTGCTGAGGGCTGGACAGAGAGCTGGGTGAGCTGTCCATCATCTGGGAAAGGCCAGATCCAGGAGAGGAAATCTGATATCCAGACATGCCTCCAGGGTTTGCTGCAAAAATACACAAACACATCCGTTTGCTAAGGAACAGTTTTTTTTTCAAAGACATTTATCAGAGAACATTTACTAGACATTTTATGCTCCCAACAAGAATATATATATGTGTGTGTGTGTGTATATATATATGCTCTTTTTTTTTTTTCCTGGCACAGTCAGGCAAGTATTTGAGTGTTTGGCCCTGCTAATATTTTTATTGACCACAACATACCAAAATAATAATTATTTTAAATATTTATAATTTTCAATAAACTAAGCTATACCAAACTAATAAACCAAGATGCATTTATTTTAAAGCAAAATTTCAAACAAAACATTTCACAAAAATTAGTGCTCGAAAGCTTTTTGGACCCACTAAAAAACAAGATAATGAGCGAGTGATTGTTTTTGTACAAAAGCACTATGTGTGCTTTTGTAAATAAATAAATTAAATGAATAATTTAAAAAAGAAATTAAATTCTATCATTAATTACTCAACACAGGATATTTTGGCAACACTAAGGTTCATTAGTTAAACATTAGTTAATGTATTAACTCACATGAACTAACCATAAGCAATACATTTGTTGCTGTATTTACTAATCTTTGTTAACGTTAGTTAATGAAAATACAGATGTTATTTGTTCATGTTAGTTCACAGTGCATTAAATGTTAACAAGATTTTAATAATGTATTAGTAAATGCTGAAATTAACATTAACAAAGATTAATAAATGCTGTATAAGTTCAGGTCATTATTAGTTCATGTTAATTATTGTAGTTAACTAATATTAACTAATGAATCTTATTGTAAAGTGTTACCGATATTTTTAATGAAGTCCCAGAGCTCTCTGACTCCTCCATAGACAGCAATTTAATTACCATTTAATTAAAAGTATTCTCGTCGCTTCACAACATTAAGGCTGAACCACTGGAGTCATGAAGACTATTTTAACAATGTCTTCAGTTCTTTTCTGGGCCTCGCCAGTGGTGGTTAAATTGCTGTCAATGGACGAGTCAGAGAGCTCTGAGATTTCATCAAAAATATCTTAATTTGTGTTTCAAAGATGAACGAAGGTCTTACGGGTGTGAAATAACATGAGGGTGAGTAATTGATCACAGAATTTAAATTTTTGGGTGAACTAACCCTTTAACATTACAACAAAAACAAGTTTTATTTTTCAGGAAATTTACAGTAGGCAATTTTCCTATTTTCCCTAACCTGCATTACAAAATTCTAGGTTTTCCAGGATGAGTGGGAACCCCTGACAGTCAATTAGGTTGGGCAGAGATGAGTGAATTTATGCCTTTGACAGCTAGAAGGTGGTTATTATTGAGATTAATATTTATCTTGTTATAACATTTTATTTATTGTATAGTAAATAACAAACCTTGTATTTAACGATAAACATCGTAACCACACGTTTATGATTTATTAGATTGTACTCGAGTATCAACATATGAAACAATAAGACTACATTTTTTATGCAGAAACAGAACCTAAAATCTGAAACGGAAATTAGCTAGTTAAAATGAACTTAGGTACAAACTCACCAAGCGTACCAGTGGTGACATTTAAACATCATTGTGGTTTAGATTTGTGATTGCTTATTTCCATCGGCAAACACATAATCAGTGGTTATATCTGGAATTACATATTTGTCATGGTATTTGTCGCGAATTTAAAATAGAACGAATGTATTCAAATACATCTCCATATTCTTATATGCAAAAAATGCTGAAGTCTGATGTCATGAGTCCACGAATATCTCCATGTTACTAAACAGCCCTAAAGATCAAAACAATGAAATGACTGCAAGGAGTTGAACTCATACCCACTGGAGATCAACAAACACATTGTACTGCTGATATGTGGAAGATTGTACACAGATTTACTCATGGTGTGGCTTTAAACTGGATTACACAACAATAAAGGCTCAATCATATTCGTGCAGCGTGCAACATGCAACCATCCTGCTCTGTTGAATGCGGAGTGACTCAAGCAGCCGCAAATTATGTGGTCACAGTCACAAATTAGCAGTAGGTCACATGGAGGACTTGCATGATACTTTTTTGATCTCTATTCATTGAAACTAATGAAATCATTTTACAAAGCTTATGAACAATGAAAAAATTGCACAGCAAAATTTCTTGTCTCCGTGGAGACAGTGGCACAGTCTAAAAGATGATTAATCTGGAAGCCTTGCTCTAAGGAGCAAGAAAAGGAGCTGCTTGTAATCACAGCATGACTCTGAACTGACGTCAATGTACATCTTATTTGCTGTTGGTGTTCAATTCCAGGAAACAAGATGACGTCAGCTGCACTGTGAGTGGGCAGCGCATTCATGCGCTTCAGAGAGAGAACGACAGAGGTGCTGAAAGAAACGAGTCAGGGTAACAGAGAAACTCAACAGGAAGCTAAAAATTCACTTATGAGAACATTTCATTTTTTAGCCTGTTGCATGCTGTAGAGATGACTCAGGGCAAGAAATATAATAAGAGAACAGATTCGATAAGCAGGAAAATCGTACATTATATTCTCAGCACCATCTCTGTGTGTCACCACCAAAACTTTAAAGTTTTGTTTGGGCATCTGAAATGTCGTTTGTCTGTTCATGTTCTCTCAACATCGTCAAATCAAATGTAAAATTACCCATCCAAATACAGAGGAAAAACAATCAAAATAAACTGAGGTATTTGAAATCCAACCTTTAAATGTATCCCCATATTAAATATAGTGAAAAGCACATAACAACCACAAAAAACAGAAGACGTACCTGATTCTGTCTCATCTCCAGTCACAGCCATATATAGTGAGCTGAAAGCTAGTCTGTCTCTCTCTGCTGTCAGCATGCAATGATGCCCAAACCACAAGCTAAGTGTGCAGTCACTGTCAGGGCCATTGACATCACTATGACATCATTAGCCTCCTGATGTCAGTAACGCAGTGGCTAGCGGAGCCAGCCTTTCCTTCCCCCAACCCCCTCTGCCGTCATTCACACATCAGACAGAGAACCGGACCAAAGCAGACTATAGAAGCAAAGAGTTTTTTTTTTTATGTATAGGACTGTCTTTAGATTTTGTTTTCTATTACGGTTTAAACAAAAATAAGATGTATTATGTATAATGTCATGTGATATTGTTTTGGAAAGCCTGCTTTTCATTTCAAGCAAGCAGTGCTGACATGAATTTATGCACAAATGTTCTTTGGGAGGCTGTGAATTGCATGAAACCAGTCAGGAACATTTTCAGATCGCATTTCACCCAAAAACAAACAGAGAGAATTATATTACCATTCGAAATGTTGGAGCATTAAGATGGTTTTAAAGAAATTAATACTTTTATTCAGCAAGGATGCATTAAATTGATCAAAAGACGACTTTTTTGTTACAATTTTTTTTTTTTTTAAAAACTGCTTTTCTGTTGAACTTCATATTCAGAGAGGTCTGATGAACTGAAGGCTAGCATAATGGCTGCTGTAATTTAAGCTTTGCCATCAGACATAAATTACATTTTAAAATATATTACAGTATAAAACATTTTATTTCAAGAACACCTTTCTTAAGAATCGTTCATAAATGTTATTCTTTCTAAAATATTAAAAAATAGTACTAACTCCAAACTTTTGAACTGTAGTGTACATAAAAAATAATGAAACTTATTTTTAGTAAAACTGAGATTTCTTTGCATTTGGCACATTTTACGCACCAATTTGCATTACTTTAATGAACAAAACCTTTCTCATTGCTTAATTGTCATGTACATAATGTCAAAGGCAAACAAAAATAATCTTAATAGTCCTAAAAAAGGTATCATTGTAATTATGTAAAATATAATTTCTTATTTTGGGGTTAAAAGTGGTCAGAGCATGTTCTCATAAGAATCACCCATGTGTTTATTTAACACTTGGACTATATAATACTTTAGCCACATTAACCATCTAAGAATGTTTTGTCTATATGTATTATAGCAAATGAAAGTATAATCCAAAAGAATGAATCAAACGGCAACATCATTACCTTGGCCCTTATTGTCAGACACGATGTAAGAGCCATTCCTTGAGTGGACAGCATACTGCATTATGGGAGACCCAGGCCAGGGAGAGAAGGCATCATATCTCTGCTGGCAGGGGATAAACTGGACACTGCCGCTCTGATTGACAGAGACTTGAGAATAATAAAACAAAAGTCAAATGAGAACAAGCCTGTGGATTTACATACATTTGATTTGCCAATAATGTTAAAGAAATCACCTACAGTGGCATCAAAAAGCATTTTTAAGGAAAGACATTTCACAAAAAGGGGTTTGCTAGGTTTTAAATAATTCAATAGATTTAAAATTACACAAAAAAGTATTTGAATTGTCAAACATTACTGCAAAATGTCATTCATACATTTTAAAGTGTGACTTAAGAGTGTGTCCAAGAGTGCCTAAATAGTTTTTGGGGCCACTGTACATGTGAAATATGTCTTTGAAACGCCTCACAGGTGTCGTTGACAATTTTTCTTGAAGATGCCTCAGCATCAAACTTTTCTCCATCTTCATCTTTTGGACAGTCACCTGGATATGCACTGGTAGAAGAGTCTGGCAGATATCTGCTATCGGTTTCCTCTTTAAAAATGACTGATGATGCCTGAGAAGAAATACATTTTGATTATTAAGATAAAAAACATACTTCAAATTATTTTATTGTTGGATGAACTATTCCTTGAAAACATCATTCTGAATCCCTGATTTCTAACTGCCAGATACATGGGTTACTTATACAAGGAAGAGCTTATGGTGATCGTGTGATGAATTCCTACAGTAATCTGTGAGGTTTAGATCACACACATATGATTTTCTGAAGCACACAAGGTCATTCCTACGCTTTTTTCCACATGCCACCCACATGCACGATCAGATCACAGTCACACACGTTTGAACCCACACTGTCTTACTCAGTCACTCAGAGGCACCACGTAATTGTTGGAATCACTGAAGCTGTTCAGAGGAGACTGCACACTGTTAAAACGATCAATTGAGTTTTAATGGGAACCTCTGTGTGGGACAGCAGGGCACTTTTTGTGTAAATTCACTTGTGGTTCAGAGAATTTATTTTTTTTCCATAATAATTTCACACGTCTAGTGCAAAAATGTGGTCTTGTTTCTTCATTACTAAAGTATCTCAGTTTTATTCACCTGGTTTCTCAATAGAATTCATAAAAGATATTAATGTGAAAAACATCGCTAACGTCATAGAACAGGGGCAGTGTTAGAACGTGCCCCATCTGAGCAACTGGGATTTAAACCTGTGTCTTCTGCTAGTTAGGTGAGCATTAAAGAACTATCTAAACCGCTAAATTACAGATTGGAGATTAAAATAATAGCAAATATTAAATAAACACTTAAAATTGAGATGAAAAAATAACTAGCCAGTAATTTACTCTTGCTATCGTAAAATAAATGTTCAGCGATATCTTCCAGCGATTGTTTAATTTTGGCACATTTTTCTATAGTTTTGATTTGGCAACTAGTAAATACAATATGTGTAGAATCTTCGAACCATGTGTGTTACAACTAGCCCCGTGTTAGTTTGTGACCCGTGCTCCCCTAGTATATAGGTGCCTCCTAATTTGCATACTTATGCACTATTCTATGCCGTTTTGTTGTATAAATAGTGTGTTCACACTGAAAATTACAAAAAGAAAAAGGTGTTTTAACAGGTACTTAATAGACCTATATATACAATTGCGTACATTATGCTATGAGATGTTTTGTTTTATTGAATATTGATATATGAAATGATCTTTTAATGAAATTATACTTTAAATATAAAACTAAAACTGCCAGTATGTGGCAGCAAGTCACTGCCGTAATCAAACAGCTGATTTATTCAAGGAACAAGGCATGACTAAAAAAAGGTTGCTGCCTTAAATTTTTAAGTACAATCAACTTACCCAAGTAATTTCAACTTAAATTACATGCCCTTGATTCTTGGATTCCACAATGAAGCTGATTTATTATTTACAGTTTCCTTATGAATTTGCTTTACGCACCAACCATTCTATAGGCCTGTCTGTTTGCTTGCGGGCTGTTGGAGAAAATATAGAAATTTACACAAACAAAAATGATATAATAAAATAAACTATAACTGTGTAAAAAGCAATCATCTTAAGAAGTAGTAAGTAGATAAATGTCAAAATAACTTTAATATCGCATTGTGGTCTATGGATCTGCCTGACGTGTACATATTTGGTGTGTCCCAATTCGCATACTTATGCACTAATCTATTATGTTTTTAGTATAAATAGTGCGAGTAGAGTGTTCAAACTGAAAATTCCAAATAGAAAAAGTACACTTTAAATACTTTTATTTTATTAGTTAGATATATATATATATATATATATATATATATATATATATATATATATATATATATATATATTGATAGATATTATTTTATACTTTTATTAATAATTATGTAGTGTAGGGAGAGGGGACAAAATAGCCTTACAACATTCATACACTGACAACACAGCTAAGTACATAGTGCATAAGTGCATACTGTATAGTGTGTAATTAAGGACAAAATGTTTCTGATACAGACTTACCCAATTACACATTTATTTCAACAGAAATCTCACAAATGTTTGCAGTAAAACCAGTCGCTGAATCCGAAGTCGAAAACTCCGAATAAAATACACTGTCCGAACACAAAATAAACTGTCCGAATACAAAAGCTGCATACGTCATCAAGTCTTATTTAAGAAAAGTTACCGTAATAAAATGTATTGTTATTCCTTGTGAGGTATAAAATACGGTAATTTCTTTCTTACTTTGCAATTTAACGGTTTAAAGGCGACCTCCGGAGGACCCAGCTATAGTATTCGAAAAACAGTAGTTTTTCAGTATGTGAAAAACTACTGTAAGTACCTTTCAGTAAGTATTTCAGTAGGTCATGTGACAATAGCAACATGGCGAATGTAGGATTTCAAGTCCGGATTTCATTCATTCTACCCATATTCATATTTTATAGAACTTATTTTTAACGGTCGCGAAGTAAATTTAAATTCAGATGTAGTAACGTTACTAGTAACGTTATTACGTAACGTAGTAACGTAAGCGATTTCGGACGCAGCGAGTGACTTTTAAGTAGCATTCAGTAAGTTAAACTTTACCTGAGCATGTTCTGCAGACTGAGAGATTAGTTGACTTGTATCCATACCGCTTTAAACTAAAGAGATAAAAAAAATAACATTTCTAACATACACTCTCATCTAAAATAAAAGTTAAATAATAATAATAAAACATAATATAATAAACACACTCGACTGGTTTGAAAAAAGATCGATCATAAATTAGGATTTCAATCAGAAATGTAGGCTATAAATAATTAATGTGTGAGGAATATCGATATTTAATATTTAAACTGGCTAGGACCGCCGTAAATTTTGTGCTAGGATATGTTTTTCAAAAAATATAGCGCACACAACAAATACGAGATGTCTTCAAAAAGTTTTTAGTCAATGGACAGCAAAGTATAGGTCGAATGTCATCTAATATTGTCGTGTAAAACAATTACTTACCTTCTTTTTTTTAGGAGAAAGCAGTTTAAATCGTAAAGCGATCGAGTACAGTCGTCGAGTACACCGTGAGGCGTTAGATTCGTAACGGTCAATTTAGTGATAAGCGCGAGCTCTTATGATTCAAAGTAAATTGGCTCGCGCGCAGTACTAAGATTTTAGGATTTTAAGCAAGTAAGTCCAATATGGAATGCCAAAACCAAATGAATAAACCACTAGAAGAGATTTGGGATATTTATAAAATGATATGCCGTCTTTATGAACGCCGTCTTTTATTATAATTGTACAATTTATCTATGGCTACAACTCTCAAGAATTGATCCTGGACTAATGGCGACATCCAGTGACTTAAGTTGGAACAGATTTTATCTCACGTTTCATGATCTCTACAGTCATTTCTAATGACTAGATAATGATTTTTAAAATGAATACAATTTCAGAAACATTTGATAAACCACCATTTAAAAAACAAAGGCATTTGAAAATGGTTTTCCATTACTAGGACCTTAAGGTAAGACCGTCCTTAATCGCTATCTAACACATCAAAAGTAAAACTAGAACACTTGTAATTTATTATTGTATTTATTTTTTGGTCTTTCTTGAAAATACAAAACAAAAACACATTAAACATTACAAAACATTCTTTAACCGAAGTGACATAGGCAATGTATAAAGTAAAAAGACAATGAAATTCAGTTACTGTGTAATTTTGAGGTAACAAGCGATGTAGAGTTTTGGGTCGATTATAACTAAACTCAAATTCACCTCCTCAAAAGTTAACCAGTAGTGTTATCAAATCAACTTAATTGAGTTATCTTTTTTTCTGTAATTAAGCACATGAACAAGTTACCATTTAAGATTTCAATGCGATTCCAATGTTATTATTTTGGTCAGATTTTTAAAAGTTAAGAAAACCAAGCCAAAGGTACACAAATGAGTAAGCATGCTCTCAGCACCAATACAGCTCAATCAACCAATTTATGTACACACACAGGCAATTAGTGCAACAATTAACTGCAGCGAGAGCATGAAGAGTGATAAAACTTATCAACTAAAAACAGGCATATGAAGCGGAGGCACAAACCCTAAGGGTTCGTCTTCCAGCAGGGCAGGAGCAGCAACAAACACACCGTCACCCAGAGAAGACGAACCATGCCTCCAGCTACAAATACCCATATTAAAACCAGGAAAAATAACCCAAAAAAAAGTTTTTGTTTTTTTTTAAATGCTAACGTTATTAATATTTTGTATGAAATAACAATTAAGACATTGCGTTTAAATGTACAGTTGTTTTTCTCCCCATCCCTTTTTTTGCTTAAGATAACTGCTGATGGTTTTGCATCTGTCATAGGATGAGCTAGCGCTGTTGGGACTTTTTTTTTCGTCTCTTTTTTTCCTTTTTTAAATATATACATGCATTCAATAGCTATTCCAATAAAACTAATTCCAACTCCCTTCCGGTTTGACCAATTAAAGAGTTAGCTAAAAACTGCAAGACAGTCCACACAACACAATTCAGCATGAAGAGCTTGTCTGGTCTTCGGCCGTGAGATATGTCGTAGAATGAGTGAAGGATGGGAAGTAGAGTAATGGAGCCGGACTGGGAAGATACTCTTTCCTTTCATCTGCCAACTGGAGTCGGATTCACATTATGTTTGGAAGGAAGAGCAACTGGCTGATAACACTTGTAGTGTCAGCTCCAATTGTAAAATACTGGACAGTGAGAATGCATATCTACCATCTTTTGACCTAAAGATGACAAAAAGACAATTATTTCAAATAGGGACGACAAAATCATATTATTTTGTGAGTATACATACCAGGTAGTGTCGACTTCGATACCAAGACGGTACTGAAGTTTTAAAAATGTAACGCTGTTGAGCGGATTCGTAAACACCTCTGATTGGCCATTGTGTTCATGCGCTCATCAGATACGTCTGTGATTGGCTACAATAATCAATGCTTCAAAAACATGTTGTAAATAGACAAGCAAGCATTTGATGACCGTCCGCTGATAGAATCCTGCTTTCAAATTGACCAAGTTGATCAATGTAGCCAATCACAGCACGTGAACACAATGGCCAATCAGAGGTGTTTACGAATCCGCTCAACAGCGTTACATTTTTAAAATTTCAGTACCGACTTGGTATCGAAGTCTGTACTTTTGACAACACCAACACTAGGGACTCTCAACTCTGGCCCTCAACACTTCCCTGCAGAGTTTAGCTCCAATCCTAATCAAACATATCTGAACAAGCTAATCAAGGTCTTCAGGATTACTAGAAAGTCGCAGGAAGGTGAGTTTAATCGAGGTTGGAAGTAACTCAGGATTAAAGTGGATCTCGAGGGCCAGAGTTGAGAACATACACAGTAAAGGTGCGATCACATTAGCAAAATGTGGTGATATTTTATGGGCAAAATGTATCTATTTTAAATGTATGAAGCAATGTAAGATGCACAGTTCACATAGAAATCACTTTCAAGCTAAGCAGCTGTCTGTCAGTCAAAGTAGTGAATTCACATGACCAACTGAATCCAATATGAAAATCTGCTTGGGGAAATTGTCCTTACACAAAATTCCCAATTGTGTAGAATCCTGGATCTCACCCGTAAAAGTTTGCATAACAATGGTAAATGTGACTGCACCGTAAAGGGTTAGTTCACCCAAAAATGAAAATTCTGTCATTAATTACTCACCCTCATGTCGTTCTACACCCTCAAGACTTTCGTTCCTCTTCGGAACACAAATTAAGATATTTTTGATGAAATCTGAAAGCTTTGACTCCTCCATAGATATAACAACATTACTACCAATACGCTTCAAAAAGCCTAAATTCAAACTGTTCATCATATGTGATTGTGTCTCTTCAGAAAATTTGGACTAAACCACTCAATTCATATGGATTAATTTTATGACCTCTTTATGAACTTTTTGAAGCTTGAAAGTGTCAGTTGCGTAGCTGTTTATGAAAGGACAGAAAGCTCTCAGATTTCATCAAAAGATCGAAGATGAACAAAATTCTTACGGGCAAGGAACGACAAGAGTAATTAATGACACAATTTTCATTTTTGGGTGAACTATCCCTTTAAGAGCTAGCAAACGTGGGATTTGCACTCACAGTGTCGTGTTCACCACTGCGGGGGCACGTAACTGTAGGTAGGAGTGGCGGGAGGGCGGTATGTGGGCATTGAAGGGTGGGGCGCAACCGGGGTTGGAGAGTGAGTAGTTAATAACGTCCCTGAGGAAGAAAAAAAAAAAAGTGTTTTCACCCTTTTTTGCCCATTGCATGAATTTCTATATATTATTTCCATGAGACTCACCAGCTGACATCGCCATGGTGGTGCCTCCAACCATTCCCATGGCGACTCCATTAGGACGGGGCGGGGGAATGGGAGGGGCATACATAGCCGCTGGCATGCCGTTGGGCTGGACCACCGTTGTATGATGAATTACATGGGGCGGCGCTGCATAAAGGGGCTGTGTGTAATAAGTGCCTTGCTGCTGTGGAAAAAACATCCAATATGTTAAAGTTGACATTACTTGTACTTAAAGTCGGCATGAAACAGAAGTTGCGATAGTCTTTTCTTTCCTATTGTGACGTATATCTGAGTGAAATGGCTTCTCGAACAAGAAAAAACCTAAATTGAATGGCTGTGGTTTGCTATTGCTGTGATGTCATGTGAGTGTCCTGCCCTCACGCCAGTAAACACGTCATCAGAGAAGAGAAGTTGTTTCAAGAGGGAGGGGAAGTTATTTCAATTAAATATTATGACGGCACATGATTTTTTTTTAAATATTGATGTGCACTGAAAAATCATCTATAATTAATAGTACAAAATTCCATAAACTATAAAAATTGTAAATTTTGATTTCATGGTTTTATATGGCCTTACCTGTGCGTAGGGGTTCTGTTGGGGGTAGGGACTTCTCACGGGGTAGACGGCAGCAGGGTAGGGGTTGGGTGATGAGGAATAGGGGGGTACAGCACCTGTTGTTGGGGAGCAGGACATTTTGAAAGGGGTCCCGGGAGCATAACCTGTAGGGATAACAATACATTTGAAGAGGTATAGAAAATAATGAAATATTGCTTTTAAAAAGTGAGCATCACATTAGAATTGATCCTATGGATAAAAATGGTTGGATAAAATCAAGTACCACCCTATATTTTAATAAAAAAAAAAACATCCATTTTCAACTGGAAATGTGCAAATTTGGTGGTGATGCACCAAAATGAAAATATTCATCTGAAAATGAATTTTCCGTTTCGGCTAAAATTGTTTTGGAGGTCTAAAATCAGTGACAGAAACGGTGACGATTAGTGCTTCTCTGATAGTGTGTGTTGACCGTTTCAGTGTCTACTTCGTGAACACAATATGGATAAGCCACAACAGGTGACCGGCTGTGTGGACGCTAGGGCTGGATTAACAATATCGATTTTTATCAATCTTCATTTTGATCAACTATCTTTAAGTACATACTGTTTTCAGTTGATGCGTGAATAAAACATATTATTATTGTAGCATGCCTCCCATCCAATAATTGCAATATGCTTTACTTTTGAAATGAAAAATGTCTGAACCTGATTCTGTCAATTTTATAACGAAACTCAAACAATAAATGTAGTTTTGATGTTATTTATTGTGGCAAATTCATATTGTTTTTACTATTGTCTTTATTATTTAATGCAGGTTTGGATAAATTTGTCAAGAAACAAGAATTTAATACAGCCACCATTTATATGTTTATTATTATTTCAACAATGAATTGGATCATTAAAAGTTGGGTAGCACTTTATTTTACAGTCCTGATCCCCATGTACATACTATGTACTTATTACAGAAATTAAATTAAAAAAAATTTCGTTTGGGGTTTTGTCTAAATGAAAACTTTAATTTCAGTTTCAGTGTTTCGGTACAAATTCATTTTGGTGCATCACTAAAAAATACAAAATGGGTCGTGAATATCATTTCAAGTTGACTGACTTTAAGCTCTTGAGGTACGACATGAAATATTAATGGAAAACACTGAAAATTAAAAACAAAGTAAGCTCCAAGAACTGGTCTTTCCAGCTTCTTAAAACATAACAAAAATCAAAACTTCAGGAAATATTTTTTGGTTGAATGAAAGACAGCCCTGTAGTAACTCACTGCACCATAAAAAGTAGAGGGAGTTTGGATTGTTCTTACCTGTAGGAAAGCCTGGATTTGCACCAGGGTACATACTGGGGGAGTACGCTGGAGCTGCCGCTGCATAACCCACAGGAAATCCAGCTGCAATCCAGGAGAAAAAAATAATAAAAAATAAATAAAAATCACAGCAATAAACAATAACAACAAAGACAATGTGCTGGAACTTAATTACACACAGAGTGAAAACTCCAGACACTTCCCATCGATTGCATGCAAGTGAGACAGAGCTCATCTCTGGTTACCTGGGTATCCTATTCCTTTATGGTTGGCATAAGGAACCCCTGATGACGCAGGGCTATAAACAGGGTTCATGATGTTTATCTTTCAGAACCTTGGAAGAAGAAGACACAACATACTGAACAATGACATATTACAAGACAGTTGTATTGTGCATCACTTTTCTTTGGAAAAATTACAGGTTTATATAATATATATATATATATATATATATATATATATATATTATTGTATGTATATACATACAATAGTATATATCCCATTGTGGCCGAAAGATAAATTAATATTGTGAAAATAAGTAAATAATTATGTGATATATATATACACACATATACATATATATAAATATATATATATATATATATATACATACACACATATACATATATATATATATATATATATATACACACACACATATATATATACATACACACACACACACACACACACATATATATATATATATATATATATATATATATATACATACATACACACACATACATATATACATATATATAAAAAAAAATATATATATATATATATATATATATACACACAGACACTATATATATATATATGTATATGAATGAGAGAGAGAGAGAGAGAGAGAGAGAGAGAATCTGGCTATTGGACACTCAAAATAATCCATATCCGTTTCAGTCAGGACAAAAAAAAAAAAAAACTTCGCCAAGGTTCAGTTTTATCAGTCACGTGTAACAGGGACTTTATAATGAATGCAGTCCCTCTATAACCTCAAGTCACTCTACTAGACCTGTCAATTTGAAGCCACAAATGGAAGCCACATATAGGCAGATTATTAATGCATTCCACGAGTTCAGTAACAGGCGTTACTCAATGACCTATCAAAAAATTGTCGAGTTTATAAAAAAGAATGTGTTAAATCGCGTGCTGATGTCAGATGCAACGTGTTTCTGCTCGTATTGGTTGAGTGCATTCGAGATACGAGACTGAAAACATGCATCAAAACACAATGCAACTGAAAAAAAAAATCAGAGGCAAAGCAAATGCGCATAACGCATCGCACTCAATGCATTTGCCTCCTCTGAACACAAGTGTGGTTTTCAATTAGCCTGAAGTCCCGATGTAAACTGACTCTACCGGTCAGCCAATTAATATTTTACATGCATGGATAAAAGGATAGCTTTTAGCATCCCTGCATCTGACGATCCTGCTTTGATGCTCAAACACGGCATAATAATAGACGTGACATTGTGCACGCAGGATGCAGCGCAGCGGCTCGGTGTTACAGGCCAACAGCAGCATCTCGCATCCCACTTTATCCCAATTCACTACATGTCCCACTCCATCCATCCACTTATTTTTCCCAAACAAAATCCCGTTCAAGTGGACAGCTAAAGCGATGTATATCGATCAGACAGTGACTGTGGGTACGTACGGTCGCTGGTGTTTTTGTAGCTGGCGAATTAATCCTGTATTTTGCTCGTGCCTGATGATGTTGTCTGTCTCGCGCTCTTGCGTCGGATGCGAACGCTACGCACAGCGAGATCTGGTAGCACCGTGCGTCACTTCCGCCTCTGGCTAGAAGCGGAAGGACGTATTTAAATTAGATTTTTGATTAAAATGTTTATTTTACCATTTTTAATGTTTAGATTTGTTCTAAATAGTTGTTATTATTAAATAAATTGCATGTAATAAAACAGGCCACTATATGTGTTAACTGTGTGTTTATTTTTGTGTTGTTGGTCGAATTTACTCCAGTTTTGCCTTGTTATATATATATATGCATGTAACGTAATAAATTAGATATTCGAAATAAAAGTGGATAGGTTTTGCCTCACACTCAAATTTATTTGCATACAAAGCAGTCCTATATATGATTTTTTTTTTATTTTACTAATAAATCAACTGGAATTTTCAAAGTCAAATGAAACTTGATTTATTTTTTATATTTACCTAACAATACAATTTTCTAGAGTTACATATGCCAAATAAAATGTATAATATTTTTAAAATAGAAAGGAATTTTATTTATGAAGTGCAAAATAAAACAAGTTTTTGTTTTATTAAAATGTCATAATTAGTTATTTAAAGCATGACAATGGTATTAAAAACGAAGCACTTATGTACATTTTCCAAAATAATAAAAATTTCTTTTAGCTTTCAGATATAGAAGACCAAGTTTTGCAGCTTAGTAAAAATAGGAATGCCATACAAATATATTTTAAGGTGTTTCATGTTTATATGTGGATCGCCTTGTTTAAATATTTTATTTATTTACATTTTACATATATATACATACAGTTTATATATATATATATATATACACACACCGGGTTGAGGAGTAACGAAATACAAGTAAATTAGTTACATATTTAAAATACAAAATTTGAGTAACTGTATTTCATTACAGTTACATTTTAAATGGGTGGTAATCAGATTACAGTTACATCTGAAAAGTATTTTAGATTACCAAAGTGATTACTTTGAATTTTAATGTCATTTTAACAGCAATTGGTGATTCTCTGACTCTGACAGTCTGTAAAAGCGGAGTTAAGTTTCATGTTTTCGACTGTTTTCATGTTTTGTGATAGTTGTTTGTGAGTCATTTTATTATTCACTGGTCACTGCAACTTTTTCTCACAATTTGTTTTTTCCCTCACAATTGTTAGTTTGCATTTCACAATTCTGACTTCTTTTTCTCAGAATTCCGAGATTTAAACTCAAAATTGCAAGTTATAAAGTCAGAATTGGGAGATATAAACTTGCAATACTGACTTTTTTTCTTGCAATTGTGAATTTAGTATGTGGTTTAAATGTCATATTTTTGACTTTTCTCAATATTGCGAGTTTATATCTCATAATTCTGACTCTATAACTCACAATTGGAACTTTATATCACACAATTCTGAGGGAAAAAGTCAGAATTGTGAGATAAAAACTTGCAATTACCTTTTTTTGTGTTTGTTCTACACTTATTAGTACTCCAAAGTATTCTAAAGTATTTAGATTAAGTTACTAAACTTGAGTAATGTAACGAAATACCTTACAAATTACTTTTTAAAGCATGTATTTTATGATCTGTAGTGAAATACATTTTAAAAGTAACCTACCCAGCCCTATATATATATATATATATATATATATATATATATATATATATATATATATATATATATATATATATATATATATATTCTTTCCCCTTCTTTTAATCTTTATTGTTGCAATGTTGTTAAAGCATAAAAAATATCTCCATCATACGGGGTATTAGTGTTTGAAACCAAAAAAAAAAAGGTGATCTAATAAAGTAAATAAGAATCTGTCATTTGTGAATAAGACTTGTGTTACTTCAACATGGTTAATGCACTTTTTCCTAAAGGGTTAATGAACACTGAGCAGGTTCGTGATGATGGTGTGATGATGAGGTCATCAGGAGTACGGTAGCCGGTAGAGGGCTCGAATCTTCTCTCTCTTCCGGGCTTGTGTGCGCCGCTGTTCTCCGCCCCGTCTCAGTAGGAAACATGGCGGCCGTCAGTAAGTACTTGACAGCGAAGAACTCCGCTGTAGCTGGCGGTGTCCTACTCGTTTTATACTTCCTAAAGCAGAGACGAAGATCCGCTGGACAGAACAGGTATGTAAACACATGCATAAAGCGTCTAATGCATGAATTAATTTAAGCACTGGAGTGTCAAAGTGACCCCAGTTCAACTATAGCAATTTGAGACCAGTTTTATGACCATGTGTCAAAATCTTATGAGCTGCGATGTGCTCTCTAGGTAGGCACCTCAGTTGGTTTTGAGACGAATCCTATTTCATGAGCCTTCTAGTGAAATTCAATCATTAGAATATAGATGAATAAATGGATATTGCTTATTGCAGTCTCACTGTCCAACAAAGGACTCTTTCACAAAGGACAGTGTTGGTTGGACAAAAGAAATTCTACAGCACTTTTTAATGGTTGAAATAGTCAAAAATGATTCATGCTTAGACCTTAAACTCACTTGATTTCTGAGCATTAAGCATGGGCAAAAACTAAATGCACTATATTTATACAGTGTTTCATATTTAAAATGATTATACGTGAAAATTAATATTCTTTACTGGTGTTATATTGATCCATTTCATCATTCTCAACAGGAAGAAGGGTTCTGCCCATGAACTGAACAGCGAGGTAAGAGAATAAAATCTGTTATTTAGAGTTCTGATTGAATGTCATTGAACAGAATTGTCAATGAAATATTACTACACATTTTCCACTTTAATATCTATTATTACCTAATATGATTTTTTTGTTCAAGGTCTGGCTGTATGAGACTACTCCATTAGTTTCTTTTGACTTATTGTGTCATTTTGACTTATTTTGCCAACAGAAAGATGGCAAGAAAGAGAGAGCCGCTGTTGACAAGCTCTTTTTCATCCGGATCTCACGGATCATCAGGATCATGGTGCCGAGATTCTTGTGTAAAGAGGTGAGAGTTATTGAGTTGTCCCCATGCAATGGCTTGATGAGAGTTGTTACTGAAACTGGAAGTCGGGATGAGGCAAATATTTTAGTTTTCTCTTTTTTTGCTAGTCAGAGACAAGTGATTTAAGAGGAAATAATTTTTAAAAATAAATGAATGTTTTTTATTTAGCATTAGGATGTATTAGATTTATTAAAAGTGACAGTAAATACTTTTTATATTGTTACAAAAAATCTATTTAATGTATTTTTAGCTTTCTAGTCGATTAAAAAATATTAAAGTAAAAATGTATCACGGTTTCTACAAAAATATTAAACCGTACAGCTATTTACAACATAAAAAATAATAATATGAAATGTTTCTTGAGCAGCAGATGAATTATGGATTAATGATCCTGAAAATTCAGCTTTCCATTACAGGATTAAATTACATTTTAAAATATATTCAAACAGAAAAGTGTTTTTTTTTTTTAAATAATAATAATATTTCATAATATTACTGTTCCTACTGTGTTTTTTATCAAATAAATATAGCCTTGGTGAGCATAAGTGACTTATTTACAAAAATAAATGTTAAAAAAATTAACAATATTGTGTGTATATCTGCTAAATATAAGTCCAGCATTTCAGCTCATTATTATTATTATTTTTACATTTATTGAGCCTATTTATTTATCTATTTACATGTCTGTCACAGACATGGTACCTGTTCCTGATCGCGGTGATGCTTGTGACTCGCACCTATTGCGACGTCTGGATGATTCAGAACGGCACTATGATTGAAAGGTACTGTGACACTTCATATTTGTTAGTGCTATGAAATATAACACGATTACACTTTGTAAAGATGCACCCAGCTAAATATTGATTTAATGTGATTTGATTGTATTGTTTTTTTAAATCTTTGACAGTGGAATCATTAGCAGAGATATCAAATTATTCAAGAGGCACTTTTATTCCTACCTGACTGTCATTCCTGGGGTAAATTACTGTAACATGTGCTGTGAAAACTAATGTATTGTTACAGATGTGGTGGAGTCATGTAATTTACATCACTGAACCTGTCCATTGTGTGTCCTCACATGCTCACCTCTCAGATCTCCTCTGGTCTGCAGTTTAATTGTAGTCATGAATGTGTGCTTCCTCAAAGATAATTTGCATTCATTTTTTTTCCTGCACATGAAGGACAGAATTGCAGGATGTGTCTTTATTCCCTTCTGTATTAACGCTGACCATGTTTGCATGTGTTTGTGTGCATGTTGTGGTTTGCAGTGCGATCATTGGTCGATCCACTATAGGTTTCAAGAAGTACTTATTCAACTTTATCACGGCCATGCCAATTGTAAGTTTCTACTTTTATATCAAAGTCGGTAGTAATTGTTAATAGTCAGAGGAGTTCTGAGAATTTTAACAGTCTAATCTTTGAAATTAACACTAAAACTGCTTCCCAATAACAGCCTTAAAGGTTTATTTCACCCAAAAATGAAAATTCTCTCATTTATTACTCACCCTCATGTCGTTCCACACCCGTAAGACGTTCGTTCATCTTTGGAACACAAATTAACAAACTTCGAAGCTTCATGAAACAGTGTTTTGAAATCAGCCATCACTAGATATTGTTGAATAAAGTCGTTATTTTATTTTTTTTGGCGCACAAAAAGTATTCTCGTCGCTTAATAACATTAATTTTGAACTACTGTAGTCCCATGAACTGTTTTAAATATATCTTTAGTACTTTTCTTGTTGTTTGAAAGTGTAAATGATCTTGCTGTGAATGGAGGCCTCTCTGAGCCATCGGATTTTAGGAAAAAAAAAAATCTTAATTTGTGTTATGAAGATGAGCGAAGGTCTTACGAACGACACGAGGGTGAGTAATTAATGACAGAATTTAAATTTTTGGGTGAACGAACACTTTAATATGTACTTCCTCTTGACATCAGCATTTTTATGACATCTTTGAGGCTAGAATGCCTTTAGTAAGAGACCTGCATGCAAGAATTTGTTGGTTTGTAAACTTGGTGGCATCTTGTAAATTGTTGCATCTCTATCATTCAGATTGCCTTGGTGAACAACTTCCTGAAGTTGGGCTTGAATGAACTGAAGCTGTGCTTTCGTGTGAGACTTACCAAGCATCTCTACGATGAGTACCTGAAGTAAGGCCATCACTGCCATTACATTTGCCCCTTTCACATAGCAATCCCGGTACCATAAAATTACCAGAACTACTTCTCCGGTAAATGCACAAATGTGCTATACACACATGTGATGGTCTTTTTACGGTAAGATACCATTCACACATCAGCACCACAATACCAGTAAACTCTGTGATGTCAGTCATCGGAAATGACCTTTAAACACTGAGCTGTTTACTTCATCCACATGGATGAGGAGAAGCCCTTTAGTATCATTTTAGTTTTTTGTTTAGCGTAAGGGGATGATCTCACAGAACGTGGTTTTGCTCTTAAAAACGCGAGACACATAATAGCTACTATAGTAATGCAGTTACAGTAGGTACTCCACCAAAATGCCTATTACTGCCGCGAGACTGTTAAATACAACCCAGTCACATGTAAAACTCATTCCCGAAATCACCACCAGCTGTAATTGTGACGTATTTACTTGTAAATAAAGGTAAAATAATTAAATTACTGATAGCAATGATGAAAATAAAAGAAGGCAGGGTCTCAAGCATCAGATGTTTGTCTAGTGCATGTTTACATAGAAAAACAATTAAAAGCAGGGGAACTTACTGTAAACGGCTCGGACAAAGATTTATGATTGTCTAAAGCAAACTTTAGTACGTTTCAGACCTCGTACATCCTCATAGTGGTAATCTTCATTCTTCGTTCACCCAGCATCATACCGGTAATTTACTGGTAATGTCACTTCTCATACCGGGAAATTGCCAGAACTGATTTGCCGGTATTTTTGCAAAGGTCCTGTTGTTCACACATGATCTCTTAACAGTAATTGACCACTAAAGCCTGTATGTGTGAAATTTTCCAACTTAAATATTCTTCTCAAAAAAGCAAAAATGCATAATGCTATTTTCGCATCGCATGCATTACTATTATATTTGCTCATACTGTATTAAGTATTTGTTATGATAAATTAGGATTTATTAAAAGGGATGCATTGACATTAAAATTCTGACCAGCAATCGATAAACGACTGATATTAAAATTCGGTCATGCTTTAGTTTAGGGTCAAATTTTCACTATTAACTTACTATTAATTATGACTTTTTGCCTCAATAAATTCCTAATTACTGCTTATTAATAGTTAGTAAGGTATAGGTAAGATGTAGAATATGGTTGTTCAGAATAAGGCATTAATATGTGCTTTATAAGTACTAATAAACAGCCAATATCCTAGTAATATGCATGTTAATAAGCAATTAGGTAATAGGTAGAATTGGACCCTAAAGTGTTACCTAAAATGCAATTTATTTGTAAAAATTTCTTTTTTAGGAAAAAATATATTTTTTAAAATTCACGCATAATTTCTAAATGCAAGTTTATATTATTTTGAGATCAGCTGAAGATTAATTTTAAATTATTAGTCTTAAAAATATTAATTGAGCACTATATACAAAGGTAGAAATTTATCTATTTACAAAATTTAAATATATATATATATGAAAAATACTTTGCATTTTTTTAACAAAAAATATTATAAGTAACAAAAGTTATATGAGCCGATAACCAATGTGGTGCCAATATAAGCATGCCAGATTGTTGAGGAGAGAGGACTTTTATCTCTCTGATGATTCTCTGAAGAAAATTAAAAATCTAATTACTAATGTCACTGTCTTTGTGTTCATAGGGGATATACATACTACAAAATGGGAAACCTGGATAACCGCATTGCTAATGCTGATCAGCTGCTGACACAGGATGTGGAAAAGTTCTGTAACAGTGTTGTGGATCTTTACTCCAACCTCAGCAAGGTACAACAACACTCTTTTGTCTAAATTCCAGTTTAACTTTCCCAATAAGAGCAAATGTTTCTTTTCTTTGGATGAACTGTATTTGCAACTATTTATTTATTTATTTTTTGCTCTCTCCCCCCCTCCAGCCACTGTTGGATATCGGCTTGTACATATTCAAATTGACAACAGCGATCGGAGCTCAGGTGAGTTCAGGAAAGACGATGGGAAATTCTTCTGTGGATAAATGCCACTGGATATTTTGATGATCTGTTGGTCTCTTTCCACAGGGTCCCGCATCTATGATGGCTTACCTACTTATCTCCGGCCTCTTCCTGACCCGTCTGCGCAGACCGATCGGTAAGATGACAGTGACCGAACAGAAGTACGAAGGAGAATACAGATACGTCAACTCTCGTCTCATCACAAACAGGTGATCTTTCCTACTTGTATCTAAAAGTATAGTTTTGTCTATTATAAATGCCTTTTTCAAATTTTGATGCAAACTTAAATGCTTTTATTTCCCTCTCAGTGAGGAGATTGCCTTCTACAATGGAAACTTAAGGGAGAAACAGACGATTTATTCAACCTTCAAGAAATTGGTGAGTATGTGACCATATGAATCTGTGAGCTGTCATTAACAAATGGGTTGCATCAGTACCAATAAAATTCTGGTTGATACAGATAAGTCAATAATTATTTTTATATTGGTGCCGATAATGGATAAATGGTTGTTATTAAAATGTTAAATATTTAACCTAAATAAAATACTTAATTAGTGCTGTCAAATCGATTAATCGTGATTAATCGCATCTAACACTAATAGATATGTTTATGTGTGTGTGTATAATATACATATATATATATATATATATATATATATATATAGTTTATATATCTATCTATATCTTTTATGTTAGATACACACAAACTTTTTTGTTTAATGCTGTCAAATCGATTAATCGTGATTAATCGCATCTAATATTATATAATGTGTCTGTGTGTGTGTGTATATATATATATAGATATATAATCATGAATCATGATTAATCGATTTGACAGCACTACTTTAAACTAAAATCAGCTGTTTTAAATGATGCAAGTAAATTTAGGCATCACAACATTATAACGCACAGTATGAAAAATGGATATTCTTTTTGTTTACATTTAACTTTGTGACCATGCAAAGTTAATCGGAATGTGAAAATAGATTAAATGAGCAATGTCGAATACTCTAATATCAGCCAATAACCTTTATGGTACTGATATAAACCCTTATAATTAAGGTTTGCTGGCATGGTTAATCTTGATATCTGAGTTTGTTTGCAGGTCGATCATCTGCACAATTTCATCTTCTTCCGTTTCTCTATGGGTATGGTGGATAGCATTATCGCCAAGTGTAAGAGGAAGTTTCATTATCTTGCCAAGATAACATATTAATGAACATGAACTGTAAAAGATGAATAGATTGTTCTCTCTTATTCCAGATTTTGCTACTGTTGTTGGGTATTTAGTGGTGAGTCGTCCATTCCTTAATTTGTCTCACCCTCGACACCTGAACAGCTCCCATGCGGAACTGCTGGAGGTAAAACTTCTGACATTGTGATTATTCCTAGTTTTTGGCCCTTGATTGCCTTCACAATATATTTAAATTCTGTAATTCTGTAATCTTGATGTGTTTCTCTTACAGGACTACTACCAGAGCGGCCGCATGCTGCTCCGCATGTCGCAGGCGTTGGGCAGAATCGTCCTTGCAGGCAGAGAAATGACACGTCTGTCAGGGTAAAAGTTCACACATCAGCATGTTTAATCAAGTTATTTGATTGCTTGCCATTTAATTAAATGATATTGATATTGTGTGGTACAAGTACAACACATTTGATGCTATAAAATAAGTTTATCTTTCCCTTCAGCTTCACCGCTCGCATCACTGAGCTCATGAGGGTTCTGAAAGAGCTGAATTCTGGGAAATACGAACGCACCATGGTGACTCAATCAGAGAAAGGTGAGCTTCTGAGACTCTCAAGTTCTAAAACAAACTTTAGAGAGAGATGTAGTTGATTTGTAACCATTTGTTCTTGATTTTCATAAACAGACACTTCAGAAAAGCTCACTCTGATCCCCGGAAGTGGAAGAATCATCAACGTAGACCATATCATCAAGTAAGAGCCGCTTCCCTCAGTCCTTTCAATTTCAGTGCTTCTCTGTCAGGAGAACCAACTATGATCAGTTTAACATGCGATTTTTTCATCAGGTTCGATCACACGCCCCTGGCTACTCCTAATGGAGACATTCTCATCAAAGATCTGTGTTTTGAGGTGCGTTCAGTACAGAGACAATCAATGTAATAAATGTAACTTCATTTAAAAAAAACCTCATAAATTGTTTTTGTATCTAAAGTTCTGCTTTACTGATTACATGGTTTGATTTCTGAGTTTAGTTGATTTTTGATGAAGTTTCTCTCACAATTTTGACCCTTATATCTGCTCACCTTTTATATTTTACAGTTTTTCTGAATTTATTTCTTTCAGTTATTTTATATCTCTTTAGATCTCGCAGTTGCTATTGTTACTTGTAATTGCAACTGTTTCTTGTACTTAGATTCTCGCAGTTGTGACAGTTTTGCCTATTGCAACTTTGTTTCTCGCAGTGTGATTTCATATCTTACATTTGCAACTTTTTCTCGTAATTGCGACTTTTATTATCATTTGCAATTTTTTCTTGTAATTGTGATGGCTTTTCATTGCAACTTTTTGTTCTCGTAGTGGCTTATATTTACAATTTCTTTTTCTTATTGCAACTTTTTCTCATAATTGACTTTTTCATTATTGCAACTTTGTTTCTCGCAGTGTGATTTCATATCTTACATTTGCAACTTCTTCTCATAATTGCGACATTTTCTCGTATTTGTGACTGTGTATCTTGCAATTGTGCCTTTTTTGCAACTTATTTGTAAACTTTGTTTAAAAATGACCTTATTTACCTTTTAGTGTGGGTGGAAACAGGCTTCCATCCCTGTCAGAGGAATGTTTGCACAGTTAATGTCAGTTTTATTGTATATTGCTGTTCAAAGGTGAAATCCGGAGCCAATGTTTTGGTCTGTGGTCCGAATGGCTGTGGAAAGAGTTCACTTTTCCGGGTTCTTGGAGAGGTGAGCGCTTCTGTGATACTCAGGCTGAAATTCTGCCCTTGTTCTTGGCTATTTGTGGAAACTCTTCCATTTTGTCCGATAAATGTTGGGCTGTCTGTCTCCCTCTAGTTGTGGCCACTGTTTGGTGGGAGTTTGACAAAACCAGAGAGGGGGAAGCTCTTCTACGTCCCTCAGGTGAAACTTGAAACAGATTTTTGCAGAACAAAACCAACTTTTCCCCAGAGTAGAACATCTAAATGGTCCACAACAGCTGAATAACTTCTCTTTTTTGTCTTCTTTCAGAGGCCTTACATGACCCTCGGCTCGCTGAGGGATCAGGTGATCTACCCAGATACCCATGAGGACCAAAAGAAGAAAGGCATCTCTGACCAGGTACTCTAAAGTAATTTTCTAAAATGCTCTAAAAACTCTTAACATGCAGATGAGTTCATAATGATCCGTGTCTAGTTTTTAACATTTTCATTCCATCATCCTGTTTTTGTTTTTTTTGCGGCAGGTGCTGAAGGAGTACCTGGATAATGTCCAGTTAGGACACATTTTAGAGAGAGAGGGATCATGGGACATGGTTCAGGACTGGATGGATGTGCTCAGCGGAGGAGAGAAGCAGAGAATGGCGGTAAACAAAGACATTTTCAACAAAGTCTGACATAGAGTGAGGCAACTTACAGAAACTGCAGGGCCAGAAGTCAAAGGAACAGTACTGATATTGTGTCCTGACTCTGTCGCTTCATTAGCATCCTGTTTTTGAACCACTTGACAAGAATTTGAGTTAAAGCCCAGATCCTTTACAATACTATTACTCTACTGCCCTTAGACTGTGCATATCATGTCAGAATTATCGTAGTTAGAGATTGTACAATAAGCTGGACTCAGGAAATTTAATTATTTTCACATGATTCTGTTGTTTTTACATGATGTTACGGCAGTCAAGTGGGGGAAATCTGAGTTTTTAAACATGTATAAAGCATTCTCAACTTGTAATTTTCCAATGCATAGCCCCGCCCACACTGAAATCTAGTTGGTCCAAAGTATCACTCCTCGTGTATACTACCATTTTTGGGGGGTTGGTAATTAGTAAATGATATAAATTATATTTGAATGCTTGTAAATGATAATTTAGAGATTTGTTTATAAAATGATGTTTTTTCCATAGATGGCCAGGCTCTTCTACCATAAACCCCAGTTTGCCATCCTGGATGAGTGCACCAGTGCCGTGAGCGTAGATGTGGAGGACTTCATCTACAGTCACTGCAGAAAGGTACCTGACATCACATCACATCTGCACTGAAGAGATTTTTTCCCCATCATATTTCAGTACATTTTGCTGAAATTTCCCAGCATGTTTGGTTTATATTTTTTTTGTTTGGCAGGTTGGCATCACCCTGTTCACTGTCTCACACAGAAAATCCCTGTGGAAGCATCATGAGGTAAGATCAGTGGTGCTGCCCTATTATCAATTCACTGTATGCTTAAAAGTATACTTCACCACTGTTAAAATGGATGTTCAATACAACTTGGCAGTCGATGCAGTTGATAGGTGAAAAAGTACTGTAAGTTGGTGCTACCTGACTTGAGAAAACGGATAACGGATAAAAAATTTGCCAAAATAGTAAGGAAAACTTCAACACCCATAATGCACTGGGCATGTTGCCGACTCTCAGAGTCAAATAACGCCTTGTTTGAGTAGGAAATACTTCATAGCAAACTTTGTCACAATGTATTGTTCCCGGGTGCAAGAATTCAGAGTAAGTTATTTTCAGTTTCCAGGCAAGGATCTGGCGTAACTGACAAATCTGAAAATTTGTAGTCTCATTTCAAACTGGATAACACAGTGTTTTAAGCGAAGGGGGACAAAGATGGAATAAGATGAATGGGGAGCACCTTCTACCTAAATCGAAACACCATCGCGTACAAGAAAGCTGTTGTCATAGTGCTTTAGTGTCATAGAGTAGACAAAGTACGATACTATTTTCATTGATAAACCTACTGTGGGCGGGGATACAAAAATGCGGAAATCCAGCGTACTTTTGTTATGAATTTCATGTGAACATTGTTCATTTTCATATAATACAGACATCGTAACAATACAAAGCGGGTTGAAAATCACAGAACTTGCACTTAAAGCACAAATTGTCCTTTTTTCTTTACAGTACTACCTCCATATGGACGGCCGAGGAAGCTATGATTTCAAACTCATCACACCTGAAACTGTGGAGTTTGGCTCTTAGAGAGGAGCGACAGCACTATACTATCGGCGGCCCTAGTTAGGGGCCCTAACTATTCACTTCTTAAGGAGTCGCCTGCCGAACTAATCTAGGAGTTTGTTTTTAATCATCGATAACCTTTATGGGATGAAAATGTGTTTAGAAATGTATTAACACTACTTTTGTCCTCAGTGATTGTATATAATTTTGTAATTTAAGCAGTCCAATTTATAGGACATCCGTTAAGTATGCGTGGGAGCGTACATCAAGGAATACATCATGTGCCTGTGCACTAAATTGTTTAGTAAATGAAGTTCGTCTGTATAGAGTCACACAAATCAAAGCCACAGTACTGAACTTAACGTTTAATATGTTAGAAGCACGATAATGAACTATTGTTGCCTTTTTCTCATCAGCTAAACTTTCATTATGAATCTATTAAGTGGCCTTAGTGCTCACTGCAGCATGGTTGGGTGCTTTGGATGTGTGCGAGTTGCTTTTTGGTGCACTTTACCTAGTATGGTGATTTGAAAAAACAGGGATCCTTGTTAAAGTACAACTGTTCAATGAAAGGTTGCCTATGCACTTGTTTACTTCAGCTTTGTTGGCACATCTTGATGTGGAAGGAGTCTTTCTCTGCAGAACGGTTGTTGTGCGTAAGAACTGTAAGAATGTCATTGTCGTAGCACTTCACACATGAAGCAAGTGAACCGCTCTGCTGTATGTTTTCATTAAAAAAAGAGATTGATACTATGAAGTCTGCTACTTTTTTTTTGTCTTGAAGAAACGGTTGTAGATTGTGTTGATGATTTCGAGAGAATGTGCCGATTCAGTTGGACTGGGGGTATTGCACATTACGAAGCTGGTTACTTTAGGAAATCTTTGAAAAGATAGTGACTTTTAACACAAATCAAATGTGAGTGAAAGGTCACTTTGATTAGACACTCCTTTGACCTTTCACCCTCCACATGTATTTTTTACATATAGTCACCTGTTCTTGGCCAAAGGTGGTAAAACACAAACTCTGACATCATGTTGGCCAAAAGTAATATTAAGAAATGGTGCCGTTTGATGTTTTAAACTAAAATCCATCTCATTTTATTGGTTTTAATGTTTTTGTTTTTAACAAGTAAGTACTATGGCAACTGGTACCATCATTTTACCATGTTACCGCATGGAGGACTGCATTGTTTCTCTAGTGTCGGCTGTGCATGACTTGCTATTCAGGGTATGTTAATGATTTATGAGATCTTCTGGATAGCTTCCACTTTAAACTCTAACCAGAGCCTCACAAAACGCACATCTGTTTGATATGATATGAAAGGGTATAGGATCGCTACACAGATTTCAAATAATTTAATTGTGGTTGTCATAGTAAGATACTGAAAAACATTTTGTTTCATAGGGAATTGTTTATATGTGAAAAATATATTTAAAAATGTGTAGTATTGATTATTTCTTATTTCAAATTATAGTTAAAATAATATAGAAAATAAAAGACAGAAAGGTAGATGTGATTTATAACAATCTTTTAATTTATTATGATTTTATTATTTGTCACTCTTGTTTGTAAAGATTATAAAAATATTACTGTTAAAAATATACAATTGTTAACAAGAAAAATATATTTCACTTATATAAAACATTTTATTTAAAGAATTACACACATGTATGTACTGTACACACACTATGTATATGTGTGAGTGCAGTAATAATTTTATTTCTTATTTAAAATTATAATTAACATTAATGAAAAAAAAAAACATTTTGATATGATTACTATGACTTCATTTATAATAATACAAATAGCAGTAATTATTATCAAGCAATCTTGTTGCAACTGAAAAAGATCATTAAAATATAAAAAAAAACATACAGTTATTATTTCTACATTTACCAACAATAATTATTTTTTACTTTTGGTAGCTGATCATTTTATTAAAATTAAATTACAATAAAAAATATAAAACGATTATTGATGTTTGTCCTGGTACCGTTATTGTATTTCTAAGCACTTTTCTTCTGATAGCTGATAATAAAATGCAGAGTTGAACATTGGCCACTGCATCATGTGCTCTTTCATTTTCAGCTCAATACAGGAAGCTTGTCACAAACCGCATCTTGTTTCCCTTTAGGTGCAAAGAATAGAATGTTGAGCTGTTTGTGGCTTGTCAGTGTCCATGTGACTCTCAAACCCGTAGCTTCACTTTTACGCTGTGACCGTTTCCAGGATCAGATCAGCCATCTGAAGGCGTGATGGCGTGGTTGGCCTTCCTTCTTATCTCCTGCCTTCAGGCATTTTGCTCACCATGTCAGGCGAATGAACAAGGTAGAGTATTTCTGATGTATTTTCTTCAAGATTGCAAACTTTAAAATGTCAGGATGTGTAATCGCACCTGGCCACATGATGACTAGTGCAGACAAACCGGTTCAGTAAGAATTTGTTCAGGCATGAAGTAGATGTGTGTCTTATTTCTCTCCAGCTTTTCTAAGGTTTGTTGGGATTGGAGATTGGGGTGGACTTCCTTTATACCCCTTCTACACGCCACATGAGTTTAACACTGCGACTGAAATGGGTAGAATTGCTATCAACCCAGGTCTGGATTTTGTTCTCAGTCTTGGAGATCATTTCTACTTCAGAGGGGTCAAGGACGTAGATGACTCCCGCTTTAAGGTGATCACCTTGTTTCTTCTCCTAAGCATCTTTCATAAAGTCACCATGAAACGGAAGTTGTGATAGTCTTTTCTTCCTTATTGTGAGAGGAAATGTAGGCGAGGTTAGATGGTTGTAGTTTGCTATTGGTCGATCTCATGTGAGTGACAGGTCGTCCCGCCCTCACACCAGTAAACACATCACCAGAGAAGAGAAGAGAAGTCGTTTTTTAAAATGAAGATTACGAAGGCACATGAATTTAAAAAAAATGATGTACACACATAAACAATTAATAAATACTGCAATATTCCTTAAAAATTTTGATTTCATGGTGACTTTAAGTACTTGTGAAATTTCCTCAAACCTATCCACTATAAACTAAAAGGTTTCTTCAGGTTAACATGTACAACAGGCAGTCTAGCTTCAAGGTTTTGTAACTAGGATCAGACAGGGACCGTGTCCAGGGTACTTTAGCACAGTGAACTGACTTTACACCGTCAGGACATGTGATATAGTTAGTGGGAAAGACAAATAGGTCCCTCTAGTGGTAGAGGAAGAGAACACAGTCCAGCTTTTGCCTTAATTACCATTGTTTGTGCATTGTAATAATAGTTTTACCACATGTAAAACTTGATGGCTACTCATCACCATATTTAGAGGCATGTAACTGTGGTAATTGTTATTAGTAGACAAAACAAATGATAGAAACTATGAAATAAAAATATTACATGGTACAGTGAGGTTTCAGATGGTAATGTTATAGTGCTTTGATGCTATACTATTAATTATATATATATATATATATATATATATATATATATATATATATATATATATATATATATATATATATATATATGTACTATAATGATACCATATGAATGAACCGTGGTGTTTTATTTTATGGTATTTTATATGGTTTACTTGTTGCATTTGTAGTAAGACCATGGCCATGGATGGCTCCTCATCACAATATTTACATCAGTGTAAATACAGTAATTGTTATTAGAAGCCTAAACAAAATTTAGAAACTATAAAATAAAATTAGTACTGTCATATCGATTAATCCCATCTAACATAACATAATATAGCGTGTGTGTGTGTGTGTGTGTTGTGTATATATATATATATATATATATATATATTTCTACAAACCTTTATACTAGATGTGATTAATCGTGATTAATCGATTTGACAGCACAAAATAAAATAAAATTTTACCTGTACCATGGTACAGTGCTTTGAAATATTCCCTATTATGGTACTGAATGATAACATATGCACAAACCATTTACATCTCTTACAAAAATTAAAAATTGCTTAAATTTATTTAAATAGCATTATGTACTTTGAAATAACTTTAAACTTTTTAAAATATTAAATATTGTAAATATTGTTAATAATTATTATTTATAAAAGTATTTATTATTATTAAAAGATCATTTTTATTTCTAATTTTTTTCAATTACATAATGTAATTTTATTAAGTATCATGCATTATTATTTTACTAATACACTATACATAAATATATGTACATGTAATTATAATACAATATATACTTTATATTTATATATACAGTTATTTATATTATATATAAATTATATATAAAATATGTGCGTGTGTGTGTATATATATATATATATATATATATATATATATATATATATAATGTAAGATATTTATGATGAATGATATTTACATTTTTTAACATGATGTTCTAATGAAGCATTAATAAATTCTTCAGTCTACCTATGAGAAAGTGTTCTCTCATCCCGCACTGATGCCCGTGCCATGGTACCTGGTAGCAGGAAATCACGATCACCGTGGAAACATATCAGCCCAGATCGCATACTCAAACAGATCTGAACGATGGTGAGGTCAAAGGTCAACATCTGTGCATTAAAGAATGTAAAAATGAGCATTCATGCCCACACTGAGCTGCTGTTAATGTTTGGCAGGATCTACCCCGACCTCTACTATGAGCTGAACTTCAAGGTTCCTCGCAGTAACACGTCCATCACGGTTCTGATGATCGACACAGTGGTTTTGTGTGGAAACACCTACGACGAGCTTCACCCAGTAGGTCCGGAGGACCACGTTGCTGCTAACCAACAGCTGAAGTGGATCGAGCAGAAACTTCAAAATACCAAGTGAGATATTAGTACAACAACAGTAGTTAGTGAACACCCAAATGCAAACATTTGCACAAGCTGCTCAATATTTTTTCAATAACGTACAGAATATCCGCTTACACGCAAATGCACGTGTCCGATTCATATGAGATTTATTTCCACATATGAATGAGGCCTGAAAGCGATCTGAGAATATCGAAATCGATGCGTCCTGCTTACACATTCATGGGTCATATCCTGTGCCACATCGGAATGGGGTCACAATAAAATCCAACATGACATCCAACATGTTTTGCTTTTTACTGAGCAAACATTAGTCCTTTTTAGGACATGTTATTAAGGCCGTGACCTGCCACACTCCTTCCACATTGTCACATTCCTTCACTTATTGTCTCTCACTCCTTCACCGCCTCAGATCCACCCTCACATTCTCTTAAATTTCAGATAGGAAAACACTCCTGGCATTCCTCATTAAAAATATGACCGACAATAAATTTTTGCAAACATAAATGCTGTTATATTTTGTGTGGAACTCAAACAAGAAAAGTTTCACCCTATAAAGCCTACTGTATCATATTTAATACATTAATTTCTAAGGACTCTAAATGAACAACATGATCATAACTTTGCATAGAAAAAATCTTAATTTTTTTGCAAGTAAAAGACCGTTTTACTATTCTAAAAATGCCCCGCTCCATTGAAAAATAGGCCGCAGTTTAAGTTATACATTTGCATTTTTGGGTGAACTTTTCCCTTTTTTAATTGCCTAGTTTTTTTTATTATTATTATTCAGTCAATTCTTGAGAGTAAATACTGTTAACTGGTCTTGAGAAGGATGAAAGGTTAAGCGCCTGAGAGGATTGTGTTTACTGTACAAACTGTTAGCAGACAGATAAAACTAAACTCAAACAGCACATGCCCTCACATGTGCAGGGGAAATACAGTAAAAATACCACCGAGAATTAAACACTCACAGCTGTTTTCCACATCGGAAGTGAAACAAAGTTGATATTCATCAAATGCTTTCATAATAAATGCATCTTGTGGTTACTAATCCTCAGGTCAGAATTTGTCATTGTGGCCGGTCACTATCCAGTCTGGTCCATTGGCCTTCATGGTCCAACCAAGTGCCTGGTCTCAAAACTCAGGCCCCTCCTGAAGAAGCACAACGTGTCTTTATATCTGAGTGGTCATGACCACAGTCTTCAGGTCAGTATCACATTATTGTGTAACAGAAAATCAAGCAAAACTGTATTAAGCATATGTATTACAGTGACTGAAGTGTTTTGCATTGTGGGTATAACTGTGTTGGCATTAAAGTGATACCCAAAAATGAAATTATGTCATCATTTTCTCACCCTCAAGTTGTTCTTCTTCTGCTGAACACAAAAGAAGATATTTTGAAGAATGTCAGTAACCAAACAGTTTAGTATGGGAGTCAATGGGGTCCATCAGCTGTTTGGTTACCCAAATTCTTCAAAATATCTTCTTTTGTGTTCAGCAGAAAAATAAAATTCATACTTGAGGGTGAATAAATGATGAATTTTCATTTTTGGGTGAACTATCCCTTTAATTAATGGAACTATATATATATGACTTAATATTAAAGTAAAATGTTTTCTGTTTCATCAGTTTATCAGAGAAGACGATGGAAGTTCGTACGTTGTCAGCGGAACAGGAATGGCAGAGGATACTTACCCTGTCCACAACAAAAGCTTCCCGTCGTCTTGGCAGCTCTTCTCCAACATCGTGAATAAGACGACAGGAGCGTTTGTGTACTTTGAGGTCAATACAAATGAGATGTTGATAAGTTACATCCAGCCAGACGGGAAGTGTGTGTACCAGACATCCGTCCCTAAACGCAAAGTCTAACTTTGACGTATCTCCTAGTCTGATTTTTATAAACACAACAGTCACTTTGGCGAAAGTTCTAATTGCACTAATAATTCTGTTCTATATTTTATTTTAATGTAGTTTTAACTGTTTTTAAATTCCTGTTTAGTTTGCGATGAACACAATAAATAATTTATGTTTCATAAAAAAAAGTGATTTGCTGATATAATTGCAACTTTCTTCTTACTTTTATGTGCAAAATCTGTGAATGTGAGTTTGTAGTGTGTATTGGATGTTATGCGAAAGACCAGTTACCAGGTCTTGGCTAGACAATTTTTAATGAGTTGTATACAAAGCAGCCAATGTTGTTTGATTCACTAGCAAATGACTCTTATGAGCCAATTTGGTTTGGTGAATCAAAAGCATGCAGCACAAACAGTGTAGTCTAATTAATGACTCTTTTGAACTGGTTCCTTTTAGTGTGTAGTATGATTCAGAAGGACTAAGTCTGTTCTTTTAATAGTTGAAATGAAAATGCAGTCATTAATTCCTCACCCTCATGTCGTTCTACACCCGTAAGACCTTCGTTCATCTTCGGAACACAAATTAAGATATTTTTGAAGAGAGATACTAAAGACATTGTAAAAAAGTTGACGAGATTGCAGTGGTTCATCCATAATTTTATGAAGCGACGAGAATACTTTTTGTGCGCCAAAACAAAACAAAAACAACGACTTTATTCAACAATATCATTGAATAGAGTCGTAATTTTTTTTGTTTTTGCGCACAAAAATTAAGTTGAACCACTGCAGTCACATGGACTATTTTAACAATGTCTTTAGTATCTTTCAGGACCTTGAAAGTGTTGATTGTATTGCAGTCTATGGACGAGACATATACCTCTCGGATTTCATAAAAAATATCAGGGTTCCGAAGACGAACAAAAGTCTTACGGGTGTGGAATGACATGAGAGTGAGTAATTAATCACAGAATTTTGGGGTGAACTAACTCTTCAGGATGATTTATGGTTTGAACTGAACTGAATCAGTCAGAGCTGTGACTGAATCAACTCCTGACTCACTTACTGAAATGCAAATTATTATTTTCAGCGATGTCCATTTTCAAACAAAGAATATTTGTGTCAATATTAGTTTTTTGTAATAAATAAA
The DNA here is from genome assembly GCA_038088235.1 of Zacco platypus. Taxonomy (NCBI): domain Eukaryota; kingdom Metazoa; phylum Chordata; class Actinopteri; order Cypriniformes; family Xenocyprididae; genus Zacco; species Zacco platypus. Next base: position 5,950,821 of record CM076065.1, read on the forward strand.
TAAAACTATATCTATCTATCTATATACAATAAAACATACAAATAAATAAAACAGATGTATATATCTGTTGTAACCAAAAATCCGTTTAGCCTAATTAAATTGAAGTAGTAAATTGAATATGTACACATGTATATATTCTATAAATGTATATATTACATTTAAAAAATATATATTTACATTTAATATATATATATATATATATATATATACACACTCTTGTAAAACAACTTGCAACTTGGACCTCTAAATAACAGTCGACCTTTGACAGTCGAGTCTCATTTAAAGGAAATCTACTTACAATTGAGGGCGCCATTGAGCTATTTAACTAATTGTTAAATGTTAAACAACCTTATATCTGAGTTTGATCTTTCTAACTGAATAAAATACATAATATATAACATGTTCTTTTAAGTTAGACAATATAAAAGCAAATATCAACATAGTGATTAGTCCACATGTGCATTCTTGTAAATTTATTTATTTGTGTGTGTTTGTTTTCAATCCACATCAGTACCATCACCACGGAATTCACATGTCTGTATTATGATGATAAAGTTTGGCAACAAAACACCAGATTTAACATTATTTTTTGGATTAATGGTTAGCCATGTACAGTTGCAAAGTGATAAAATTTAAATTAGAAGAGCGTTTCACTGTTACAACACCAATATACTTTAAAAACTAATACAGCTTACAGTATTAACTAAAAAAAATAAATTATTTTTTCATTTAATAAAATATGATCTGATTTTGAATCTCCCAAGTGCGTACAGAAAACCCTCTCTTAAATCATACAGTATTTCCATTTGTTAGCAAATACATGAAATGAAGTAGCGCTTATAAAAATGTTTACAGTACACTTCAGTGCCAGACTAAAGATCCCACCACCAGACAATATAAAGGTCTTGTCTTGCTAAATTATATGTCTAACATATCTACATTTTGAGGTTTCACAGAAACACTATTTTTCCACTGTTTTATAGTGGAACCGGACGCCATCCTCCCTTCATAAGGGAGAATCCAATTTAGACGAACCTACACTCCTCAGACACCGTTCAATGGTAATCTCTCTTTTCCTGTGTTTTTCGCTTGCTTTCCTCGTCTGCAGCACATCACGATGACAATAATGATTGCTGTTATTGCCAGAATGATAACAAGAATGGCTCCGACGATGACACCCATGCCGTACTCTGCAAAAACATTACATCATCATCATTATGGTCACATAAACACTTGATTCAGTGATGAGTTTGATGGACACCACAGGAATTTTTAGTCCCTAGACGCTGATATGATTCAATTACTATCGCAATCCACCCAAGAGACACATTTCTTATCAATTATGAGTTGCATTAAATGTCTCAACGCCGTGAATCACACATTCATAGAGTCCATATAATCCTCTGATATGATACTATATCAGCTAACCGACACTTCAAAATTGGATGCGTTACAGCGAGAGTCCAGATCCAGGGGAGTGAGTCTATTTTGGGAAAATGATTCACTCCTTGTCAGACCAAATTCCCAACGTTTGCTTTTTCTGGGATTCTTTGTTTGTTTGTTGTGCTGAAAATTCCTGACAGACCAAATTCAAGTCTTGTTACTTAAAGTGAAAAATCATTACCTTCGAAGATAGATGTTTCTCCTTCCGGAGAGCACTGGATGTGGCTGAGCTCCCCGAGTTGTTTGTCTGGAGTGCGGAACTGTAGATAGGCCTGAATGTTAAAACAGTAACTCACTCCTCGGTCCAGATCCGTGAACTCAATGATGCTGCTTTTACTGATTTTCTCTTTCTGAAAAGGGCAACACATAAAATAATGTATAATATGTATAATATATCATATAGGTTTATGGTGACACTTTATTTTACAGTAGACATCTTAAAATAAATTGTAACCCCCATTAGTTAATGCATTAACAATGAGCAATACATTTAATATATATAAAGTTAATTACAAACACATGCACAAATATAAAAGCACTGTGAATCACATTCATAGAGTCCATATAATTTACATTTACATTTAGCAGACGCTTTTATCCAAAGTGACTTACAAGTCACGCGATTCTTCATGCAGATAGACACAGGAAGTGCTCACAATACAAGTTTCATACATTGCTCAGTAACATAAGCTAGAGTAGGAAGGGAAAAGGGAAGGATAGGTTTTTGTTTTGTTTTGGGGTTTTTTTTATGAAGGGATTAAGTGTTCACGGAAGAGATGAGTTTTCATATAATCTTCTGATATGATACTGTATCAGCTATAAGAAAGTAATTAAAAATATTTGAATATATTTTAAAATGTAATTTATTCCTGTGATGCAAAGCTGATTTTTCAGCATCATTACTCCAGTCTTCAGTCACATGATCCTTCAGAAATCATTCTAATATTCTGATTTGCTGCTCAAGAAATGGTTGTTTCTTATTATTATTCATGTTGAAAATGGTTGTGCTGCTTAAATTTTTTTTGGGAAAATTGTTTTCAGAATTCTTTGATTAATATACACTGTAAAAAAAAGAATAGTTGGTTTAACTTAAAAAAAGTAAGTTACCTGGTTGCCTTAAAATTTTGAGTTCATTGAAATTAAAAATTTGAGTTAATACAATGAAGGCGATTGGTTTAATCAACAGAAACTCAAAATATTATGTTATCTGAACTACATTAATTATGTAAGGTGATTTGACAAAAGAAAAAATGTGATAACAAATCATGAAAATAATTTTCATTCAAAAGAACTAATAAATAATTGTTATATTTAATAATTAAAGAACTAAGAAATAATTTTTCGTTCAAAAGAACAACATTTCTTTAAGATATAAATCGTTTGTAACATAATAAATGTCTTTACTGTCTCTCCTTGCTGAATAAAAGTATCAATTTATAAAAAAAAATCTTACTGACACAAAACTTTTGAACGCTAGTATTATTTGGCAGAAACTATAGTTATATACTAACTATAGTATATTTTTGTAACTGTCATCTCCATTGTGTCCTATGATATCGTGGTGAGTAAAATAAATATTTTCATAATAGTCAGATATTTAATTAGGATTATTAAAAAAAAGTTTAATAATCTAAAACATCTTTTAGTCTCTACCTGAAAAAATCTGGATGCTTCATTTTCATTTAATATCTAATGATTTAATAAGCGCAAGGTGCTAAAATGATTAAATGACATTATTTAGTTCACATGGTAGAAGTCAAGATCGTAATTTACAGTGGCGAAAGAGCTCAGAAAAGAAATAATAACGATAATAAACTTTACAGACAGCACTAACCTTTCCTGTGCTCTTGGCTTTCCTGTAGGTAACCTTATAAAGCAGGTCGTCCTGAAAAACATCCCGAATATTCAGCCTCTCACTATTTTCAAAGAGAGCCGTGGGGACATCTGTTACACGCAGCGTCATCTTCGTTTTGTCATCGCTTACTTCTATTTTAAACTCTGGTTTGCCAATGCGAGCTGTAAGAGAATCAAAGCAGAAGATCTTTATAATGGTTCAAAATCTTCATGTCATTAAACAGAGTGTAAAGTTGGTTTGTTAGGAATACTGACTGTCATGATAAGGGGAGAATTTCTCCGAGCTGACATGAGGGAATTCAACCATATCCGAGGAGACGCCCAGCATGGGTTCAGACAGGATGTCAGCGCTGTAATTGGCCCTCCAGTTTTTTAACTCTGCCGTCAGGTCACATTCGGTTTCCATCGTCCTGATACAGTACGGTGTTCGTTCTCTGTCATGGCCCAGTCTACAATCATTTACACAGACATTTAGGTAAAGAAAACATCTGTAAATAACACATTTTCAAGTGACAGGTTGGTGCTTGCTGTAACAAGTCATGGGTGTGGAGCTGTGCTAGAATTGCCAAAGCTGTGTTTTTGTTCATAAAGGTTATTTATTAATTAAAGAGCATCTAAAATTGAAATCGTAAGTTTAATTTCTGCCTTCAAAAGTGGTTCCGAAGTCAGAGTTAAACCCAAAGCACTTTTTATACTACTTTTAATTATATAGAAAATTGAGTGTAAATGACAGAAATTATTTTGACATCTTAAATAGATTGTAACAAATTAAATCAATAATATAGACTTTTATTGCTCATACACCATACACTTTTATCGGTTTATGACGTTGCTGAGATTACACAGTGTGAAACCTTTTGAGATAATCAATGAATTATGACTTGATTGGTCAGAATCAATAAGTAATATAAGATAACTCCAATACCACTACAATAATACATATTATATGATACATATAAAGCTCTACATGTTTAAATTTCACTTTTTTAAGCTTGGGGAAACTGTAAATCCATATGTCTTTTGATGTGATGTGATGTAATAAATTACATTTTTAAATGTAACCTTGTTTTTCTAATTCAAGCACATTTTTGATAGCTATAACAATGCATTCAGAACAATGAATGTAATAATAAACATCCTGACTAACTGTAATAACAACAAAAAAAATTACTTACTCTGAAAATTCAACCGTGTAGGAATAATTCGTCGGTTTTGGACTCCATGTTAATATAGATTTAAAATTGATAGATGTCCAGGCTACGCTCTGTGCTTTTGGAAAGGTGTCTAAGAAAAAGCAAAGCAAGTGAAGATTGTTTTGAATAGCATGTTTTAAATAAACCGATAGAAATGAATTAAACCGATAGAAAGCTAGTTAACAGACTGAATAACACGCATTATATCACAGGTAAAAACTCACCTGAGGCGCAAGCCTTCATGAAAAATGAAACTAGGACCAAAGCAAGCATGCGAAATTTCATTTGCCTGTTACTTTCCATGTTGTCACAATACTAATCCCAACTACAATACGCAGAACAAATAAAACTCCTTTAACCAGGTAGGTTATAAATAAGATAGTATATCCTCCTCCCAAGTGGTTTATAAAGCCCTCGTGACTTTGTGTGAGCGCAAGAAAATCCAACCAGAATTCCAGCTATGATTCTAGCAAGACTAATTAAGCCCCGCCCTCTGGTCTGTCTACTTATGCATATTACCATTTATGGATTTCCGCCTTGACATAGTTGCCAAACACAAATGACAAAATAGCTGTAGCGTTTAAATAACAAAAGAAATGATCATATTACTTAGTTATAAAATAATATTTATCTATATATTTTTTATTATTTTATATATAAAATCAATATTTATTATAAATATTTTTTATATTTTATTATTTATTATTTTAGAATTGTATATATTATATTATTATATAATTACCTGTGCTTTGAAATTGACCCCTACAGAGGTGAGGGTTACCTCACTAAATTTTTCAAATGTTACATCTCAAACCTTGTGTCTCATTAAAAAGAAAAATCTAAGATCAGGAATAAATTCAGCAAATAAACAGCTCTGTGACTGAATTACAAATGTGATTTGAAGCACTATTTGAAAGGGATGAGACACAATGCAATGCATGATGCATTATGTCAGGCTTTCAACTCATTATGGGCATAAACCCCTCCGATGTCCACCGTGATGACACAAGAAATTACTCATGACATAGTATTTCGGGAAGTATGACTCCAGGTCTGTCCCAGTTTCACGCTGGCACCTCTATAGAGCTCTGAATGCCAGCAGGGGTCTTTTGCCCATTCAGATCCTTATGCTAATGAGTAGCTGGCAGCTCATTCTCGAATGTGGCTTTGCATGTTAAAACGCTCACAAGACTTATGGAGAAACTCACCCAAAACCACTAAGAGCATGATCAGACTGGAAAAGGGAGGTTTTCTTGTAAGCCTCGTCATACTTTACTCTTTGAGAATCTCTTTAGGCAGTTATCTGTCACCCTTTTCAAATGTGCAGGGAAATTCAATGCCTAAACATGAATTTCATGAATTCATTTAAATGATAAAGTCATAAATTAACATCTTTGAGCTGAGTGACAGATGTTTTACGTTTTTAATGGGTTGCTTAGGTCTAAGTCTCAAGTATACCTCCTTTTTTTTTTTTTTTTGTAATTTTTAGTTACACTTTATTTTAATGGTCCACTTTAGAGATTCTATTAACTATAAATGTTCATTACTGTGTTAGTAGACTGTTTGTTTAAGGTGTTAAACTACCACTCATTAGAGTGTTAATAGACTGTTAGTTTAAGGTGTTAGGGTTTGGGTTATTAGAATAAGTTGACATGTACTTGCAAAGTTACTTCTAGTCTGTTGGGGAGCATCAAAATAAAGTGTTTCCTCAACCATTCTATTGACTATAAGATTAAAATTATCCAATGTAATGAATTAAAATTATTTTGAAATATAATCTGTGCCTACAGCACTAAGAGTGCTGGATGAGTTTAACGAGGGCGAGGCGGGGGCGGGGCAACCTGTCACTCACATGAGTTCCGCCAATAGCAACCCACAATCCAATCATGCAATCAATTCCCAATGGACAAAAAAATGTCCCACCCTACATTTTTTCTCATTCCAGAAACTGTCGGATAAACATAACAATAGGAAAGAAAAGACTTTAAGGTTATGGGTTTGTTCAAAGTATGCAGAAATAATAACTTGAATACATTTTTAATGTCATTACATTATTTATGTAATGGGAAAAGGAACATTTACTGCTCCAAATATCCAGAGATATGGAAACTAATGAGTCATGATGCTCTTGTGACCCAGTGTCTCTGTTTGAACAGCTGAAATACTTTAAGAAATCTCACTGAATATGATGATAATATAAATGGCATTCCTGCAGCTCAACCAGTTGACTGTGGTGCTAACAACGGCAAGGTCGTGGGTTTGAATCCCACGATGTCGGCACTGATTGAAAATATATCTTCAATGAAATGTAAGTCGCTTTGGATAAACGAAACAGAAAATAGAAAATATGATTACAATACTTGTGTTCCTCACGTAAATGAAGTCATAATCCATTTTTTCTACAATAGAATGGATCCTCTGCAGTGCTCCTCCCCATAATTATGCCTCTGTGGCTTTTCTGACCTCTCTGATCTTGTCAAATAGCCCTGGAGAAACCTGTGAGAGGATGTGAGGTCTGAAACAATGGGCTGTTTGGCTGAACTCAGTTTCACTCTGTAAAATATGGAAGCCCGTTTTCCACCAATATAAAAAAAAGAAGATTATTGTGACTTTTTTCTCAGAATTCTGACTTTATATCTCACAATTCTGAGAAAAAAAGTCAGAATTCTGAGGGGGAAAAAATCTGAATTCTGAGATAAAAAGTAGCAATAATCTTCTTTTTTTCAGTGGCAGAAACGGGCTTCCATAGTAAAACCACACACGCACACCGCTTAAGAAAACATTCAAGACTTATAAACTGTAAAAACTTAGGTTCAGGAAAACATTAACAAAGAAACATTAACCAAAAAACTGCTTTAGTTTGACCTTTCCAGAAATTACAGGAAGTGACATATTAACCTTTCTGTAAGTGTTTCCTTTTGTAGGCTGCTACATAAATGAATGAATTATTAATAATTTAATTTGAAATGAAATGATTCATAAAATGTTTACTTGTTTCTAAAATAAAATGCTGATAACAACTCATTGTTTTGTGAAGTGAATTTAGGCATCAAAACATAATGTACAGAATTTATGTATATAATGTGTGTTCTCGCTTTGACCTTACTTGTGAGGACCAAATGTCCTCACTTACATCGTGAAATACTTTCACAACCCACTAGTGAGGACATTTGACTGGTCCTCACTAGATAAAAAGGCTTATAAATCAACCAAAAGTTAGTTTCTGTTTCTGGCAAGTTATAACCAAGTTTTTATTTAAATCCAGTGATGGTCACATGTTTCTGTGATGGGTAGGTTTAGGAGTAGTGGTTGGGTTAGGTGAAATAAAATATCAATGGAAGTCTATGCAATGTCCTCACTAAGATAGCAAAACAAACCTGTGTGTGTGTGTGTGTGTGTTTCTGTGTGTGTATACAATATGTATGTGTGTGTGTGTGTGTGCACATGTTTTGTGATTTATGAGGACACAAATTTGTATAATGACGGGTATTACACTATTACAACGTAAACATGAAATATGAGGACATTTCATGAGTCCTCATATTTAATATAGCAAACATACTAAAACATTTTTAATAAAACAATGTTTTATTAAAAATGTAAAAATGCAGAATGTTTTCTGTGATGGGTAGTTTAGGAGTAGGGTTAGTATACAGAGATAGAATGTACAGTTTGTACAGTTTAAAAGCATTACGCCCATGAATGTCCTCACTAGGATAGCATAACAAACCTGTGTGTGTGTATTATATATAATATATACATATATATTGTCCTTCACAGATGAAAAAGGACAGTTCAAATGTTCTTCGAAAAATATCCCTGTGTTTTTTCATGGAACAACATGATTTCATGAACTACAACATGAGTAAATGATGACTGTATATTTTTATGGATAAATTATTCCTTTGTTCTTTTTCTTTTTTTAGTTATATTTTGGAAAGAAATGTGTGAAAGATAAAAGTGCAGACAATATTTTTTCTTTTATGTTTGTCTCTTTAATGATTTAATGTACTTTTTTGTCTGTATAATAAAAATTGTTATAAAAAAAAATAAAAAATAAAAATAAAATAAATTATTCCTTTAACAAAAGTCATGCTGGAAAATTGGGTCAATGTACTGCATAACATAATTGTTCCTGTTTCTGAATGTTCCTATATTTATTTTTTCTCTCCGAATTGGAAGCAACATGCTAATTTAAGGATCAAAAAAACAATTCATCAATGGAAAGTCCCTTGGGCTGATGACAGATTTGTTATTATTTTCAGAGTTCCAGTTTTTGTGTGTGTTGGCTTGTACCTTCATCCTTTTCCCAGGTTGATATTCAAACCTATACCTATAATAATTTACTGTTTTATGTATTTTAGGAGAGAAGCAAAACATCTTTCAGAGCACAACATGAAGATAATTTTTTCATTCGTTTCTTTTCTGATAGTTCGGGTAAATAGATTCTTGTGGGCACACGAGGTCATTTTGGGTCTACTCATGAAATCTGTTTTGTGTTTTCTTGACAGAGAAAATGTGAAGACAAGCACAGAATGCTGTGAGTTTAACCCTCTGTTTTGACAGACGGTCTCCAGGCTACACTTGATTTACCCGGAGAAGGTGGCACACTTCATTTGTGAGTGTCATCCTGAATCAGACTTCCGTGCCATTCTGATAAGGACATGCTGGAGACAACCTGAAGTGTTATTTCCGACTTGACGGGCTTTTACAGTAACAAGTAGCAAAAAAAAAAAAAACACACCTGATAACCTAAAACACCAGACTCATACACAGCCAATGAATGAATTATTCCATATTGACGGAAGGTATGGAGTCGCACTTCCAGAAATCCCACATCTGCTGAATGTTCACACGGCATGGCTTGTATAATCGTCCACACCATTATAGCAGGTCTGGAAGCAACTTCCTGTTTAACTCTGGTCTCATTTATCAACTCTTTATGCTGTTTGTCCAAATAGAGTCTGGATTTCCTGTGACAAAAAGCAAACTGCATTTTTCTCATAATTTTGCCAATTATTGGGATGGGTGCACATGTGAACAGACGTTCACTCCTTTCAAAGCTGCAGGCTCAGAGTCAAACAGCGGACAGGAGTAAGAACTCTGTTCTTATCTTCAGGCCGAGGACAGATGTCAGATAAGAAGTGAACTGTTGATTTACGTTCAGATGAAGGTGTTCCAAATGCAAACCAAGGGTAAGTATGTTATAATCACTCAATAGTGATTATAATGCCCTAGAAAGTGGACTTCACAGGGCCAGCTTAACCGAGATTTATACATATATAGGGAGTGAATATGTGCAGTCTGAAAGGCAACAATAAATCAATGTTTAAAATAGTTTTTGCTGCTTAATATTTTTGTGGAAACTGATTTTTTTCACGATTTTTTCATGAAAAGGAAGTTTAAAAGAACAGCATTTATTTAAAATGGAAATCTTTTGTAATATTATAAATGTATTTACTGTCATTTTTTATCAATTTAATGTGTCCTTGATGAATAAAAGTATTAATTTCTTTCTTTTATGTGTGTACAGTCTGTATTTACCCATTTACCACCCCTAACTTTTGAATGGTATATTAAAGTTTACACAAAAATATTAAGAATTTTTGACAACAATAATAACAAATGCTTCTTGAACAGCAAATCTTCATATTGGAATGATTTCTGAAGGATCATGTGACACTGAAGACTGGAGTAATGATGATAGAAATTCAGCTTTGAATAAATTACATTTTAAAGTATATTAAAATAGAAAACAGTTATTTTAAATTGTAATAATCTTTCACCATATTACTGTTTTAAATGTATTTATATATAAATAAATAAAGAAAAAACTAGTAAGAAAGACATTCTCAGAAAACGAATTCATGAACAAAGATCTCATGTGGTTCAGATCAAAAAGCCCAACGAACAGAGAATACAGAAAACATGTCATTATTTATCCAGAAAAGCTTGGTTTAAAATAAATAAACACAAAGTTGCATTCAAACATTGTAAACAGCATATTATCTCTTTCAAGTTAGTGGACGAAACTTATCAAAGTCACATTCCTGGGTGAAAAGGCGTATAAGAGAACTGAACATATCACAAAAGCAAGATTGTGGCCCTGCCATTATCATTCTTGGCAGGCTGGCATGATCTTTCTGGCATGTTCTTGAAATCAGAACAAAACCAACATTAGCAAGAGAGTTTCATTTGAATCTGTGCCATGTTCTCATTTTAGCTGATGATTAACTTAAATGCTTTAGCTATATGTTGCTTTATTTGTTCATTCATTGCATAACATTGCTTTGTCATTGATAGGCCCAGGAATGTCTAGACTATTATGTGGAATGGATTTAAACATCCTCAAATGATGGAGGGAATGACTTTTTCATTAAAGGTACAATAAGCAATTTCTGAGAAATTATGTTTATATTTGAATTTACCAAAATAAACATGCCCCTACCCAAAAGAATCACACCCCTAGATTTATAGCTCCGCCCCTAAATTCACCAACATGCTATGGAACACAGGCACCTCCCTCCTAATGAGTGTACACGCCCCTTACTGCTGATTGGCTACAAGTGTGTTTTGGTGCTTGGTCCGATCCACTTTCAACGAGAGGCTACAGAGCCATGACCTCCAGCTCCCCCTCTCCGGAGCTCCAGCTCCGCCTCTCTTGACCTACTGTGGAGCTGCATCCCCCAATCACACCCTAACCCTACCTATAACCATATCTCTCCACCCATTAAACAGGTTAAGCTCCACCCTTGAGCTCCAGGGTGGAGGTTATTATGCTCTGCAGCGAGCACTACTACTTTTCTCAGAAATCGCTTACTGCACCTTTAAATCTTTGGTTGGATAAATGTTTATATATTTACATCAAAACACCTTATGGATGGATGCACAGGTGACCAAACAATTGTTCTATGGAGTATGTATCTAAATGTAAAGATCTGCTTTTGTTATTAACACAAGGTCCAGTATTTCCCCCACAATACATTAACTCTTTTGTTTGTTGGTAGAAAAAGGCTTTTGGCTGTTATTCTACTCCGTTCTCTGTAAGTGGCTGACCAAATAACAGGCACCCCTTTGTGAGTCCCTTCAGGGAACAAACATCTGTACTGACCACATTCTTTTACATGTGGCTAGACTGGATTTGCACACTTAAAGGACTTTGGTTTATGAGCAAGACCAATTACATTGCTCCCATTAACGATGGCGGTAAACTTTGTAAAAAAAAAAGGGGTTCATAGAACTTTAAAAAATGAAGGAAACAGTTCCATAGTTGAAATCATGTGCATGTTTAAAATAATAACGCATTTTTATATATATAATTTTTCATTTTTTAAAAGTAAATGCATTTTTTAAATATTTGTCTACAGATCCCTTGCAGGACTTTCTTTACTAGTGTAGTCAGAAAAGCCACAGCACACCACAAAACAACCTGATGAACATCTGTTAGCTGAGCCGAAGCGCTCGTCAACATCTCCCCAACCATGTGACTGAATTTGAGCCAATTAGCAACAAAAATTCATTGTTTGTTTACCTTCCTTTCCCCATCAAACCGGCATCCTGGAGAGAAGTTAAATCTCCAGATTTCAGAGCCTGCTCCCTCTAGGATGCCAAATACAAAGAAAGCTTTACAGAGAGTGAAAGAAAAAACACAGCTAACATGTTGTTCACATATACATTTGGCTAACAGTTAAAGGATTAGTTCACTCAAAAATAAAAATTACCTCGTAATTTACTCATCCTCGAGCCATCCATGACTTTCCTTTTTCAGCCAATTACAATCAGAGTTATATTAAAATGAATCTGGCTCATTCAAAGTTTTGTAATGGAAGTGATTAAAGGATCAGTGCATTGATCAATTGATTGGATTAACGTCTAAAAAGCATTATCTTCCGTGATGTGGTCCATAAATAATGACATATTACACCTCATTGTGTGCTACAACGCGAAAGTTAGTGCTTTTTGGGCTTCGAATGAGTATGGCTGTTGCGCCCGAAGCTCGTTATTTTACATTATGAAGTTTTATAAATGCATCGATTCACTTCAGAAGGCCTTTATTAACTCCCCGGACCTGTGCGGAGTACATTTTACGATGGTTGGATGCACTTTCTTGGACTTCAAAAACTCATCCTCCAATCACTCCCATTATGAAGCTTGTGCGAGCCAGAATATTTTTTGATATAACTCTGATTGTGTTTGGCTGAAATTCACCTAGAATGGCTTGAGAGTGAGCAAATTATGGGCTAATTTTCATTTTTGGGTGAACTATATGTGCCTAGTGATCAACACTGCTGTTTGAGTATTTTCCACATACTGTACATCACACATTAGCTGCAAACCCCACCAGAATTTATGCCAAAAAGCCTGACTATGCAAGATTATGTTGCAACAATTGACCAAATGACAAAGATTTCCAGCAGTGCCAAGAGTCATAGACAGTCAATACTGCCCAAAAAAGGAACTGACACATTATTCCCCTAAATATAGCATAGTTTACTCCACCAAACATATAAAGATGACCGTATTGCGTCTGCTTGGAAACTTAAGATGAGAAGTCATTATCATGAACAATTAGTATGAGCCACCAGAATATTTACATAGTAAACAAATTCACACCCATACGATATGACTAGTTTTACTGAAATCAGCTGATGACTATTGTTTGTTCCCAAGCACTAACATACATTAAAATTAAAGGGATAAAAAAATAAAGGGATAGTTTAACTATATATATATATATATATATATATATATATATATATATATATATATATATATATGTTTGTTCAATTTATGAACAGATCAGTCAGTTTTGTGAACTGGATCAACCAGTTAATGGAAAATGTGTTCAAAATCAATGTGTTACATTTCATTTTTTGGTGAACTGTTCCTTTAAAGATATCAAACTACGAACATTGTTGGGAGTAAAATAAAAAAAACATTCTTTCACAATGACTCTGCATGATACAGTAGATCAGAATGGCTTTAATGTCACAATCTGTTCTCCCAGAACACGTTGTAGCATGCTGGACACGCTTGTCAAGGAATGCACAGTTCTTTACTTATTGCAGACATCAGGAAAACATGCAGGTATGATTGTTGCTTGAGGAGGTTAATCTGATTCACACCACTATACAAAAACAGACCGGATTCAACATGCAGCTTGTAATGTGGGCCTTGCTCTGAACTTTCTCGCTGAATGCATTACAACTACACGTAGAGTTGAACTCTAATGCTCGTGTAATTATGTGTGTGGTAACAGAAGCCTTGTTGCACAGACAGTTATCTCTATGTCTGATCATGCAGAGCTTTGCTTAAAGGCACAGTGGTGATAGTTAATATGATCCTTGTGGGGTTCAAACCAGCAGTCTTCTGGTCAGCAATTGTGAGCTTTAGCAGTCTCAATTAAATTGAAGTAAATTAAAGTAAAGCTTTAATAAAGTTTCAAATTTGAGAAACACAGGTTAAGCGTCTACTCTACTAACAAAAATATGTTCTAAGTACATTTTGCTAACATTCCCATTAAGTTATAAAAATGTTAATTTTCTCGGAATGTTCAAAATGCCCCGTTATTTTCTTTCTTGGTTATGCGAACTTTAAACGTTCCCTTCCAACGTGATCACGGAACGGGTGGCGCATCGCAGGGCTAGTGCAAGATGAGCATTTGTGGTTAAAAAGTATATAAATTTGAAATTCTTTTAGAAAATGACAGATCGTTTCACTAGACAATGTCTCAATTTGGACCTTCAACCTGTTGGACCCTGTTGAAATCCACTATATGGAGAAAAATCCGGGAATTATTTCCTCAAAAACTTCTTTTTCGACTGAAGAAAGAAAGATATCATCATCTTAGATGACATGGGAGTAAATTATGAGGAAATTTTAATTCAGAAGTTGACTAATCCTTTTAGGGAAAATTCCCTAAAATTTTATGATTTTGCAAGCCTAATGGGAATGTTACTTTCGAGTGTTCTCTGAACATTCTGAAACAAGTAGTAACATTTAAAAAACATTAGACAAACGTTTCAGGCAAACATATTCCATGATTGATGTTTTGTGCTGATTTTTTTGAAGACCAGATAACTTTGAATGAATGTTTTATTAAAGGGTTTGTTCACCAAAAATGAAAATTCTGTCATCATTTTCTCACCCTCCACTTACCACAAAAGTTCTTCATTTGTGTTCCCAAGATGAAGGAAAGCCGCAATGGTTTGGAACAACATGAGGGTGAGTAAATGATGACGGAATTTTCATTTTTGGGTGAACTAACCCTATAACCTCACTGAAAGAAGGTTTCCTCATAACTTTAAGAGAACCTAAAGTTAGCTAAAGTTCTGAGAACATACCCTGTTAGCTGGTTTATGGCAGGTCATAATAGTGATAAATACCAGCTCTTGTAGGGTTCAAAGTTGCTACCTTGATATTACTGCCCCTGTTTTTGAACCAAAGACTTTACAAGGTGACAAATCACCTCTCTCTGACTCATAACAGCACTGATCTCTAGAAGGTTTCAGGATGTATCGTGTTCACCTCTAAGAGATGTGTAAACATGTTGTAATTCCTAAAACCCCAGGCATGCAGAGTAAGATCAGGTCTGGGATTCAAACCTCTGGCTTAAGTGGCCCTCTGAGTCTCTTATTTTCTAAGTGGAGGCAAACGTCTTCCCATGTGTCTCATGGCTCACTGCCTGCATGTTATACAACTACTGAGAAGAAATGATCTTGCTCTCTTCATAATCTGTTACGAATGAGCAGATTTATCTGGAAATATCAGTATCTTTGATATTTGTGAAATAGGATCAATGCTAGGTGTTTTAATACTGTTTATTAGCTATTATTTTAATAATTCATAAGCATTCAAAGAGAGAAAAATATATTTGTCAGTAATACACAGGAAAAGTTGTGCTGTCAAATTGATTAATCGCGATTAATCGCATCAAACATGATTTGTGTGTGTATATATATATATATATGTGTGTGTATACATTTATTTTATATTTACAAACTTTTATGTTAGATGCGATTAATCGCGATTAATCGGTTTGACAGCTCTAGTGTGCGCACATGCAAACTAGACAGCCATAAAAGTTAACTCCTTTGCACACGCAGGTTTTCCATGCACATGTATGAGTTTCTCGTGCATGTGCAAAAATCTGGAAAGAAAAAAAAATCCACTGCAAATATCACTTTAAGGGCTCTGTACTTATAATTGAAAAAGCTTATTTCAGTTCACCAAATAATGCAGACACTAAATTAGACATTTATTTTAGACTAATTGGTTTTTGTGGAGTTTGATATAACTTGAAATTCTTGAAATTGTTAAATGATTAGACATGTTATAAATTTATGTTAATAAAGGGAAAACAAAAACGATTATTTCCAGTTTAGGCCTGATTTTACTTATGGCATTGATACATTTGTATTATAGAGGTATCGTTACTGGTATGAATATCAGTGATGGGTCTTTACTTACTTGGTTTTGCCCATTCCCGTTCATTGATTCCACAGTCACACAGCTTGTTATTTAGTTTGTCAGACCATTTTGTAAAAACACAGAACTGTTATCTTGGAAACTGATTCATGAATGAAACCCATCGCAGAGTGATACGGTTTGACTGAATGTGCATAAATGATGGGGAAAGTGATGGCTCTTCCAAAAACCACAGATCCTGAAGTTGTTGTGGAAGTACTTTAAACTTTCAGGAATTACGTGGTTACTGTTGCCTCATCAAGTGTCTGACTTCCTCTAATTGTTATTATGGAAATGGCATTCCCTGTTTTCTGAGACTGATATGTCATGTTCCAAGTACCATATCTTTTAAAGGGAATTCATGATTTATTTATTTTTAGTGGCCACATATACCACAATGCTTATATCTGTGCTTATATGAGCTCTTCTGTAACAACTTTCTTCATATTAAGAGAATTCCACATATAGGCACACAGTAAATAAATATGTGGACACGAAATGTTAGAGTTGCAATTATTTTATAGTCTTACCTGAACATTATCTTTAAAAATAGTCCTTTACAATGTATAAAACTTTAGTAACAAGACGAACATTGCAACAATAAGTATTGAAATCCTCTCATGTCATTTAAGACCCAAGATACGTCCGTAGTGTAATTGGCCTATGAGAGACGTGAAAGTTTACCATTGTTCAGCGAATTTTCAGGGTCGAAATGCAGTCATTTCAATAGGAATCCACGTGCTCTGAAATTTCACGCGAGAAAGATTTCTCAAAGCAGACTTCATTCATTTTAAGTTGCTTGGTTTTAAAGTGATTTCTGTGTGCTGTTTCATACAGAACATCGCTTCACTATTGACAACAGACCTTTTTGTCCTCGAAATCTTGTCGAAATTTCGCTATGAGTGACTATTTGACTGCTTCAAAAAGAAAAAGTCAATCATTTATGTTTGAAAATGTAAAATAAGAGCATGTTTCAGCCACCCGTTACAGCAACCCAGACTGGTGTTACCTCATCAAAGCTGAATTTAAGATGTTATCTGTGCCCACAGGGAATTGTGTGCAAATAAAAATATTAATAACTCATTTTGACAGCTGCTGATGTATTTTGGACTGTTTTCCAATATGTGTCGGATTGTTTTTGAAATCTGAGCAGATTAAACTTTTTTCTTCATCTTATTTGGCTTCAATATGAAAATTGATTTTTGATAAGTTCAACAATAAAGTCAGAAGTGATTATCAAATCTATCTAATCATTCATTCAAATCTTGCAAATAAGCAAAACCAACCGGCATTGAAATCTTGTAAAGGAACAAAACTGACCGAATCATTAAAATTTTGTAATAAAACAATGACATATGACAGTCACAGAGATCTCATAAAGGAAAAGAAGTTACGAAATGAAACCAACTATCACTGACACATTATTACGGAACAAACCTGATCAGAAAAAAAAGAAAAAAGAAAAAACACACACACATAAAATTATTCTAGTATGACACAAAAAAGACATCAAGAATCAGCACATGAATCTCAACAATGGTGACAATCAAAAGTGTCATGCCGCAATGCATGCTGGGAACAATAATACGAAACTGAATTATCCTATTTTTTTCTTTAATTCTAAAGGCCCTGATACAATTCAAACGAAATCGAAGAAATGAACTGATGTGATGTCATAGGGTGCGTTCACACTTGTAGTTTGGTTCGTTTGGCTCGTTTGGTCCGGACCAAAAAACAAAAACAAAACATATAGTCCTGCTCCGCTTAGCGTTCACACTGGCATTTTTAACAGCGAACCTTAAGTTACCGAACCAAAGGCATAGGGATACAGTCACAACCTGATTGGTCAGCTTTTGTGACGTATATATATCGCGACGGAGCTCGCTTACCGAACATTCAAAACAATGCTGTGTGCTGGATTAAACGCCATCATTTTATGCATGTACATATGCTTTATTTTTACCAGCTGAGAACTCATGAAGAGCTTATAAAATGTTCGAAACATTCAAAACAGCAGCAGGATTTCCTCGGTTGTATGGTGGAACAAGTATTGATGAGGCACTTCACCTCCTCGTTGCTCCACGTTCGCCCTCGACTCATTTTGGATACACCGATTTTTCCGCGTCGTCAAATCAGCTGACTTGTAGCGTCGCATCTTGTGACATCACGTCCTGTTTTTGGTTCGTTTACATGTCTTTGCTCCGTGTTGCGTTCATATATCAATCGAACCGCACCAGAGTTCGTTTGGAAGCGGACCGAGACCCATCTTTTTGGCGGTCTCGGTCCGCGTGTTTGGTGCGCACCAGGGTTCGGATGGCAGCGTTCACATATGTTCAAACGAACCGCACTAACTGAGCAATCGCACCAGGATTCGTTTTAATCGAACCAAACATGACAAGAGTGAACGCACCCATATTGAACAAAATCAGGCCGAAACGAAGTTCATATAGAGTTCGTTTTGGAAGTTCGAAACAGCTTGTCAATACAAACTTTCTGGAAAAGTTTGCTTCTGCTGGTAAACACCTTCGTACTACCATTGGTCCGTGGACAGTCCTAGATAGCAACTTTGTGTCGGCCCACATCTGGCACATGGCACAGGCAGACTGCTCCTGTTTGCCAGATCTGGGTTGCAAGCAGGCCATAGCAGTACCACATGTCAGCCAAGAGCACAGATATCATACAACTGTGACAGTGTATTTGTCAAACACATTTGCAGTAAACAAGAAAATGACGTGAGATCAGTGTAAATAATTGTTGTGTACATTCTTTATAAACCCTATTTTTCTGTGACATGAGTTCCAATGTCATTACAATAATTAAAAACAATGTGTGCGCTGACACACAAAGACATCAATGCTGTAATGCATGCTGGGTACCATAGTACAAAATTCCCAAAATGCATCACAGCATGAATAACATATGCAGCTGAATTGTCCTATTATTCTCTTTAATTCTAAGTATTTGCTCTTATTTTTTGCTGTTGATTTTGTTTTGTCTTTTAGTAGCTTTTTGTGATGTCCAGAGTTAATATTTTGTTTATTGTCACCATTGTTGACATTCATTTGCTGATTACTGATATCTGTTTTTGTCATTGAAGTTCACTAATTGATGCAAATTTCTTTATATGCTTTAATATTCAAACTGATCTCTATCATAGCTGGATCTCAGATTGCACTAAACCAGGGTCTGTATCATGTTATATTCAATTGGCGTCAATGAATTATGCAATATCATAACAATTACAACACTGCTAACGGTCAGTTTGGTTTGGTTTGAGATTTCGATGATGGTCGGTTTTGTTTCTTTGTTCTTATACGAAATTTCAAAGACAGTCGGTTTTGTTTCGTTATGAGATCTCAATAGCACAAAGTTGATATATTTGGGTACATATTGTACATATTCAGCCATCACTAAATTGGCAAGAAATCAGTCTAACAAGCTTGACATCAGTTCATGATTTACAAAAGCCTTTTCCGATGAATATGTTCATGTCTTCTCATCTGGGAAAACAAAAGACAGTGAACTTCAGACCAGAGGTTCAGTTCTGTAGTTCTCCTGGGGTGAGCAGCATTCCATGAGTAACAAACAGCTGTGGTGGTCCCTCCGCAAGCCTTTAAAAATAGTGACCGGTTAATTATGGATCTTAGACATTTTGTATTTGAGCAAAATGCAGGGTACAGAAAGCTCTTGGTGCTATTGTGAGCAAACACAAAACACGTCAGTCTGAAATCATAAAACCAGAATTTCAACAGTCTTTGTCATCAAAGCGGAATGTGTCTGGTTTGCCTATTAAATGATGAGATTAGAGGAACTTTAGGGGAAAATCCTCTGAGCTAGTGAGCTATGTTGGGGCTCAAAGGGGCCTCAAAAAGGACAAATCCTTCCACTTCAGTGGAGAATTCCTCACAGAGCTTGAGTTGTCACTGCTTTCCAGATAGCGTTTCAGTTTTCTGACTCAAATAAAGTTCAAACATTTAGACTTGAAACATCAGATACAAAAGATAAATTCTTACATAACTGTGTTTGTGGAAGTTACGTGCTTGCCACCACATGCTGCCAACTTTTTACTTTGGTTAAGCTGTTCTGAATGGTTGCTAGGTGTTTATTATGATGATCTGATCTCCTCAGTGTAAGTCTACAAGATTTTTTTTATACCTTTGTTATACCTATATTGCTTGTGTGTGTGTGTGTGTGTGTGTGTGTGTATTTATGGGTAGTAGTTAGTTTAAATCCTTAACCCCGAATACTAATTCCAGTAAAGCTTACATTAGCAAACACTAATAAGCATCTCTACTCAATATTATGGCAATACATTAAATCTTTGTTAATGTTAGTCTTCAACTTGTGGCGCACTTTTAGCTGTGAAATATTTAATGATTTTTATAAAGTAAATGTATGAATAACATATATTGTTAATGATATTTCAAGATGGATTGAAGCAATGGGGTACTTGATTGATCAATTTTTAGAAAAATAATGGGTAACACTTTATTTTAGGGTTGTTTAACTAGTTGGTTATTAGCTTTAACTAGTTGCTTTTTAGCATGCCTATTACTAGAATACTGGCTATTTATTAGTACTATTAAGCACATATTAATGCCTTATTCTGTATGACCTTATTCTACATTTTTAATCCTACCCAACACCTAAACTTAACAACTACCTTACTAACTATTAATAAACAGTAAATTATGCATTTATTAAGGGAAAAGTGATAGTTAATAGTTTATATGTGTTCCCTATACTAAAGTGTTTCCAAATAATGTATCTAATATGATACAAGAGACTTATGAGGAACATTTATTTTATTATATTATATATTTTGCACCCCATGAGTAAAACTACAGAGCTCTGATCATAAAAATAAGACATTATATAGTTGACAACTGATATTTATATGCATTTTATGTAAATAGCCTGCTATACTGTTATAAGATCTAATTGATTTACTGTACATTGCAGTCTATCAGATTTTCATACAAATTTTTGGCCATATAAATAACAATATCTGCACCAAATTGCATGTATTTGCTCCGTTTTGGCCTGTGAGTTGTTTGATTTCCGTCTTGAGTGACTATATCATATTTGAGCAATAATATCAAATATAATACAAAACAACACACCAATGCAAACTTTTTCTAAGTTAAAAATAAACTTAAAAAAAACACGTATTACTATTATTTCATATGTCAGACTTAACGGGGTTAACAAATGGAAACTTATTGTGTGTGACCCTAAATATTACATTGGTTAGTATCGATTGTAATTGGTATTCGTTCATTGTAGTTCATGATTAAAAATAGTAATGGTTTTGGTGTGAAAATTCTGGGTGGCCAACATGGATAATTCTCCCATATCTGGGAAACCATAGAAAGCAGTGTGAAGCGTTAATCCTGCTAACCACGTATCAGAAGTTCAGATAATTTCTGTGGTCCTTCAGTCTCTAGAGCTCATGCCTAAATCAATTCTGTCCAGCATTCAACTTTTTCTCACAGTACTTCAGACGCTGGTCCTCTACAGTTTCCTCTGAAAGAGGCTCCGAAACCCTCATTTCAGCCAAAATTATCTGGGGCCTCGAGGGAAACGTCTAAAAGGGAAATATGATCTGGCCTTGGTTAGCTTCACAATAGCTTAGATAAGGACAAACCACTTCAACAACATCCTTGAATGGCAGGTAAGTGACAAAGCAGACACCACAACCTTCAATGAGTTTGCAGAGTGACGTCTTTATCAGGCGTGGACATAGAAGGAGGTCTGACAGGGTCACTGCATTCCAGAAGATTCTTCATCACGGTTCATGCCACTCAGAACAGAGCATGACATCACCATGCTCACTGCAGCATTATTTTACTGAGAGACCAAGAGGAGTTCATGTGAATATGTAGGAGTGACACTAAGTTTTAAGGAGAAAAGAATGAAAAACTTTAGAATGAAACCTATTTGTACAGAATAAATGTCACTGTGTTTATTTCTTCACACAGTCCTTTGCTGAGATTTCTAATTACGCAAAGATATTGAAATCAAGGTTCAAACATTTATTTATACCTGGTTTGATTCTTATTTGTGAGTTCATTCAGCTGAGTCGAATGAGCTGAATATTCACGCTACGGTAAAATAAATTAGTTTTGAATGAAAGTTTAAAGTCTGTATTGAATGTGATGCGATAAATACCGTGTTCTGTGAAATAATGTTGACGAGAAACATCTTTCCCCTTTTTTAAAATGACTCAAAAACAAACAGCGCGACTAGTGTAGCCGATTCACGAACGAACAAATGACTCTAATGAAGTGGCTCTTTTTGGAGAATCAAAAACAAACAGTATGATGTAGCACAATTCACGAATAAATAACGTAAGGATTTTTAGAGTGGATCAAAAATATGCAGTGTGGTCAGCAGTGTAGAAGTGTAGGTTCTCGAACAAATTAGTATTATGAGGTGAGTCTTTTTAATGAGTCAGAAACATACATCGAAAAATATATCCCGCGTCACGGAACTAATGACTCTTAAGAGCCGATTCTTCTAATGACTAGTTCAAAGAGGTCTAATTTACAGAATTGACCCTTTGCGAAGACCCGCCCCCTTTAGTTATTGTTCCTATGCCTGACAAGCCAAAAAAGAGGACATTGACAACGTATGAAACCGTTTCATATTTAAAATATTGTAATTTTTTTTAAAGAAGTTTAAACAATAAATAGTGTCTAGTGTCTCTTTAATGTGTCGCTCCTCGTGAACCGATCATCTCTTCATACTAGTTCATTTATAGCATCAACTAAACATGAATGAACATCAGAAGGAATGTTGTTTCAAGCGCGGAAAGATGTGAGTACACACAATTTTTCAAGTTCAAGTTCACCAACGTTAATCTACTAACTTCCCTGACTGCTTTCGGGGTTATGATTGGTCAGATCGCCTGTCAATCAAGCTGTTTGCGA
Organism: Zacco platypus; assembly: GCA_038088235.1. Classification (NCBI taxonomy): domain Eukaryota; kingdom Metazoa; phylum Chordata; class Actinopteri; order Cypriniformes; family Xenocyprididae; genus Zacco; species Zacco platypus. The sequence goes on from CM076065.1 coordinate 5,973,709, forward strand.
AGGGAGACAATCATTTTCATTTTTCATTATTTTTTATTTTAATTAAGACATTACTTCAAGAATAAGACTAAAATCACTAAGAGATCGCACAGTTAGTGTTCAGATACATATCAAGCAAACTGAAAAGAAACATTAAAGATGAACAATTTCTTTTTTTATAATGGTTGTATTAATCCAGTGAGCACTCAGTTGCAATGCCAGATACCCTATCAGTTTTTAGTTTGCTTACTAACAAATTAAACAAAATTTTATTTAAAAATTCATCGTTAGCAGTGATCCTTGGTGGGTGATCTGCAAGTAAGCACAACTAAACTCCTTACAAGAATTTATGACAGAAGCGAAGGTCTAGGCCAGGCATGATACTTCTCCTTTATCTCCTTTATCAATGTGAAACATCAGTCACCCCTCTTTCACAGCAGACAGGTGTGTCAACCTGAAAGTTGCTCCATCCTGCTCACTAGTCAAAGCAAAGTCACATGAACAAAGCCGAAACAAACAAGCCAGGAAGTTGGCGAAATCTTTTCCAGGTAATGATTGACTCATGACGTTCGTAGCCATAATGAAAACTTGTTGTCAGGTCCCTGAACCCACCTTGTACTGCTGAAATCATGTGTTATTTCGGAGGGTCACTGCTTAGCATTGCTCCCCGAGGGCTCGATACACCCTGTGGTGCTTTTGCCAGGTTCACTTACAATGGGAGCTTTGTGCAATTAGAATGTCAACCTGCTGCAGGATTCTTGGCATGTCTTAATCGAGGGAAACTGGTTTGGTGTTTGATCTGCCAGGCGTTCTCATTCAAGTCTCAAATTACAGTTGATAAATTAGCAGCTGCGATTAAGCTATAAACACCAACGAAATTTCAAACAAGTACCAATGTTCGTAAATAAAATATGTTGATTTAATATTTTTTCTGATATAATAGACTGAGGCCAGTTGTCATGTTTTTTACTCTAGTCAATATTTGTTTGGTCTGGGTTGTGTTTTAAAGTCAAGATTTGTATGCACATACTGTACTTTACTGCACAGTGCACTTTTTGGGATAAGTTGTCACAATGAGAACCTATAATTATAAAAACCCTCAGTCAAAACAGACATTTCTTATAAAACATCAGTTTGTAAATTGTGCTATTGGTTATTTAGTAGCTTTTTGGCCAAATTTAAAAAGTAGCCTGAAACAATTATGAAATTCATGAAACAGCAAAAATGGAAAAACGAACATACATTCTAAAGAAATGCTGATTTAAAAACAACCCAAGTTGGGTTGAAAAATTATGGACAAACCGCAGCGATTTGGTTGTTTTTAACCCAGCTATTGTTTAAAAATTGCTGTCTAGCTAGCTTAAAATGAACCCAAAATAGGTTGGAATTAAAAATCACACACATAATTACGCAACAATAATAATCAAAAGGTGAACATTTATTTATAAGCAATTTCAATTGTTTATGAAATGTTACTTATTTTGTATTTTGTATTCATTTTAAGCAAGCAATACAGTCATTTTTAAACAATAGTTAAGTTAAATAAAACTACCCAGCAGGTTGAGCAAACATTTAACCCAACCGCTGGGTTAAAACAACCCATTTTCTGGATTTGTCTATTTTCAACCCAACTTGGGTTGTTTTTAACCCAGCATTTTTAGAGTCTACTAATATCAAACTGCAGAAATGGATTTTGTTGACAACGTTTTTTTTCTACAATTCTCAATAAAAGAATTCGCTTTCTGACGCAGTGTCTCGTTCCCTCTCTCAGGGAACAAGGGTTACAGTCGTAACCTGAGACGTTTTTAGTTAGAATGTTTTTGTTACAGCTGACCCTTATCCCAGTGTGGTTTTATTAGAATTTTAGTTTGGAGAATATCATTTACAAAAAAATGTTCTCAAGACGGAGTTAAAATAGAAACTAACATAAAACCGCTAAAGAAAACAAGCATTTATGTCATTGGACTTTTAACCCAAAGCCTTATAGTTACTGATATCCTGTGTGACAACTAGCCCCATTAGTATGTTTGTTCGTTAATAGTTCAAATGCTGTTGCTGTGATGCTGGACAGAGAGCATTGGTTGTGCGTGAGAAATGATTGACTGAAGTCAGTGAGAGAAATGAAGTGATGTCTGTGTGAAATGGTCAGCCTTCATATGAAGGAAGCTGTAATTGTCTGGAATCTGGTGCAAAGGTCAGAGTCTCTACAAACAGCTTGTAAATTCCTGTGTTATTGATGCGAGGCATTTTTTATGATAAACATTGGGGCACATGGAAATGGAAAACTTGCAACAGATATTCTCTGGTGGGTGGAAGAGAGGAAAATATATGAGGGATATACATGATCTTTAACATCAAAGCAATGCATGTTTGCACTAATTATCAGACTCTATTTTAGTCCAAGGGCTTGTGTTGAGGAATTTGAACCAAAATGCCCTGTGCAGTCTGTCCCCTTGTGGTACATTTAAGAATTATTACAGGCAATCACACCTCATGCCCTGAGAATGACCCGTTTTTTAAACAGCCATTTTGGCTGCGTTGCTGGGAATATCGGTGTACTCTGATAAGACGACGGATTAATGAAGTCCAAGAGCTGATGACTCAATGAAGCTGTGGCCAACATCACGACAGTTATTAATCAGAGCATGACTGATGCTCTAAACAGGCCGTAAACTAGGCCATTCAATACAAAATATTCATTTCAAGCCGAGTATCTGCTAGTCAAATGAGAGGAAGAGTGTCAGTGGAACTATGAGCCATTGTGATTTGCTGTGGAAAATAAATATTAGCCAAAAGACCACGAGGAACTCGAAATGATGCACTAACTTTAATCAAAATATTAATGTATTTATTTTATTTTTGGTAAATTATTATTGGTTATTATTATTATTAAGAAGGAGAAAAATAATAATAATTATATTAATAATTAGATGTTATAATATTATTAATATAATACTTTTTCTTCGTAATAATAATTTACTATTACCATATTATTATTTTTTTTGCATCCTTCATTCATATTGCATGAAAAAGGGAACCGATGAATCCAGCCCTTCGCGCTTTTATTATTGCATTATTGTTAAAAAAATTATAATAATAACGAAAAATAATAATAAATTATTTAAATATTAGTATAATATTAGAATTTTTCTACATCCTTCAAGCTTAATGCTTAAAGCTCAATCATAAATGTTGTTGGATGAACAATGGAAAACAATAATCTATCCATTTGTGCATTTATTTATGATATTGTATTTATTAGCAATATAACAACAATAATAATAATAATAACAATAATAATAATGCATTATTATTATATTAGTATAATATCATTCTTGTATCCTTCAAGCTTAAATGCCATCATATATATTGGTGAATAAGAGAAAACAATAATCCATGTGTGCATTTTTGTTTTGTATTTATTGATAAATAATAATAATAAATAATAATAAGAACATTTCATTAATATTATTATTATTATGTTCTGGTCAGTAAATCTTATTTTCTTATGAATAAAATATATAATATAAATTCACATATTATTTATTATTATTATTGTAAATTTTATTATTATATCAATATAATATGATTTTTTTTTGTATCCTTTCAAGCTTAAATGCCATATATATTGGGAATATAAGGAAACACACTAATCCATTTGTGCATTTATGTATTATATTTATTGTTAAATAATAATAATAACAATAATAATAATTATAAATAACATTTCATTATTATTATTATTATTAATGGTCTGATTAATACCTCTTATTATCTTATGAATAAAATATATAATATAAATTCTCATATTATTTATTATTAGTATTAGTATTATTATTGTTACTATTATTATCAGTATAATATGATTTTTTTTGTATCCTTTGGGGGGAATAAGGGAACACAATAATCAATTTGTGCATTTATGTATTATGTTTATTGTTAAATAATAATAATAATAAATAAAATTTCATTACTTTATTATGAATGGCCTGATTAATACTTCTTATTATTTACTAATAAATAAAATATATAATAAATGAATTTACTAATAGATAGAGGCAAGAGCTGATTTATATCCAGGAAATGTCATTTTTTTTCAGCTGTACCCAAAAGTATCCATCCTCTTCCTCTGAGCCACAGCCCATCAAATCATAACAAACCATGAAAACCTGACGAAACCAAATAGACTGAACATGTTTTATGACATTGTTGAATAAGTCATGGTAACAAAGTTCCCTCAATAGATCCAGTCCCAGCTGTGGGTGGTCTGTCTTTGAGCTGCTGTGAAAGCTTTTACTGAAACTGTCTCATCTTATTACAACAACACAGCTCAAATGAGCCATTCCTATTACATAATTTAATGACAATGACAAATACATGTTGTTTCGTCAAGAATGGATGAGAGAATAGGCCTGGAAGCCAGACAAGCATTTATATCAAATGAGCTGTGGTAATGAGGCTAAATCATGCAGAAATCACCGGTAAATATTTAAGTGCTGTCCGTTTACAGGACACTCGAGTGGCATGTTGAGCTTACAAGTGAAGCACTTCCGGAGCACTATAGACAAAACAACCGAGGCTATTTCCATGAGACAACAAACACGAGACCTTCCCACAGAGCCTCGGAGAGGTTTAAATAAATACATTCAAGATTCAGAGCAGCATGTTGTTTCTGTTTGGTTTCGAATTCAGGAAATGCCATTCAGATTTACATCATGGGATGTCATTTTAAGCTTAGTTGCACGAAAACTGTTTAAATTTTACTCATAAGTCTATAACAGGCAGTTTAATGCGGCAGGCTAGATTGTGACAACACAATATGTGTTAAATTAACTCATCTTTCTACAGTATGATGTTTGAAAATGATGAAGAGTTGTGAATTTTTTGTTCTGGACAGTGGAAATGCTCAATGTTTTTTTTTTTATATGACTTTCAAAAATAAAGCCTGAAAATATTCACTTTGATAAAAAAGGATGCATAATAAAAGTGATAATCTAAATAATAAACTAAAAAAAACATGTAAAAATCAGTCTCTGCAGCTCCATAAATTTGAGTCGCTTCTCAAAGTGGCCAGAAGGTGTCGCTGTTTCTAAACTTCAGTGTAAACATGTAATTCAAGATTTGTCCTCTATGACTTTCCGTAGCAGCTGAACGTCGCGTACGGATCATTCCATTCTCAAAACTACAGCACTTTTACTAGTGTTACTTTATAAATGAGTTTAAATTATAAAAGTGCGTTCTTTCTCGATGAACATGAGTTTACTTACGTTTTGAGACTCAATTCTCTGACTCATTGATAGCGTTTTGTTTGGTAACTGATGGCATTACTATATGTCGTGGTGAGTGGTGTCATTCTCACTGTTTTAGTATTAATAACAGTGTTTATTTTACGATTATTTGGGATTTTGCGACATGGATCTGAATACAAACCTGGACAGAAGGGTTCTGTGTCAGTGCTGGTGGTGGCTGGATCAGGTAAAAAAATATATATATATGTTTATATATATTATGGCATGGTTTATTTTATATATACATAATATGGCATGGTTTATTATATATATATATATATATATATATATATATATATATATATATATATATATATATATATATATAATGGCATGGTTTATTTTATATATATATATATATATATATATATATATATATATTATGGCATGGTTTATTTTATATATACATAATATGGCATGGTTTATTATATATATATATATATATATATATATATATATATATATATATTATGGCATGGTTTATTTTATATATATATATATATATATATATATATATATTATGGCATGGTTTATTTTATATATACATAATATGGCATGGTTTATTTTATATATACATAATATGGCATGGTTTATTATATATATATATATATATATATATATATATATATATTATGGCATGGTTTATTTTATATATATATATATATTATGGCATGGTTTATTATATATATATATATATATATATATATATATATATATATATATTATGGCATGGTTTATTTTATATATATATATATATTATGGCATGGTTTATTATATATATATATATATATATATATATATATATATATATATATACATATATACACACACACACACATATAATACATACACACTGTGTGAAATTTTTTTCTTCTTATTATTTTAAATTCTTTAGATTTTTCTGTTTAGCACTTTTTTATACTTTAAAATTGAATAAAATAATTTCTGTGTATATATATATATATATAATAAACCATGCCATAATTAAGGTCATTATCCATTTTATTAGCCAACTAGCAATATATAAATTATAATAATTTATTATTATTATTATTTTATTGACTTTAAATGTTCCTTTTTGTCTCACTTAGGTGGACACACAACAGAAATCATCCGTCTGTTGGGGAGTTTATCTCAGTCTTATAGCCCTCGACACTATGTGATCGCAGACACCGATAAAATGAGTGAAGAGAAGATCCGAACATTTGAAGCAGAGCGGGAGAAATGGGATTCAAGCTCTCAGGTGCTGGATCTGTACTGAACATATCTATACTTTTAAATATATTATATTTAAAGGTGTATAGTTCAGTGTTTCCCAACCCTGTTCCTGGAGGCACAGTCCACATTTTGGATGTCTCCCTCATCTGACCCCTTTATTTTCTATCTTGGAGTTTCTGCTGATGAGTTGATCCAGGTGTGTTTGATTAGGAAGAGTTGCAAAATGTGTAGTGTTGGTGTGCCTCCAGGAGCTGGGTTGGGAAACACTGATATAGTTCACCTAAAAATTAAAATTCTATCATCATTCCAAACCCATGTGGAACTCAAAAATTCTGATCGGTTTTGTCTTACTTTGACCAGCAGATGGCAGCATTTCCTTTGTCTTTTCATGTATTTTCATATGACTGTGATTTATAGATAGTTAGATAATCATATTCCCTCATTCAGACAGGTGTATACTGCTCTTCTTCATACATTCTCACTAAAATCCTGACATTTTGTCATGTTTTCCTTTATTTACTATTCACAGTTCACTCTCCACCGGATTCCTCGTAGTCGGGAGGTGCGTCAGTCATGGAGTTCCTCCGTTCGGAGTTCCCTGAGCGCTCTGATGTCGTCCGTACCGCTGGTCTTTAGGCTTCAGCCGGATATGGTGGGTTTCTTCTCCTCTCATTCATCCCCCCATCATATCCTCATTAAATATTCATTTCCTCTTTTCTGCAGGATGTCTGTGTAAAACCCTCCAGAAATAGCACATCATAACATATTTATGAGATTATGCCTATAGGCAGCCCAGCTCTATTTTGAGTATGATATTCAGTTCAATAACTGTAAATGTTGCAATGTTGTGTAAAACAAGTTCAATTCGGTTATAAGTAGCTCTATAGATGACAAGTAGTGTTAATATTCAGCTCAACCAACATAAATTATATTATATTACATCTTTAATTTACCATATTGTTCATCATTCTTTAATCTCTGTAACTGTGTGTCCTTCACATTTACGCTGTGGTGTCTTTTGCCCAGGATATAACCTTGCGAATTCAAACATCCTGTGTTTTGGAAAACAGCTTTATATAAATATCTCCACGCTCTATTATTTATAGTTCTGATCATGTCATCTAGTCCAAATTCTGTAGTTTTCCTGAAAGTCTTGACCAGAGAAATACAGTAACAACGTGTTTACGATTTTAAGTCAGCATCCACTGTTATTTTTTTCTTCTGTTTTTTTCACTGATTGTGGAGGGAAAATCTTTGTAATGAATTTAAATACAGTAAAATGTGTTAACTATGATCTATTGTAGCTGGAAACAGATTAGTCTACATAATTGACACTATTTTCAATCATAATGCATGTTTCTGGTTTTATCGTGAATGATTCATCAGTGCGTGTTATGCCGAGGAAGCCAAATGTTTGTTTTTCGTAATCTTTCATGTTTGTGAATTAACTTTCCTTTTCTGTTGACGTCATTCAGCCCTCTTTTTTCAACCCCTCCCCTCCAACCTCGTCACTTTTGCAATCCCTGATAGATAAAATCAGATTGTGCCCTACCTTTTTTGTCTTTGAATATCCCATTTCACTGCGAAATGCGTCACATTTTGGAAGTAAAACTGGTTTCAAATGCCATTGCATGTTGACTTTAATAAGGGGTTTGGGAATGAGATCTTGTGCTGCTCTCTTTGATTCTGTGCAGGTTTAATTATAAGTGCTCAAGAAACTGCTGTAATAAAATTTGCACATTCAAAGACAGGTTAGTCACATCATGTCATGCTGGTAAAACTGCCCGAAAAATCCCTAAAGACAAAAGTATACTTAGGCCATCCGCGTACAACAGTGCATGTGTGAGTGACTTGAGTGTTAATGCTGCTTCACGTGCGCTCAGAATTATCTTAAATACGAGTTTCCTAGATAAAAATTGCACGAACATCCTCCCATTTCTAAACTTGAATGTGATAAGCTCATTGTCACGACTTCAGAAGTGGGAATTACCAAAATTTACGATAACACGTGAAGGCAGCATTAAAGGGTTAGTTCACCCGAAAATGAAAATTCAGTCATTAACTACTCATCCTCATGTCCCTTTCATCTTCAGAACACACATTAAAGATATTTTTGATAAAATTCCAATTGCCAGCGGGACAATTAACACTTTCAGATGCACAGAAGGTAGTAAAACAGTTCATGTGAGTACATTGGTTCAACCTTAATGTTATAAAGTGACCAGAAGAATGTTTTTTGTGCGCCAAAAAACCATCATAACGACTTTTTAACAATATATAGTGATGGCCGATTTCAAAACACTGCTTCGAAGCTTTACGAATCTTTTGCTTCGAATCAGTGGTTCGGTTCACGTATCAAACTGCCAAACTCACGTGAAGTATTGAAATCGCAAAACACTTATGACGCAACGAAGCGTCGCTTACTGAAATCACGTGACTTTGGTGCTCCGAACCACTGATTCGAAACAAAAGATTCGTAAAGCTTCGAAGCAGTGTTTTGAAATCGGCACTCAATTGTTGAAAAGTCGTTATTTTGGTTTTTTGGCGCACAAAAAAAAAAGTTTAACGCTTGATAATATTAAGGTTGAACGACTGTACTCACATCAACTGTTTTAAATATGTTTTAGTATCTTTCTGGGCGTCTGTTAATTGTATTGCTGGCAATAGAGCTTCACTGAACCATCAGATTTCATCAAAAATATCTTAATTTGTGTTCCGAAGATGAACAAAGGCTTATGGGTGTAGAACAACATGAGGGTGAGTAATTAATGACAGAATATTCATTTTTGGGTGAACTAACCCTAAAAACAAAATCCACTAGATAATGCGCACGCTCCAAATGCGACTGTGCGCGAGACGGAATGGAACGTGGAAAATGAAGTAACTTATGCTGAGTTCCATACGAGGTTGGACGTGGTAATATCCCAAATTAAATGTCCCACTTCAGACCTCAGTGAGTTCCATTCACTCATACGTCAAGTTCACATGTTGACCACATGATGTCGCAATCGCCATGACACAATGAGAGCATGTGTCAATTATGACAAAATAGAATAAAAATAACATAAAACAGCTGACAAAAGCAAGAACGAATGTAACATTAAATGAACTTAATGCCTAATTGTATTTACGTACATATTAATTAGAAGCAGGACGCGCAGACATCTTGGAATTGATGTCAAATGTGTGCGTTGATCGATGTTCCCCGAGTTCAGGCGCCAAATGTCCGACTTTGAGTAGCGCTCTAGATGTATTTTCCTAGAAGGAGGTGGGAAAAATCCAAAATCCGATCTGATCTGACCTGGGCCTTTATGAAGATATTATAGGGATAGTTCACCAAAAATGAAAATTCTGTCTTTATTTATTTACCCTCATGTCATTTGTAAGATTTGTCCAAATTTGTAAGACTTTCTTTCTTCTCCAAACTTTTTCAAAAGACATTTTGAGTTTGTTTTAGTTGCCTGTGCAGTAAAAGTCTATAATCCAGTGTTTTTTGGACAATATCATCTTTTGAAAGTCATTCAGGTTTATAGCAACATGAGGGTAATGTGTAGTAAATGATGACATTTTTTTTTTTTTTCTCTGAACCATCCATTTAACACAAAGCAGTGGTTGTGCATGTCACACAGCAGCACTGGGAATGTTTAAGCAGGTGATAAAGACATTTTTTTCCTTCAGCAGGTGATAAGACTATCACATTACCGCTGGAGGACTATCTGCTGTCTAAGCAAACACTAATCCTGCTGTTTCTCTGCTTGTCTTCGGCAAGAAACAGACCGAGAGAGAGAGCTGCTGGGAAAACATTCAAGGATAGATAAAAAAGTGAGCGAGGGGATTGATTTAGTAAAAAAGAGAGGGATGGGCAGCGTTTAAGCCCTTTTTCAGGAATGATCCGTAATCCAGAGCCCCTTTCTCTCTCTCCTCCTCCTCCTGTGGTTGTGTAATGACGGGTTGAGAGCGGAGCAGCCGAGGGGTCTTGTTCTCAGGATGTGGCGAGACCTGACTGGCTCCTTGGCTCAGCTGCTTGACTCCTCTCACACGTCCCCGTGGGGTCGGAGCCAAGCAGCATCGGGTTTCTGCGTTGCTGTGGAGACCAGCTGAGAAGAGGCGGAGCATGACTAAGCGGCCGGCGCTGCAGTGCTCCAGCAGTAGAGCTCAAAGGTCAGAACTAACCAGGGTAATCTCTCACGGACGACCACACTAGTATTCTGTGTAGAGCTCTAATAATCGCTCCCTGTCTCCTCATGCTGACGTCATTTCCCACTTTTCCAGGCAGGCAAGTTTTTTTTTTAATGGGGAAGAGGTTTGCAGATATTTCTAGAAAACAAAAGAATGATTGGGGCCTTTTTTTTTTGACTTGTACCTGTGGTCATGCTAGTTTCATGTTAAAAGAGTTTAGACAAACTTGCTTCTTCTCAGAAAGAAATGTCATATTTTTCCATAAAATCAAAGGAAAAATTATTTATAATTTGTAATTAAAATTATTTTATAGAAAATATTTTTTTGTAATATTATTATATATTTACTTTGTTTTATTACAAAATCGTATTTTATATATTTTTTTGCATTGTGACTTACATTAGTATTATTTATATGCTGTATTTTTTAGTATTTTGAATTATCCTTTTATTTTTATGTTTTTTAGTTTTAATTTTAATGTTAGTTTTAGCAATTTTGTTGTGCTTTTGCCATTTTTATTACATATTTTTATAGTATTTCGATTTAGCTTTAATTTTATTTCATTTTAAGTTTTAGTCATTTTAGCTGCACAGACAATATTTCTAATTTTCATTTAAGTTTATCTAATAATTTATATATAATTATAATATTTTATCTAATATATATTAAATATTTATATATCGTTTTATTTCAGCTTTAATTATCAAAAACTATTTTTAATACTTTTAGTTTTAACAATAACAACATTAATTCATTCAGATTAACATGTCTCATTATTTATAGTTATAAAAATACAAATTTATATAGTTATATATTTCATGATGAAATATGGCATGACATTTCTTGAGTTTTAATGAGACATCACTCATATTTTTTGCATTTTTATGTTAAGTTTTTTGTTGTTTATTTGGAAAGTGAGATGTGAGCTGGCCTTTGATCCGCCATCGGACTGCGACAGCAGGATTTCCTTTTTAGTCCAACAGACAATGTTTAAGATCTTCTTTAGGGAGTCCGGCACCCCTATTGTGTCTGCGCGGTGAGGGAGCGTCCTTCAGCATGACTCAAATGTCAGCTGTTTGTTTTAACCAAACTTGAGCATTTCGGTGAGGGGCTGGGGCCTGTTCGTCCACATACCAGAGCGGAATTGGGGGAAATGGGGGGTCAGGTCTGAAATCCGGAGGTGAAGAGGGGGTGGATTCAGTCCTCTTTTAGCCTTAAAAGGAAATAAGTGCGTCATGGGTACTCATGAGCTCCAGATGTGTCAGCACAAGCCAAGTGTCTCGGCCTGATTCTGCATGCTGTGAGGGGCAGTTAATGGTGAATACTACTGATCACTGTTATTTACAGCTTATGTCAATGTGTCAGTCTGGACTGCAGTGCGTACGTTCGTATAACTTTACAATTATTAGTAAATATTAGTTTATTTACTTGTCAGATTTGATATGCGGCAAAAGTCTTTATTAGTTTAAAAACATTAAAAATCTATTTTCTATGTAAGAAATATGTTCGCATAACAATAATTACAGCTCATTTTTACTTGAATAGACTAAGACTGAAATCTCCCAAACTGTCAAGACTATAGACCTTATGTGCACAGCCATCTTTAAAATTTTGTGTTTGAACTTCTGATTTTGCGGCCTAGCTCTGTATATTTCTATGGTATCACTGTTATGAAAACTGAAAGTTATCATGAGCATTTTAATGTAATAACAAATGTCAGTAGGCCGGGGTGATTTTAAAAGGAGCGATTCATTCATAAATCCGTAGGATCTTACCTTCATGCTGTGGAAATACAAACCAGAAGACAGAACACAATGAGCGCAGTGTTGAAAAGGCACGGGACTGCATAAGGTTTATATATTTTAACAGTTTATTTCAAATCAACAATACAATTTACACCAATGGTATTATATATATTGCATCTTTAGCTCAAAGTTAAAGTAAAAATGTTCTATATTTAACAAAAAGTTGATGCCTCTATCAAAAAGTGTTTTCGTGGAGCGGCAGAACTTATATTGAGTTATGATTTCTCCTAATTTCTTCATTTCCTCCTGTTTAGACTCACTTTGACAAGATTACACTTGATGCTTGTAATCCGTGTACTCATTACAACAAGTAACTTTAGTTACATAACCAGATTACTTTTTTCAAGTAACTAGTAAAGTAACACATTACTTTTAAATTTACAACCAAATAAATGAGTTACTTTTTCAAATAACTAACGCAAGTTACTCATTTACTTCTTCTCCTGCATCCGTTTCTTCTGTCTTCCAGAATGGCAGCACATCTGAAAGGCTTGTTTAGTTGAGCTGCGCCGTCTACTGTACAGGGTAGTGTTTCCCAAAAGCATCGTTAGCCTAAGTTTATCGTAGCTCCATTGGTGGCAATGGATCATGCCACGATGCTTTTGGGAAACGCAGCCCAGGCACGAATTTGCATTTTCTTCATCCTGAGGCTTATTCATTTCACTTTTGGTGTGAAAGGGCCTTTACATTTACAAAAAATAGAACTTTTTTTGTTGTTATAAAAACAAACAAACAAACAGCCCAGCCCAGATGAGAAAAAGTAACTCAAAACTAGTGTAATCCATTACTTTCCATAAAAAGTAACCCAATTAGTTACTTTTTTAGGGAGTAACACAATATTGTAATGCATTACTTTTAAAAGTAACCTTCCCCAACACGGCTTGTAATTGATACAAATTTTGACTTGATAAAACAAACTATTCTTCACAGAAATATGCTGATTGTTGGAGAGATGGAGTCTGTTTCATGTGCGAGTCAAATTGTGACGCAAGTCCAAAATGAGAACGAATACGGGAAAACAATTTAAAGAATCTCTGTTTTCTACAGATTTTGTGTGTGGGGGAGAGGGTTTGTACGATTTACAACAACAAATAACGGGGGCCTGGATGTTGTGCGGTGGACGTCCCACACATTCCAGAGAGACTCCTCACTGTTGCTTCACGTTGGTTTTTTGTTTGACTGTGCACCCCAGCACTCCATATGTTTCATCTTAGCCTTATTTGGAAATTGTTGGAAAACGGAGTGGACGGAGCTTCGTATGTTTTATTTATTTAATGTTGCTCTATGTGTTGATGGGAATTAGTGATGGATAGATCATTAAATAGGATCTGCATGTCAGAATGTGTCAGAACATGCATATAGAGAAATAATGTTCATAAACAAGCAGTTATAGTGTAATTCTAATCACCAATCCAATATCAAACCATAAAGTGAAAGACTTATTATAAGCGGTAATGTACAAGATACCAGACACAATGTAATTTATTAAAATAAGTTCCTTCTGTAAATAATGTAAAATAATAAATTTTTTAAACAATAATAAATAAATTATATATATTATTATATATGTGTATGGATGTATGTTAAAGAACTATAATATATATAATATATTTTAAAATGAAATTTTCCTCACATTAAAGTAATATATTTACTATTTATTTTACTTCAATGTAAGGAAGTTTTCATTTTAATATATATAATTGGTTATTATATATTATGGTTCTTTAAAATGCCAATTTGCTCTTACATTAAAGTATTATAAAATAAGCTCTCTATATATTTCTATATATTTATATAATAATAATAATAATAATTATATGGCGGCATTGGGATAGAGTATTACCTGGGCATTTCTTGACTTTTTTGTGAAATTCTCCATCCATCCATCCATGTATGTCCCTAATCACAAATCCAATATAGAAACTATAAAAACAGTGGAAATCATAATAAGATTTGAAATTACAGACCTGTAAAATAATAATCATAAGACACTAGATGACCTTATACTCTTGTTACTGTTTAACAAACCTCCGAATGAACACGTCTGTCATTTATAGATCCGACACCTGCTGTCTGTTGTGTGCTGACTCATCTGAAGCCCGAGAAGGGAAGTAACCAAACCTTGTAACAGTTTTAATCTCACCTGGAGCTGCTCTGTATGATGTGGCGTAATAAACTGGCCTCACCTCGATGACCTCACCAGTAATTATGTCTCAGCACCTGTGCATGAGGTTTCCCTCTGGCGTCCTCACCTGTCTGCGCAGCTGTGACACAAACATGTCTCACAGTGATGTCATCACAGGAACAATGACTCCTAAGGCCTTTGATTCATTTAAATGTTTCAGCATTAGTGTATAATCCCCACGTGGCAGTTAAACACTCACTGGCCATCAGCAGATAATGATAAGATTTTCACTTTGCTAGTATGAGCTGAGCGCATTCATTTCAGGGCTCAACAATAATGTGTTTTTTTTATGTTGGCCCAGGCTTAGGGAAATAGTTAAGATTTTTAATTTTAAATTTATATTAAACGCATATGAATATTATTTCATTTACATTACTGCAAAAAATAATTTAAATATGTAGTATATGTAATTTTGCTTTATACAAGCTGCTGGAAAGACATTGTATAAATTAAGTATTTTATATATTTAGTTATGCGTTTATTTATTTATTAAGTTGAGTATATTTTGAGTTCTTGAGATTTTTGTACGATTTATTTTGTATATTTGATATATATACGTAACAAATCTTACATCTTGAGCTTTGGAAAGGTGCTATATAAATAAAAATGTTATTTAATTATGATCTCAAGGTTAATTATAAAATCTCAAAGTCTAAAAATATATCAATACATTTTGGTAGTACAATATTTATTTATTTATAAATTTTCTATTGTTTTTAGTACCAAAATTTATCAATATATTTGGAAAGGTGCTATTTTTTTTTTTTTTTTAATAAAATTTTTGTAAGATTTATATGTATTATATTATAATTTTGGGATATGTACTAACAAATCCTATATTGTGATAATGAAGATTTTGATAATTATGTATATTATAAAGCAGAACTGCGTTATACTGTAGTATGAGCATAATACGTAGCACACACAAATATTGGCTAAAATTGTCAGTCTTTATTTAGATTGTACTACTGATGCAGCTATTTCTGTTTTTGTTTGTTTTTTTTAAGTCAAGCTTGGTGGAACAGCTATATTTAGCTTAAATGTTTTAGTTCATGATTGGTAATTCCAAGTGTTTCTTTTGGGAAAATGCAGAAGAGGCTAAAAAGACAGCGCCTCATATCGAGCTTTCACTCTTAGGCTTTCTTCTCATTACATAAAGAGAGACTTGAGAAAAACAAGCTGTTTTTTATGCACATCCAGCACCCAACAGATTCAACAGCCCAAAGACAGAGTTTTTCTGAAGCTTGATTTATGTCGTGTTGAAGTTTCACATAATGGCCATTTAAATTTGCACCAGTCTGATGACAGACTCGAATAGCGCTCTGACAGCTTGGCCTTTTCCCATAGCAAACACTCGCCAATCTCTGTACACAATCCAGCAGCCCTTCAGAGCTGAAGTCAGCATCTCTCTGTTGGGTGAGAGTGATCTCATTCCCCGAGGTGAACTCACAGGTGTGTGTGAAATGTAAACACTGGCCGAGACAGATCGCCCACCTGGTGGTCCGTCCATGCCCATCCTCATCGCTCATCTGTCTCCAGGTGCTGGATGGGAAATGGAGTGTTTGAGACTGTTTGGAAACAGGCAATAAACTAAATCCAAGCACCAGTGGACCTTGAAGCAGACAGAAATGAGTTTGAAGGGGAAGAACTGAAGCGCATGTGAGTGGAAACGTCCCTCACCTCTGATGCTCTCACTTCGGTCGTTGTCCTCGGTTCCTGCGTCGTATCAGTTTCGGCTCCGAGCAGACAGAGGCTGGATTTTTCCAGTGTTAATGTGTCTGAGCAGTCGGGGTAAGATGATTTCTCCAGACCCCATGGCTCGTCTCCACCGAAGTCTGAATGCCTTCCTGTGCCGCTCTCTGTCTCCAGTTTTGAACCAGAAAGCTCATATTTCTCCAACTCAGAGGAGTCGGTACTTTATTCAGGCGTTGTTCTGTTTTTGTGTCCAGCCTGTATAAGTCAAATCAGTTCATTTTTAATTTGTATGCTGCTTTTCACAATCCAAAAGCCGGTTTACCGAAAATTGTAAATCCCCTAATGGTGTTTTTCAAAGTGCGTGTTGACAAGTTCACCTGATATGGTTATCTCAAAGAGTCAACTTAACCATTTATGTAAAGATAACTTTTTGCAAGTTGGCCTAACACAGATTTATAATGAAAATGCCATTATCTTCCTCTAATAATATTAATCGAATCAGCTCTGAATTAAAATAAGTCACATTACAGAATATGGTATAGAAAGAAAACAATATTCCAAATGGAGCAAAACAATATCAGTAATACTCAAAAGAAGAGAACAAAAATAAAGCAACCAATTTCTGTTCAAATAATAAAAATTAAAAGTTAAAATTGATGAGATTACTAATTATTAAGTACATGTGTTTATTTATTTTAAATTTATAGACGTATTTCTTTTACTATTAAAATCTAATTTTATTTATTTTTTACTCTTAAAATCTGAATTGTATAGATTTTAAGTTTATATCATTCTTGGTGCTCAAGAAACATGAAATGCTTATCAATATTTATTATAATTTTTAACATTATTAATGTTAAAAAATTTTAACTGCCTAATATTTTTGTTTCTGGATTCTTTGATGAAAGAAATTTAATTAAAATAATTTTTTGTAACAATGTAAATGTCTACTGTCACTGATTTAATGCATTCTTGCTGAATACAAGTATTTATTTCTTTCAAATATATATTAGCGTATAAGTTTTATTATGACATCTTTTATAGGACATTATGAAATGTTAATAGTTATGTTAGGTATTATGAACTAATAATGCACTTTTATTTAATGGTTTGAATCATCGCCAATAATGTATTATAAACAAACATGAATGAACAGTGAGCAATAATGTATATTTATAAATTAACATAAACCTGGATTAACACATGCTGTAAAAATGTTGTTCATTGTTAGTTGATGATGCCTTAATTACAGTTAATGAATCGAATTGTGCTCCGTGTTTGTGTTTCAGGTGCTGTGTAACGGTCCAGGGACGTGCGTCCCGCTGTGTGCCGCTGGGCTGCTCCTGGGCATCCTGGGCCTAAAAAGGGTCTTGATCGTCTATGTTGAGAGCATCTGTCGTGTGGAGACACTGTCTCTATCTGGGAAGATCCTCTACTACCTTTCTGACTACTTCTTTGTGCAGTGGGCACCACTGAAAGACAAATACCCAAAGGCCATCTACTTAGGGAGATTGGTGTGAGAAGAACATGTACAGAAATCCATTCTCTAGACTTTTTTATGCCTGATATATCCTCTTTTATCTGAGAATTACATGTGTTTTGATACTGATGCGAATCATTCCAATGCAGTTACTGCCGTGCTGAATACACAACTATGACAACTACCTCAGAGTTTTCGTTTTTTTTTTTAAGCCAAACAGTCACGACGGGCTGATGAGATGTCCTATCACACCTGCTCTACCTTTTACACCCTTGAAAAGTCAACAAAATGAAACCACGTGCAGGTGCTTCTAATTCCATTCATAGTTTCAGTGATTTCCAACACTGCATGAAAAAGACAATATTTGACTTTCGATCACATGTTTGTCCCTTTCAGAGGTTGTATTGCGAAGACTTCATTCTTAAATGTGTATGTACATACATTTTTCCTCAGTGTTTTCATGAAATATTGTCCAGCTCACTACACCATTCATTGTTGAGCTCTTCCTGTGCTGCTGTGTGGTTGGTTTTAGAGGAAATGGTGTGACTTAAAGACTAAACAGTGAGAGGAGATGGAAAAGCTGTAATTCTCAGCTGCAGCTCTTCTTTTATGGCTCTGCAATTTCCTGCTATTCTTGTTTCTAGAGATGAGACGGCTGTCTTATACCTTTAGCGTGAGCTAAACATACCCTGATGGCTTCTTTTGTCTGACAGGACAAGTTCATGCAGGTAACTTAGTCAGCATAAAGTTCCTCGACTGTGATGTTTCTGAACATCTGTGAATGGATGATCCCAGCAGACATGTCTGTCAGGTATGTGATGTCATGTATAATTTGTTTATTATGAATGAATGGAGCCTTGGCAGATATGAAAATCACATTAATTTTGTCCACAGAGAAATTGTTTTCTAATAATAACAAACATTACTATGCAGACCTACTATGATCTTTGAAAATAAGAGATGATATGTGCGTCTGTAGAAAGCAATGTGATTGCAACAGAATATTTTGCGGTTTCATCCTTCAAATCAGTGATTCTTTCCTGCAAAACAGAATTTAAGTACACAATCTTGTACCTTTTATAAACTTTTAGTTTCAAATTAAAATTTTTAATGGTTGTTTATGGAACTTGGAACTTTTTAGTGAATATTTTTGAACCCCCAATGGAGAAAATGACTGGAAGACATTTCCAGAACCAAGGCCAAAACATGTAATGCCAAAACATATGCGTTTTTAAGTAACTGATAAGGTTCACCCAAAAATGAAAAGTCTGTCATTACTCACCCTCCTGTCGTTCCACACCCGTAAGACCTTCGTTCATCTTGGGAAATTAAATAAGAATTATTGATCAAATCTGATGGCTCAGTCAAGCCTGCATTGACAGCAAGTTAATTTACACTTTCAAACGCCCAGAAATGTACTAAAGATAGATTTAAAACAATTCATGTGACTATAGTGGTTCAACCTTAATGTTATGAGGCGACAAGAATGCTTTTTATGCACCAAAAAACAACATAATGACTTTATTCAACAATATCTAGTGATGTGCTTCATGAAGCTTTACGAATCTTTTGTTTCAAATCAGTGGTTCGGAGTCATGTGATTTGAGTAAACGAGGCTTCGTTACGCCATGAGTGTTTTGAAACATTTCGAAATTTCAATGGTTCGTGTTTTGATAGACGCTCTGAACCACTGATTCGAAACAAAAGATTCGAAACTTCATGAAGCAAGGTTTTGAAATTGTCTATCACTAGATATTGTTGATTTAAAGTCGTTATTTTGTTTTTTTGGCGCACAAAAAATATTTTCATTGCTTTATAATATTAAGGTTGAACCACTGTACTCACATGAACTGTTTTAAATATATTTTAGTAGCTTTCTGGGCGTCTGAATGTGTTGATTACCTTGCTGTCATTGGAGGCCTCACTGAGCCATTGGATCTTAATTCATGTTTTGAACATGAATGAAAGTCTTACAGGTGTGGAATGACTCGAGGATGAGCAAATAATGACAGAATTTTATTTTTTGGGTGAACTAACCCTTTAAAATAAAGTTTTTGAGGAAGGGGTACAGATCAAATACCAGCAGCAAAAGTAATTCAGTTTAAGAGAAACCATAAAGACCATTGTAAATCTAGAACGAATCCAGATTGAGTTTGAAATCTTAATTGTATCTTGTACATAACATTAAACAGGCTTATCTTATTATCGTCTGGAGTTGCAGACAAAAACGTACTTACAAACCTAGTCATAAATTACACACTCTTATCAAGGAAGATCAAAACAACTCTTTATCTCTCATTGACTGGTTGGTTTTTACATTACATAGCTACTGTTATCAATATCTTTCCCAGTTAACTATGCAGAATTTCTGCTCTTAATTCTATGTTGCAATTGATTTCAGTTGGCAAAAGGCCTTCAGTGTCTGATCAAAGTTGTCAGGTAAAACACTTGGCGAAGCTCCAAACAGGTAGCGATTGTGTTTTAAGTTATTCATGAAGAGAAAGCAACCTTAGAGGAAATGTCTTCATGTTTTCTTGTTTGTGCAACACAGGTTTAGTGACGCTGAAAGATACTGATCTCCTCTGACAAACCACCTCCATGATAGTTGTTTTTTTTTTTTTTTTTCCACTTAAACATTTCAGACAAAAACAAACCCTGACATTAGAGCACCACCCACATCATGCTCAGCATCAATCAGGCATTTAAAGCTACTTACAGAAAATGATCATGCAGAAATTGGATGCCTGTTTGTTGTGTGTTTGATTTCTGTTCATGAGTTGTGGTTACTTTATATATATATATATATATATATATATATATATATATATATATAGCAATGCTTTAGTTTACACAAACAAAAATAACCAGTTTTTGTCAAAATATTGTTATTGTCTGGTTTCTTATTTGCTTTTTTTTCTTATTTAGCCTCTTTTTTTATTTTTTAAAATCATTTATAAACTTTTTCAAAGCATTAAAAAAAGCTTCATACTATTCAAAGTTATAGCTTTCCCCCCATAGTTGTTTTTAATCGTTTAATCTGTTTAGTTTAATAATGATAAGCCTTAAATAATGTTGCCATTTGACTTTAGTTAAAAAAAAGTTACCGGTGAAATGCTGATCTCACCAACAAAGCATTGAGAATAAATAATGAAAGGATTATTACACCATACAATTGTAGAGATAAGCCACAGTGTTCCAGTAAAAAGAAACTCGGTCAATAGTTTTGCCAGGTGATCTATTACTTTCTCCAGTGGCACCAAGAGCGAGAGAAACAATAGACGCTATGATATGCAGAACCTAAGCTTCTGATTGGCTGTAGAGGCGCGTCAGTCACTTCGCTCCACCCCAAATCCGCGATAAAGAAGCTGGAAGTTTTTTGCGCGAGACACTGTCTGTTGTGTAAACTCACTGAGCTCGCGGATTATTCATGCACACGGAATCAACTGTACTGTGATTTTACTGCAGCTTTAGGACTTTTCTTCTCTCATTCTCTGTTGGTCAGTTCATTGACTTTAGGAGACAAGGCAAAAAGTGAATCATGACTCAGTTTAACAAGGGACCAGCCTACGGGTTATCTGCGGAGGTTAAAAACAAGGTAAACTGAACATTATTTCTTTGTTTTGAATATTCATGTATCCATGTATACATTTTTGGTATGTATGTATCAGATTTGGTGTGTATTAAAGGATCAGTATTACTGTAGGACACTTTAAAAAAGTAGTTTTTTGTGCATGATACTACTATTGTTAGTTTGTTTTTAATATGGTTTAGTATATCTTTCCCCCCCTGTGTTTTATAGGTTATGTAAGACTTAAACATGGCCATGAACGTTACATTGAGTTACATGTATCTTTGAGTGGAGATGAAGCCAAGTAAATTTTAATTTAAAGGCACATTTATAATAACAATGAGCAAATATTAAGATAATTTGGTATTGAATTAATTGGATAAAATGGAAAATATCCATGTACTAAGTTAGCAACCCCTAATAAAAAGTTTCTAATCATATGTTCAATACATATGAGCAACAGAAAAGAGATATATTCTACTCAAGTTGAGTTCAGAGATGGTGATCTCCATGGTTTAGGTTTTTAACATGATTGTCATTTCAAAAGATCGTTGTTGAGTGAAAACATCCTGTTAAAAGTCATTTTGGGAAAACATTAGTAGTAACTGGTATATCATCCCTCATATTGATCAGACAGGATGTTGTATGCAATAAAATGCATAAGAATGACACCCCCATTCAAATTGCTTAAGCATGACATCATCCGTGCTATTTTAGACTCAAGTAATCTTAGTTTTCAGATCAACAGGTAAATTAATTTAATATTTCACCTCTGAAGTGAACAAGATCTAACCTCTTGGGAAGTAAGGATTTCATCTTGGAATTTTAAGCATTCCTAAAATGTGACGACAGTGCCGCAACAGCTGTGATGTGTATAATCCGGTTCCATTCAGAAGAGTTCAGCTTAAGGCTCTGTCAATGTGTACACTGTGATAATGACCTATTTAGCTCAATGAATCAATGTTGCTTTTTTTAGCCAGATGCTTTACGAGAAATATTTCAACCGGAAGTTAAGATTCCGTCATTATTTACTCACACTTTCATGTTGTTTCAAACCCTTTCATCAACATGAAGGGAACTGCAATGAAGCTGGAGCTTTCAAGTTTCAGAAAGAATGCAAAAACACCATAAAAGTAGTCCATATATAAATTGTGTGCTAGATTTCTGGTCTTCTGAAACTGTACCGTACCTAATATTTAAGTCAATATTCTCTGATAATCTTCTCTTCAGTGTAAACTGCTGCATCCAGGATCATTGGGTTCCTGGATCTGTTTTATCAAAATGGTTTTGTTAAACTGGATTCGTTGAAAAGATCCATCTCTAAAGAACGATTCATTCACAAATTGCTACTTCTCTCAGGAACTTTTATGAAGGTGTCAATTATGGCTTGCTTTCATGTTGCTTTCTTGCCATTTTGCAGTCCCAGTTCTCATGCCGTTTCAATGATCGTTGAATAGAGTGGCCATGATGTGGCTCAAATTCACGTTTTGTGTCGCAGCTCAAAGAAAGTCATGCGCAAGTAATGAGTAAGTGATGACAGAATTCACATTTTTGGGTCCTTTATGTGTAAAATGAAAAGCATGTGTCTAAAATTTTTAGTGGAAAGTAGTTCCATTACAGCATTTCCCCTTTTAATCCACGGCTTATTTTCCATTTTTACTTGTTTGGACAGTGAAAGGCTACAGGAAAAGTGTCCTTTGCTTTTTTTTGCATGCTTACAGGTCCTTCTTTTGAATTAAAGAGCTGTTGATCTTGGCAGGTACTTGTTCTTGTGTAATACTAGTAAAATGGACTTGCAGTGCTGACACTTCAGGCATTTATCAGCAATTTAATGTTTTTTTATTTTTTTTAATTTTTGTTGCTCATAAAGCCTGAATTTATTTGATCAAAATAGAGAAATAACTAATATTGTGAAAACTTAATTACAATTAAAATAATTTAATAATAAATTTTAATATGTTTAAAAATGTAATTTATTCCTGTGATGCAAAGCTGAATTTTCTGCATACTCCAGCATTCAGAAATCATTATAAAATGCTGATTTGCTGCTCAAGAAACATTGTTGTTACTGCCTAAAGATTCTTTATCAAAACTATGATTCTTTTTTTCGGGATTCTTTAATGTATACTGAGTTCAAAAGAATAGCATTTATTTGAAATAGACATTTATAAAATATATTTAATTTAATTTAATGCATCCCTGCTGTATTAAAGTATTCATTTCTTTAATAAATGTATTGTATCTGACCTCAAACTTTTGGACGATACTGTAGATAAGGCCTGTACATACAGCTCGGCCTCATCTTACATGAGTCTATGCGATATATGTCCGTTGTCTTACTAAAAATATATATTTTTTTTTTTACATAGAAATTTGCTAATATATATGACCAGATAAATAATACACATTTATAAGCATTTATGTTCGCATAAGCAAACTGATTTTTTGGCCTATTCATATGATAAATACCTATACCTTTTCACTCAGTATTAACCTGGAACTATGAGAACGCTCTTTACTGTGTTTGTTTCAAACCTTTTATAGGTCATGTGCTTTCCGAGGACTTGTTTGTCTCGTTTCTTGAGTTTCATCAGCACTCTTGCTCTGCTGAAAGCCGAGAGCTGTTTTCTGCCTTTGATTTCCTGCAAGCTGAACTTTGGAAATGTGGGAAGTCGAAGCTCACCGTGAGATTTAGAAATGTTAGTTGCCCAGTACATCAGCCTGTAAATGTCAACGAATCACGCCATCTTGTCAAATAGAATTATTCTTTAAAATATAAGCTACAAATGACATAATAGGAAAGGATGTTTTACCAATCAAATTAATGACCCTCTCTGGTTATGTAACAGCAGACACAAGGGGTTGTTCATTACGGGCTTGTTTCCAAAGCATCATCCCCTGTTAAAGTTCAGCACAGTGAAGATATTGTTCAGGCGGGTTTATTTTTACACATGGAAGAGGTCAATTAACGACCTATTTTTATTGTGACCATTCCTGTTACATTATATTAATCATATCAGTTGTTTTTGCCTTGTTGTTTTCCTCAGACAGCAGATAGAAGAACACCCATTCCTGAATGAGAGCTTTTGGAAGCCATTGGCAGTATTTATGGAAATGTTTTTGATATTGGCATCTCTGTCTGTTTAGTAGTTAGTGTAATATATTGTCTTTTTCTGTAGTGTAATATATTATCATTGCTTCCAAGATAGAGCTGCATGATTCTGGATAAATTGAGAATCACTATTTTTTTTTTTTTTTGTATTGTTTTTTTTGTTGTTTCTAGAGATCACGCTTTTAAACATAATTCAATGCTTCACTCATAAATACTTGTTTCATTACTTGATAAAACAGTGTTTTTGAATGAATCTCTTGAATGAATGATTCTACGGAGCCCCGCACAGACATGCTTCCATAGTAGGCTAAATCGTGTGCACGATTTACTAATTTGTTCTCTTGATTTACTAAATCGTGCGCACGATTTAGCAAATCGAGGGAACGAAATGGTAAATCGCACACGATTTAGCAAATCGAGGGAACGAAATGGTAAATCGCACACGATTTAGCAAATCGAGGGAACGAAATGGTAAATCGCACACGATTTAGCAAATCGAGGGAACGAAATGGTAAATCGCGCAAACGATTTAGCAAATCGAGGGAACGAAATGGTAAATTGTGCGCACGATTTAGCAAATCGAGTGAGAGAAATGGTAAATTGTGCGCACGATTTTGCAAATCGAGGAAAAGAAATGGTAAATTGTGCGCACGATTTAGCAAATCGAGTGAGAGAAATGGTAAATTGTGCGCACGATTTTGCAAATCGAGGAAAAGAAATGGTAAATTGTGCGCACGATTTAGCAAATCGAGGAAAAGAAATGGTAAAGAGCGCGCACGATTTAGCAAATCGAGGAAAAGAAATGGTAAAGAGCGCGCACGATTTAGCAAATCGAGTGAAAGAAATGGTAAATCGCGCAAACGATTTAGCAAATCGAGGAAAAGAAATGATAAATCGCGCAAACGATTTAGCAAATCGAGTGAACGAAATGGT
This sequence comes from Zacco platypus, assembly GCA_038088235.1. NCBI lineage: Eukaryota > Metazoa > Chordata > Actinopteri > Cypriniformes > Xenocyprididae > Zacco > Zacco platypus. Next base: position 5,999,151 of record CM076065.1, read on the forward strand.
AAATCGCGCAAACGATTTAGCAAATCGAGGAAAAGAAATGATAAATCGCGCAAACGATTTAGCAAATCGAGTGAAAGAAATGGTAAATTGTGCACACGATTTAGCAAATCGAGTGAACGAAATGGTAAATCGCGCAAACGATTTAGCAAATCGAGGTAAAGAAATGGTAAATAGTGCGCACGATTTAGCAAATCGAGATAAAAAGTAAATCGTGCGCACAATTTAGCAAATCGAGGAAAAGAAATGGTAAATTGTGCACACGATTTAGCAAATCGAGGTAAAGAAATGGTAAATCGTGCACACGATTTAGCAAATCGAGGTAAAGAAATGGTAAATAGTGCGCACGATTTAGCAAATCGAGTTAAAAAGTAAATCGTGCGCACAATTTAGCAAATCGAGGAAAAGAAATGGTAAATAGCACGCACGATTTAGCAAATCGAGATAAAGAAATGGTAAATCGTGAGCACAATTTAGCAAATTGAGGGAACAAATTCGTAAATCATGTGCACACTGAATACTGAATTTGTGTCTTGCATGTCATGTGCGGCGCTTCGTATGATTCATTGATGCCGTAAATTTAAGTACTTGTTGCCACGTACTGGTGTAACAATGTAATTGCTACAATCATTATTTGAAGCGGTAAGTTACTTTCAAAAGGTGATTTGCTCTATTTTTTATAATTATTTGCGCTACCGTAGATATCAGTGTTTATATCTGAACAATAAACTTTTATCCCAGTACTTCTGTGATTAATCTGAATATTTGTAATAGAAATAATCATACTGTGATGTTTCAAAGATGGTTTGTGAAGCTGTTTCATACCTATACATGACAACTGCTCTTTCTGGCTCATCGGCAGCGCGAACGTAGAATTGAATGTTCTGGTGTGATTTTTGTCAAAGATTTGACAACAAAAGTGATTTTGGTTTAATAGACGCAGGAGAATCGCTGTCATTTAGGAATGAGATGACGGAAGGTGTTTGAGTCGAGATCGTGATCTTTTAACGATTATTTGTGCAGCTCTAATAGAAATGTTTTTGATTTTCGTAGCTCTGTTTAGTAGTTAAATACATTGTCTTGTACATTGCTTCCAAGACTTTTCCTTTATCAGAGCATTAAATATGCAAGAATTCCCCCGAAATGTTTGGATGTGGTTCAACCGATACCTTGATTCTCTCAGGCATGTAATAAATTCATATTATTCTTGGCTCTCACACTCATCTCATTCTGCATCTATCTTAGTTTGCATGTCCGTCTTGCGGTTTTTAAAATGCGTCAGTAATGGGCCCACAGCTCAAGCCCTGGTGTGCTGGGAGAGGCCGAAGGTCAGAATAGGGCAGTCACGGCGGTTCTTAGGTAAACTCAGACCTGGTTAACTTGACGGCTTTGATCCGTCGCTCTCTAATGCCACATTCCATCTTGATCCTCAGCATAAAAACACTTTTACCGCCATACTGTGACTGCTGATGGGCAGCCAGCCCAGTGAGGGGCCATTACATTCCCCGCAATGTGCTGATCAGCAATAATTTCTAGGATTGGATGAGGCTCTGCAAAGTGTGGCCACAGTGATTTAACCCTGTGTTGCCATTTTAGGAAGAACAGGAAAGTGTGTTTTCCTGAGGCTATTGTTTGCCGTCTATTGTTCAGCAGGATCTTATAACAGTGTAAACAGTCGAGGCTTTTTTAAGATTTTACAAGAACGTTTATTCAAGGTTTGAAAGCCTTTTAGCCAAAACTTGTTGTCTTTGAACTTCCCCACTCTGAAGCATTTAACAGCTTTGTGGTTTTTGTGTGTTATTTTGTCATTGTCTCATATTTGATGATGAGTGTTAAGTCAAGTATCATTATTATTTTTACTGCTTGGTGTTTAACTCAACCCATAGCGCACATGAATGATACCAAATCGTGCGGTTTAATGAGGAGAGGTGTGCTATTGGACATCAATTAGACATCGGCAACCACTCAGAACGCGCTAGAAATTAGAGCTGCATGATTAATCAATTAATCAGTCTTTTTTTAACATCACAGTATCATTATTTCTGTCTTTAGTTTATAGTTTAGTTTATATTTAAAGTTTATAGTTCAGATATAAACACTGATGTCTATGGTAGTGATCAAATCACCTTTTGAAACGTGACATTTCAAGTAAATATTGTATCATTACATCATAACACCAGTAGGTGGCAACAAATGACTGTTAAAAATGCATCTGTCATTGAATTATTCATTCAAGAGATTTGTTCAAAAATGCTGATGCAGACAGTTATGAAACAAGTGAAGTCATTGTGAAACGATTTTTATATTTATATGATGAGTCATTGAATCATTCATTAAAACCGATTTATGTTTTTAAATAGATTGTTGTATTTAGTTTTAGTCTATTCAGAATCAAAAAAAAATTGTGATTCTCAATTTATCCAGAATATGCAGATCTACTAGAAATGACTCAAAACACCCTAGCAACCATTTTCTTCTCAAAATCTAGTTAGAATGGGCTCTTTTAATAGAGCCACATAGCAACCACTGAGAACACTCAGGCAACACCCTAGCAATATGCGAGCAACCAATCCAAACACTCTAGCAATCACCTAGCAACTGCATAGCAATGCCCTAGAAACCAATCAGAATGCCATAACAATCACATATCAACACCCTAGCAATTCCCTAGAATTGTGTTTTTGAATATTACACACATTTTCTTCATTAAAACTATAAAAATCTTGTTAAGGCCCGTTCATACCAAGAACGATAACTATAACGATAATCATATTTGCGTCCACACCAACGAACGATAATGGTCTGTTTATTCTAAGCTCCCACGCTGTGGTTTTAAAGTGTGTACAACATGTTTTTGCTGCTCTTTTTGCATTTTCATTGCTTTAACCAGCAGATGTCCTCAGCATGCTGTGTTTTGAGTGAATCGATCTAATCTAACAGTGAATTTAGCTGACAAAGTCAATATAGTGAAATAAAATCAACGCTTAGTCTTTTTAACTGCAACTTCAAAGGAAGCAAAACAATGTTGTCGAAACTAGCGCTGGATACCTGAGGTAATTTTATGTTACACTGCCAGCTTGGCATAATGATCTCATTGTTAATACTTCTCAGCATTTATTCCGAAGGTATGATCGATTGTTTTCCATATATCCTTTTTCTTTAAAGTGTCCTTGAAAAGGGGGGTTGACTTGTCAAACAAGTGGCTTTTTCTGGACCTCGGCGATTAACTTCTCTGCAGTGTTGTCTGCCATTTTAAATGCGCGAGCCCTTAAATTAGAATGGATTCTGATTGGCTGTCACTGTTTATCGTTCAATAGCTGTAAAAAAAAATCGCTCTGAAAGTGATCCCAACGATATCGTTTTGGTATATTGTTATTGTTATAGCTCAGGTGTGGGCACTGCTATTCTTTTATATTTAGAATGATTTTTAGAACTGTATCTTTATTGTTATCTTTATAGTTGTCGTTATTTTTATAGTTATTGTGGTGTGAACAGGCCTTTCGGGTTGGCTCTTTTGATTGAAGCCAGTAAGCAACCACTCAGAACACCCTAGTAACCACCTAGCAACACCCTAAAAACCAATTAAAACACTGTAGCAGTCTTCTAGCAATGGCTTACTAACCACTCAGAATACCCTAGTAACCACCTAGCAACACCCTAAAAACCAATTAAAACACCGTAGCAGTCTTCTAGCAATGGCTTACTAACCAATCAGAACACCCTAGGAATCACCTAGCAACACCCTAAAAACCAATTAAAACACTGTAGCAGTCTTCTAGCAATGGCTTACTAACCAATCAGAACACCCTAGGAATCACCTAGCAACACCCTAAAAACCAATTAAAACACTGTAGCAGTCTTCTAGCAATGGCTTACTAACCAATCAGAACACCCTAGTAACCACCTAGCAACACCCTAAAAACCAATTAAAACACTGTAGCAGTCTTCTAGCAATGGCTTACTAACCAATCAGAACACCCTAGTAACCACCTAGCAACACCCTAAAAACCAATTAAAACACTGTAGCAGTCTTCTTGCAATGGCTTACTAACCAATCAGAACACCCTAGGAATCACCTAGCAACACCCTAAAAACCAATTAAAACATGGTAGCAGTCTTCTAGCAATGGCTTACTAACCACTCAGAACACCCTAGTAACCACCTAGCAACACCAAAGTCAGCGGTTTTCCCACGAAATTGGGCAACTTTCACACTGTTGCCGTGGGTTGTTTAGGTCGACGGGTTGAAGCAACCCCACCACCACCACCACCAAAATTCGTTTTTTTTTAGCCCAGGAAGTGATTGGGCAGGTTTTGAATTAGACTGGTTTTGTTACGCAACCCTGGCAAACCACTCAGCTCTCATCTAGCTAGCTTAGCTTTGCTAAATGAGAATCTTTTACACACATCTTCAACATAAAATGTAAAAATCTAGCTACTACTGTTTTTCATTTTGTCTGTCATTTTGTGATTTAAAAAATTCTTTTTCAAATCTGAAAAGCCAGTTGAATTCACATGTGTAGTAGAGCAAATCTTTCCATGTTGTCTATTTCCCTGCTCATGGTTAAATATTGTCTAATACTGGCTGAACTAGTTGCTCACATGTGATTAAGTAGGCACGCATGATTTCAGCACAATACCCAACATTAGTCAGAGAAAAAGGTTAACTGAGTGCGTTCTTTTGTTTAACAAGTTTGCTTTTGCGTGGTGATTCTTAATCATTCTGTAAACTAACTTTAGAAGCTGTTCTTATTTTTGAAACAAATAGGCTTTTGTTAGAGGATTGTAGATGTTGCTAAATTATATACTTCTGTGTTTGTATGTGTTTTGAGCCTGTAAACCCAAGGTGAAAAGGTCACCCCGTCCCTCCTCCATTGCCATCACGGTTTCATCGATCTCTGAGGGACAGTTTGTCGAATTGATCGTGTCACATTGAGAGCCCTTTCACTCCCTGACCTTTTTTTAGTCAGATGTTTGCTCGGTTTTTGTGCTGTCATCAGTAAACTCAGAATTATGAGTGGGGGAGGGGAGCTAGAGGTCGGACTCCAGTGGGATCAGCCCACAACCTTCCAGAATGTTCTTCTTCTGTAAATGCCTCCAACATCTCCATTAAGGGTCACTTTTCCACATCTTTCTCTCTCTTTTTTTTCTACCACTGGCTGGTTTCCCAGTGGACTGGAAGGAAGGACAAGACAGGCACATGGTTCTCCAATCTTTCCTCAGTCTCTCTGTGGAGCTCTTCTGTTCTTTCCCCTCCTTTTGCCAGTTTTGATTTTCCGATTCATGTCTAGTATAAATCTCCCCAGTCAATGGCTCATTATATCAGAGATATAACATTCTTTGTCTCCCACTACATCTGAAATCATCCAGTGCTCTTTTGAACTATTTGAAGCGTACCAAAAGTTCTACAGTCCTTCAAAGATGAGAGACTGTGCACGGTTTAGCTTTTTGTCTGTCATTATAGGAGAAAAGTCATCTCGGCTGACCTCAAATTGCACAAGGGAACTGCCACAACACCCCACACACCATTTTTTCCTAGTGGTCTCACATTCTGACTGCTGGGCTTTAGTGTGGGAGGATGTCTGATTGATCTTCAGCTTGCTCAGAGACCTTCTATGGAAGTTTATGGGCCCCAAGCTGTATCTTAAAATCCCTCAGGAGAAATAAAAATAGGCACAAATGAGACCGTTGTTGGCATACAGTAAGAGCTAAAACATTATTGTATCATACTGAAATCACTCTGGTGATGCTGAGCACATTTTGAGACATTGTTGAGTCATAAGTGTTGTGATTCTAAATTAGTATCATATTCAAATAGCGTTGTGTGTTCAATAATCGAGGTATTATTACCATAGTGCCACTTTAACTGTGAAATTGTTTCCCTAAGGGGCCTGATTTGACCCTTAAAAATGACGCGTTAGTTAAGTTCATTTTAATATTGTTTACTTGAAAAATGATTCGGTTGATGAAGATTTTTGAAGGAAATAAATACTGTGATCAATTTACTGCATCCTTGCTGAATTAAACGTAACAGTAAAAGATATTTACAATGTTAAAAAAAAAGAAATGCTGTTCTATTCATCGAAAATCCTTAATTTTTTTTAACATTAATAAGAAATTGAGCAGCAAATCAGCATATTAGAATGATTTCTGAAGGATCATGTGACACTGAAGACTGGAGTAGTGATGCTGAAAATTCAGTTTCGCATCACAGGAGTAAATTGCATTTTAAAACGTTTTCACATAGAAAATTGTAAATGATTGTAATATTGGTGAGCAAACTTTCAAACACATTAAAAAATCTTACCGACCCCAAACTGTTGAACGAAAGTGTAAATGAGGCACATATATGAGGCGGTACATATATTACCTGACAGAATATTTTTTTGCAGTGTGTCCAAAACTTAATATTACCATAATGACCAAAAAATATTGCCGTCGTTAGTGCTTCCCTCTTGCGTTTAGCATAGAACCGAAAACAAAAGCCAAACACTAAGAGGACTAAGGAAGTGTCTCTGTGAAAAATCTGAAGTATTAGGGACTGTGTTTGTGCTGGAAATAAGTTTTGAGATAGCAGACTGCTTCTTGAAGGACATGAGGAAAGCTCTTATCATGTTTTGGCTGTTTAGTGAGACATCTCCAGGAGCCTCTGTCCAACGCCAACTACCTGCTCCACCCTTTTCCCCTATATGTCTCTATGTCTGTCTCTCTCATGATCTGTCAGTCTGACCCTGAACACCGAACTTGAAGCCTCTGTGATAAAAACCTTTTCCTAGAACTGATATTCATACTCTTTTAATGGGTTTAAACTTGCTGTAAACATTAAAACCGAAGTATTTAATGTCCTTTTATTTATTTACGTAATAAAAAAAATCATGTAAACTGTTTTTGAAGGTTTATACTTGAAGCTGAAGTAGTGCTCATGAAGAAGAAAAACATACTTTGAGGGTCTGTATTAATTAGAAGTGCTTCCAAAGGCATGTTTATTCACACTTATTCATTCATACGCCTGCAGCCTGTTAAGTAGAGATGCACTATTACTTACTAAGACTAAACATCCATTGAAGGCACAACTGAGGCCATATTTATGACCAGAATATCATTGAAACAAGGATGGGCTCTTTTGACCAGCAAGCAAGCAATTACATAGCAATGCACTTAAAACCCCCTCGAAATACCTTAACAAATGCTGTAGCAAACTTTTGCACAAACAAACAACTCTCACATTTCATTCAGGCATTTTTAAAAAAATCTAGTTTACCCTGTTGTTAGTCATAGTTGTCTGTTCTTGAAGATATTATTCAATGTCAGCAGGTCAACTGTGCTATTTACAGTTAGAAAAGTCCTGAGAAAGAGCGAAACGGCCAGAATAGATTCATGCAGCCACTCTTTGTGGGGATTTTATGCTCTGTTGCTGACAGAATCGCATGACGGCGCTACATCACATGCCTTAATAGCAAACAGTGCTATTCATAAAGGAAAAATTCAAACGAAGCCAGAAAAGGATTTTTTATTGGGAATCTGATTTAATTAAGCTGCATTTGATGCTTTTCCATTTGCTCTAATGTAGCTTTTAACAGACAAAAAACTGCTGTTTTGGTTCTGTCATGTGTTTTGAACTCAAACACATTTTTCGCGAGGATCAGCAAAGTCTATTGACATTACAGTAGCATGTGACACATAACCATAGAATCTAAAGGAAGATTATCCAGGAGATAATCCCGCAGAGCCGGTTTGACTCATAATTGACTGATGTGTATTGGCCGACTCACTGATTGGCTTGTTTATTTCATCTCGCAGATCGCACAGAAATATGACCTACAGAAGGAGGAGGAGCTTCGTTTCTGGATCGAGGAGGTGACCGGCATGCCGATCGGAGACAGCTTTCAGAAAGGCCTCAAGGATGGAGTCATACTGTGCGAGTGAGTTGGTAAACATACTTGGCCATGTGGGCAAGGTTCCTCTGCTGAAAAATGAAAAACGGTAGAAACCAGCCTAAGCTAGTTTGCTAGTCTTGGATTTTCTCCCAGTTGGTCACTTTTTAGAGTGGTTTTGGGCACTTTTAAGCTGGTCAGAATGGGAGACCACTTATCTGACCAATTAAACACCAGCTTTGTTAGGCTAGGAGACCAAATATTGCTTGTTTGGGCATCCCAGCCAGATGTAATGACAGTTGTTCAACCAATGACGTGAATTTGGGGTGGGACTATCTGTTTGACTGACCAATTGAAACAATCATTATTTTCTCAATTCCATTTGGTGATGCTAGTAGCACTGAAATTACACGCTTGACCTTTAATGTGCCCATAGAAGATGAATATATATGTTATGCTAATGGGAAACGAAATTAATTGAAATGATCCTGTTTTTATTCTTTTCAGATTGATAAACAAGCTTCAGCCTGGATCAATAAAGAAAATAAACCATACACAGTTAAACTGGCATAAGGTAAATGTCTCAGAGACTCTTGAGGTCTTTGTTTTCATTCAGATCAACCCCTTTTCTTCCAAAGTGCTTTTCTTAGAAAGTGACTTACAATACAGTGTTCAAATCAAATTATTGGCAAATACTACGACAGGCAGCTGAGAAAACATGACGCACGAAGCAGGAGCTCCTAACAACTGCAGATATACCCTTTAGTATAAAAGCTCTGAATAATCTGTAAGAATAAATGGACCCATTCATGCATCTTCAATTCATCTCTAACTCTTATCTGAAAATGAAGTAACCAATGATTTTACTGAGAAACACAACCTTACTGTTACCTTTGTTCCCCTTAGCTAGAGAACCTTGGAAATTTCATCAAAGCCATCCTAGCCTACGGGCTGAAGCCCAACGACATCTTTGAGGCCAACGACCTCTTCGAAAATGGGAACATGACGCAAGTCCAGACCACGCTTCTCGCTTTGGCCAGTATGGTACGTCTACCAGTCCTTCGGTGTTGGGGAAAGTAACTTTTAAAAGTAATGCGTTACTCCCTGAAAAAGTAACTAATTGCATTACATAGTTACTTTTTATGGAAAGTAATGTGTTATATTACTTTCGCGTTACTTTTTCTCACCTGGGCTTGCTTGTTTGTTTTGTGACAACAAAATAAGTTTTGTTGTCATTTATGTTTTTATATATTTTGAGGAACACTGAATCTGTTTTTGTGCAAATGAGATGAGTAAACTTATGCTCTCATTTAGTCTTGAGCTGCAATAGCCATCATGTTTACACAGCGCACACAACACGATTTCTCTCAACATGGGGGCAAGAGACTTATCAGTCAATACATGGGAAAACAAAGTAACTAGTGTTACTTATTTAAAAAAATAACTGATGTTTTGTTGTAAATTTAAATGTAATGTATTACTTTACTAGTTACTTGGGGAAATTGACATCTTAGATTATTATTGATATCTTAGATTTTGCAGTAATGAAGCGTTTATTTCTTTTTTAACAGGCAAAGACCAAAGGCATGGAAACAAATGTTGACATTGGTGTGAAATACGCAGACAAGCAGCAGAGACATTTTGATGACGAGAAGATGAAGGCTGGCCAGTGTGTCATCGGACTTCAGGTTATAGACATTATTTTTTTAAAGGAAGCCTGACTGCAGTGTTACTTCATTTGATTTGTGACGGTGCGAGAAGGGAAGATGCGTTACGAATTACACATTTAGCTGATGCTTTTATCCAAAGCAACTAGAATCGCCTCCGGTTAAGCGGCTACTCAAGTCCATAATAGTGAAAGATCAAAATCACCCATTGTGGGGCTTTTAACTTAAAACCTTTTAATTACAAAACCAAATCTAGAACCAAACAACTAGTTTCAGTGCAGATATGCTTCTGGGAGTAGTTGATAAAGATTAAGTTTGATTGGAGGGTAAGGTTAACCATCTAGAATTTGAAGCACTTTTTGAAGTTTTTCTGACTTTTGTTCCAGATGGGAACCAACAAATGTGCAAGCCAGGCCGGTATGACCGCCTACGGGACCAGGAGACACCTTTATGACCCCAAGACACAGACAGAGAAACCCTACGACCAGACCACCATCAGCCTGCAAATGGGCACCAATAAAGGAGCCAGCCAGGTACATGCAAAGACAGACTTTGTCTGTCAAGTGCTGTCAAGTTATCAAAAATCACATGTTATTCTTGTGTCTGTCTCTCTCAAGGCTGGTATGTCTGCCCCAGGCACCAGAAGGGACATCTATGACCAGAAGGTAGCTCTGCAACCAGTGGATAACTCCACTATCTCATTGCAAATGGGAACCAATAAGGTGGCCTCTCAGAAAGGCATGAGCGTGTACGGGCTGGGACGGCAGGTTTACGACCCCAAGTATTGCGCCACCCCCACAGAGCCCATGATCCACGCCAATGGCAGCCAAGGCACAGGCACGAATGGCTCAGAAATCAGCGATAGTGACTATCAGGCTGAATATCAGGAGGAGGAGTACCAGGGCGAATACCACGATGAGTACAGAGGGCACTACACCGACCAGGGCATCGACTACTAGAGAACTGTGCTGCGCTGTTAGTCAAGGCAGTATTAACACAATGTATATCAACAGAGCAAGTTTTTTGCAATGCCTTTTTTGCTTCTCACAGTTACCCTTCCCCTCCCAGCGCATGTGTTTGGGTAAAATGATCGTGAGTGGTAAGATATCCAAGATCTGCCATCCTAGAGGTGTTGTCACATTTACCGTAGTTCAGGTGAAATTTTGCTGGAAAATCCAGTCATTGCAATAGAAATCCACGTGATCGGGAGTTTTGCGAGAGGGCAAAAAAGTTCCCCATTAATATTTCACTCATGTAAAAGCCGTTTGGTTTAAAAGTGAGTGTTTTGTACATCGCTACGCTATTGATGTGACAATGGGCCCACAAAATTTCACTGAAATATCGCTAATGTGACCGCACATTAACAATGGTGAAACTGATCTTTTATAATTTTTTAAGTGTTTTTTATGAAGTATGGAGACCTGTAAAGAGAATTTTCTAGTTTTGCAGTACGATTCTTTGTTTTATGTCCTACGCCTTGTCTTTTGAGGTTTTTCTTTTGGCCTTGCATCACAGAAAAAAATCACTATCACTAGTTTTAAAGCTAATCCACCATTGAAATCCCGCTCTGCACCAACACAAGACTGCTATGGACTGAAAGTCTTCCGAAGACATTCCTTCCAAAGTCATTCCTTTTAGAATTCCAAATGCCTGGAAATTTTACAAGCTACAAATGTTAGCGTTTGAAAGATTAGCTGACTGGACGACCAAAAACATTCCGCTATTGCTTAGTTTTTTGTGCCATAATATCGGAATAAATCTTCTCGATTGTATTTATTGCCCTGCTTTTCATTATAAACCTTCTGTTATATGGTTCTTTTATGAATAAATTTTATGTTATAAATAAAGTATTGAATGTCTTCAATACATGGTTCTCCATGTATGTCAATTGCTTTGAAAATTGAAAAATAGCTGCTTGATTTAAAAATAGCTGCTTGCTGATCTATAAATCCTAATTGATTTTGGTTTTATCAGGATCAAATAACACATTTTTTCCTAAACGTCAAAGTTGTTCTTTGCTGTAAAGCTGAGGTGTGGTTTCTGAAATGGCCCTGATTTTGTTATTTGGTTCTTCGCTCTTGTATCTTTTATTAGGGTGAATTGAAGAGGCACAGAGCCTCAGATGTGCGCTGACTCTGCCCAAATATCACAGCGGAGCCATAAATCTTGTGTTTTTGAGGCTAGCCTCAGAGGCGTTTGGAAGCTGCTCCTTGTGTCGATAGCCCAGAGTTTCTGGAAACAGTTATACAACCACACAAAGCGGTGAAAACCAGAATCTAAAGTAGAGCAATTCAGTGTCTGTGCAGCAATTCATCGAACTACAGCATTTTGTGCTTGTATATGTCATATTCTTACAGATTTTAGTTTTTAAATGAATTACTCATTTATTTGTGTCCTGAGAAATGAAAAAAAAAAAAAGTTGTGTCTTTGCATTCTAAACCTTCAATTAAGTGAACGAAATGCTGTACTTGATGACTTTACCGAGTTCAGCCGACGTCCGTGGAGGGATTTGGAACGGGTAGCGCACCGCTGAATTGAATTACGCTTCCCATGCCGTGACCTTTCTCCATTCCCTTGGGTCGCAATGTCAACCAAAGCACGATGTAATGGTAAAACGGTATGATGGGGCTCATGATGGAACATTCCAGAAGTATTGGACTAGTTTGAGCTGAGTTGAGGCTACAGGATTGAATCGAGAGCAGAAGAGTGCAGCAAATAACAAGTTAAGAGTTGCATGTTGCATTCTGGGTCGTTCCGAGATATGTAACGTAATGCCAAAACATTCTATTTCCATCATGATTTGAGCCGGTGAAATGTAAGAATTCTCTTCAACACGTAGTCATTGCTTCAGAAAAGCACTCGTGGTTGCAGTCATAAATGAAGTCTACTAATTTAAGTAACGTGTTCGTGCTTAATCTGGGTGTCAGTGAACTTTGTTAAACTGCTATTGTGTAAGTAAGTGGGTCCACATGAGGGGAGGACCGCAGGAAAGTATAGCCGTGCGTACAGGACAGTGACCTAGCAACCAATCTGCTTCATGAGAAAGCAATGGCATTCACTCAAGTGCTGCCCCATGCCCCTCCCGACTAAGTTACGCTGGCATAATCAGCGCTTTGTGCTGGCTGTGGAATCCGGGACAAAAACGCAAGACTCAATTATAGAGAAGGTCTGAAAAAGACTGTTACCGCAGCAACCACAGAAAGCCTTTAAAGGCAGACGGGAACTTAATCGGTGCTGCAGCTTTTGTATGCTGCGTCATGCTGCTAACCATGCCACCCTGTTGGCCAAAGATTATAGCTGTAGAAAGTCGGTTCTGGCCTATTAGTAATGAATTTGAGAAACTGCGACATGCAATATGGCGGAATACGTCCCGCCTTCTAATAAAAAGAGCCAATCGCTGTTTGATAAGGTCACTGCAGCTGCCAGACACGTGTTTAGGACTGCACATGCGCTTATCAAGCCTGAAAAATAAGCTTTTTTAGCACTATTTGATCATAAGAAACATTTATGGGACAGTCCGTGTCAGATGAATCGGCGTCGGGCGAGAGAGACAACTCTGATTGGCTGTTCAGTTTAGTAAACAATTCGAAGTGCGAGAATAATAGCAAAACGGTGAACAGGCGGTACAGACAGATGGCTGTTCTAATTTTATGTCACGTAACTTCCTGAGAGTTCCTTAATGGGTGAATGTTTAATATTAACGTGAGCAAAGTGGGATATAGAAAGTGATCAGCATGAATGATGTTCAAAATGTTAAGCACTCGCTGCTTTGTGTACTGTTTGTTTATCTGCAGCGCCGAATCCGTTTGTGAATTACGAATATAGACGAATATTTGAAAAAAATAGACAGCGGTGTCCTTACACGCAGGCGCAGAACACGCATACCCTCTGACAGTCGGCTGTATTTCACAGTCGGCTTTTATCAGTATGGCAAGACGTTTTGACTTTTATTCATTTTCAGGATATAAACTTTCGCTAGTTTAAATGTTAATTCTTGATATCAGGAATTAGATTTCCACTAGTAACAATGGCAATTTTTGATATCAAGAATTCATTTCTAACTACTAGTTGAAATTCCAGTTTCACATATCAGGAATACAATTCTTACTAGTAAAAATGTTCATTTCTGATATCTGAAAATGAATTCCTGATATCAATATAATTTCTGATATCTAAAATGAGCTTGCAATTCAATTGTTGATATCAAGAATAGACATTTGCACTAGTAACAATTGTTGATATCAGAAATTTGCATTTTTACTAGCAAGAATTGTATTCCTGATATGTGAAACTGGAATTTCAACTAGTAAGAAATTAATTCTTGATATCAACAATTGATTTTGAATGGCAGCCTATGGCGAGATTTCACTAGTAAAAATACAATTCTTGATATCAAGAATTATAGTTTATACTAGTGGAAATTGAATTGTTGATATCAAGAATTAACGTTGTTACTAGTGGAAATATAATTCTTGATATCAAGAATGAACATTTTAACTAGTGAAAATGTACTTGTTGATATCTCAAGTTCATATCCTGAAAATGAATAAAAGTCAAAACGGCTTGCGATATTATCAGTGCTTTTTTGGCGTCAGTTTGGTGTGTCCCTACCCTAAGTCATTCCTTCATCTTCAAAAAAAAAAAAGATGTTTTTAACAAAATCTGAAAGCTTTCTGTCCGTCCATTGACAGCCTATGCAACTACCATTTTCAAGCCCCAGAAAGGTAGTAAAGACATCATTGTTGTGCAGTAGTTGTGCAGGCTGGAGGGACAAAAAGCTCTCATTTTTGTTTCAAAGATGAACGAATGTCTTACAGGTTTGGAACGACATGAGGGTAAGTACGAATTTTCATTTGGCTGAACTAACCCTTTAAGCATGTAATGCTTCAGTGCAATAAAAAATTTCAGAACACCAAAGCATAAGGTATGTGAAGGTGCAAAGGTAAAGTAAGATGAGCTTTGCTGAATGTGCTTCACAGAGATAAAAGTAGATGTCTATTGATTTTATGTCCCAAGCAAAGAAATATAATAAAGGTGGTCAGCTGCGCAGAGGCATGTTGTGGACCCAAAAACAATAAAGAATAAAAGAAGTGGAAACAGCCTGGAGTTCATTAGCAGATCACCCCAGTTCCTCAGGCTGAGCCTCACTGCAACCAGCCTGGAATGAACAGAGGGGGGAGAGGCTGAAGAACAAAGATATACTGATGCACGCTTGGAGGAATTGGGACTGCTGATCACCATGGAATTCATTTGTGAGAAAACAGGCCTGATGAAAGATCAGTGAGAATACGTGGGCGAAGATTGTTTGTTTGTGTGACTCTCCAGCCCAATATGAAATGGTTTCAAGCAAAAAAGCTGATCAAAAGTCTGCGTTTGCTCTAGGCATGCATTAAAATATTTTGTCTGTGCTCAAATTGCCTCAGTTTTCTTTAAACCAAACCATTTCATCAATTTAAATGTATATTACGCATTATTACGATCATTATTGTAGGTGAAAGATTGAGAAGTGGGCTTTAATGAGAACCACAGACGGTTTATAGCAGCTCTCTCCCAGTTTAAATTTCCCTGGATACAAGCTGAAACCATGTGTCCGTGACATCTGAGACTTCCTCACATGCCTGTGGATATTTTTTTAGCAGAACGCTCACATTCCCTGGCCGCTCAGACTCTACGGTTTTCAGGACGAAGAGTTGAGTATTGATTCTTCTGCTTTAAAATCCAAACCAGTGGCCTCTAGCCATCTCAATTTATCCCCCAGATATCCAACGCTGAAAGGGAGGGATCTTTTCTCAGCGGAGAGAAGGAAAATCATGCTGTATGTTAGGATCCCAAAGGTTTTCTTTATTAATTAAAAGGAGTTTCTGTTATAGTACCTCCCGTTAATCTAAAGCAGCTGGATTTGAGATGAGAATCATATGTTATCTTTATGAAGCCCAAAGTAGACCTAATTTTCATATGTATTAAAGTCCAAGCAGACAAAGGAAAAGCGTTTCTGGACTACCTGTAAACTATGCCGCAAGTTTATGACATCAGCTGCTGAACAATGAAGGCCACATTTCTCCAGCATGATGTGAACCTTCTCACATTTAGTCAGCTTATAAAAGAGAAGGTAAGACTTCCTCTGTTTTACAACCAATTAGTCAACTAGTTTGTTCTAATAACAGGCGGAAAACAGCAACAGGCCTGAATTATAATTGTCCTGGACTTCATCTGAGGCCATACAGTGGAAACCACACATGGGGAATCTTTCATAGGACTTAAAGGTATAGTTCACCCAAAAATGAAAATTCTGTCATTTATCACTCACCCTCATGTCGTTCAAAACCTGTGAGACATTTGTTCATCTTAGGAACACAAATGAAGATCTTTTTGATGAAATCTGAGAGCTTTCTGTCGTCAGCTTACACAACTACCATTTTCAAGCTCCAAAAAGGCAGTAAAGACATAATTAAAGTAATCCATGCGACTCCAGGGGTTTAGTGCTTTGTTTGCTCTTGCGTCAAAAGATTAATATTTTGTAATAAAGTATTTTTTTTTCCTGCTAACAATGCACTCGAGTTGCTTCATAAAGTTTGAGATTAAACCACTTGGGTCAAACGGATTACTTTAATGATGTCTTTATTACTGTTCTGGTGCTTGAAAGTGGTATTTGAGTAGGCTGTCAATGGAGGGACAAAAAGCTCTCAGATTTCATTAAAAAGATCGTCATTTGTGTTCCGAAGATGAACTAAAGTCTTACAGGTTTGGAACAACATGAGGGTGAGTATTTAATGACATATTTCCTGATTTAAGAATGTTTAGATATTTGTACTAGAAAACAAGAGAAAAGTATTGATGAGGAAAATATTTCATGATTTTAAATGTCTTTTTAAGGAACATTTTTTGTTAAATGCCAAATTGGTTGTACGGTTCCTCTGAGATCAAAAAATATGCGTATTGGTTACTAGGTTATTTAAATTTCCTTCTCATAGATGTTTTTCTAAAGAACAGACAGTAAAAATTCTTCAAAGAACTTAAAACGGTTCTATTTAGGACTTTGTTTTTCAAGATTCTAGATGTAACGCATTGGCGGATGTCATCTGAAAGCAATGGAAACACATTTGCAGATGTGTCAACTTTAGATTTACAACAACACATGCATTTATGGCCCTGGGGATTATGACATGCTCTCAATTTCTATAAAAGTACTCGAAATAAATCAGCAGCCAGTGAGGAATGTCCTCGCACGTCGAGAGGGAAGAGTAGCACACGTGTGAACAAAATCTGAGACCGAGTGGTAGAAAGGAAATCGCCGTTCACTTTGGCAGTTAATCCACTGGAAGAAAAACAGACCTTCCTACTGTACTTTTTTTTTTTGTGGTGGCTGGCTGGCTTCTTGCCAAGGAGTCCAGTCTGTTGCATGAGAGCCATTTTGAATGGCTTTGTTAAAGAGGAATTCAGCTGAAGAGCTCAGACCGCTCTGGTCTGAGTAATGCAAAGGTTTTGGAACATTACATAACCTTGCTATGAATGCATAAACCACTGCTCTCCCCTCTCACACACATCAGTATTTTTTTTTTCAGAGTGCTGGACTGAGATGGAGTTGACCCAAACAGAGGGTTGTCTGTAAGTTTGAGCCCGTTCTCCTTTAAGGGAGGAATGTTCCTCTGGTCAAACAATCAGTATTTGCTTAGGCTGTCAAGAATGAACAGAACTAGTTTTGATTAGTTAGTGGTTCTTGCTAAAGCAGTTGCTCATACTTAAAGGAATATTTCACCCCAAAATGAAAATTTGCTGTTAATATACTCCCCCCTCAGGCCACCCAAGCTGTAGGTGACTTTTTTTTCTATAGTAGAACAGTAAATAAGATTTTTAGCTGAAAATCCTCTGTGGTTCATCATATAATGGAAGTCAATCGGTGCCATCACTTTGAGATTCAAAAAACATATGCAGACAAAACTTATATTTATACCAGTGGCACCTGATGATACATTGAGGTCTTAAGAAGCGAAACTGAACATTATTTACAACATTTTACCTCTAATCCACAGCCTTGGCAAACAGTCCTGAGCAAATTCATGACAGTCTGGAGCTCAAGCTTCCTGTCGCATAATGACGTACGCACCACAGCGTGTAGCATTGTTCATCAAAATTGTACTTGCCTTGGATGCATCAACCTATATGTGCATGACCTCAATCAGAAAGATTGACTTTTCATAGATTTTTAATGTTTGGTCTCCTGCGCATTCGTCATTATGCGACAGGAAGCTCGCGCTCCAGACTGCTGTGAATTCACTCCGGACTGTTTGCCAAGGCTGTGGAGGTAATAATGCTGTAAATAATGTTCAGTTTCTTGCATAGACAGATCGTTTCGCTTCTTAAGACATCATTGTATTGTCAGGAGCCACGGGTGTTCATTTTGTTTTGTGCGTTTTGTTTTGTTTTTTTAATCTCAAAGTGACGGCACCCCTTGACTTCCATTACATGAATCACAGAGGACCACGATTTCAGCAATAAATCATGTTCTACTGAAGAAAAGAAATCACCTACAATTTTGGATGGCCTGAGGGCATTTTGGGGTGAACTATCCCTTTAAGGTGCAGTCACTTTTACTACTGATCTTAAATTTTCGTGTGCAAAATCCATTTCAATAGATCACCAATTGGGATTTTCATGTGAGAACGAAATATTTCTCTATGCAGACTTCGTAATGGGTTCAAGTTGGTCACGCTTTGCCGCATGGACTTTTTTGACAGCCACAACACCTTTGCATTGTGGTAGCCAGTTTTTTTGGGGTAACTCAGGAAGTTAACATTAGTTATTCATTAGTTAACATGAACTAATAATGAACTGCACGTATAAAGCATTTATTAATCTTTGTTAATGTTAATTTCAACATTTACTAATGCATTATTAAAATCTTGTTAACATTTGCTAATGCACTGTGAACAAACAATGAAAAACTGTATTTTCATAAAGATTATAAATACAGTAACAAATGTATTGCTCATGGTTAGTTTATGTTAGTTAATACAACCTTATTGTAAAGTGTTACCGTTTTTTTATTGGTCAAGAACTACTCACATTTTCTTCAGAATTTAGTTCTAAGTACTATTTATTATATTTATTATATATATAATTTATAAGATTTGATTTAATAGCCTTATTTTAAAACCTCCTGTGTCGGTCAATATGTCAACTCATAAATAGACTACGCTACGATGTAAGGAGCAATCGATGCTTGATTGATTTTTGTCTCATGGTCATTTCTTTATCCCCCATGCTCGGATTTCGCCAATTCAGCCATAGTGACATCATGACACAATGTGTTTCGCTGAAGTCTGAAGTCAGTAAAATGATCTCTGTCGTGTTCTGCATAAATGACGAGAAAAAGGACCAAACTAAGCCAGTTTCTTTTTGCCATCAACAGACAGAAGTGCTATTATCTGCTTCACATGCAGAGATTTAATTGAATGTGTTAACTTGGCCAACAAAGGCTGGGGATATAAGGCATGCTACTATTATTTTTCGTAAGTATACTTAGCTTGCCATTATTTTACATGAAATTGAGCATGTCGAGATATCCACACCAGGGTTATTATAGTTAACTAAAACTTAAACCATTACTTGAAATGAAATAAAATTCAAAAAACGCAACATGATTTTATTTCAGCTAGTTGCCAAAGTCATTTTTATTTAGTTTAAAGGTGCAATGTGTAAAATTTAGGACGATCTATTGAGAGAAATGCAATATAATATAAAAACCTTACATAATGAACTGTTATGTTTTTTTTTTACCTTAAATTGAGCCATATATATATATATATATATATATATATATATATATATATATATATGGCTCAATTTAATGACATGTTTATACAGTAGCCCTAAAGGGACAAATTACTCTATAATATTAATTAACATAATTACGTATTATAATTACGAATAATAATTTTTTACATTTCCATGTAGGTAATGGCAAAATATAAAAATTGAGCCTCATTTATGCAATAACACTATCAACTCTTAAAGTTTCCCTCTTGAGGCCCCAAAATTGATTCCAGATATATAACCTGACACTCATAAATGTCTTCAGGCGGCTGGAGTTCAAGAAATTTCACATTGAACATTTGCAGACAGCACAGGCTATTAGTAAAAATTAAAGCTCATAGAAGCTTTTACATAATCACATTCTTATAGTCAGGCCTGTTTCATTTTTCCTGTATGTGTTAGCTAAGTTAGCCCACTCTCTATTTCCTCAGGAAAAGGCTCGGAGAATGGAATCCTTTCCACATGGGGCCTAATGAAGTGGAGGGTGGAAAGTGACACAGATGCAGGAAAATCATGTCACTGTGATGATGGATCTGATTTACACTGCATGAATAATCCTGGAACTATAGTTTTTGTTTGATAGTCAACATGAAAATAAAATCTGCCAGCAAAAGAAAAGTGTAAGAATGCTGTATCAAATCTGTCCTTGTATTCTAGTTCCTGCTCAAAAGCGCAATCACACCACCATGTAGATTGACTGCTCTCTGGTGGTGAGGAGAAGAAATTGCATTTTCATTACTTGTCACGTACAACAATGTATTGTGGATTATACTGCCTCTTGGCACCTGTACAGATGCTGAATAATCATATTTTCCTACCCTTGAACTGCCAAGATGGTTTGGCACCTGTCTGTTGTCCTGAGATATGGGAAGATGTGTGATGCAAATCCGGGGCGTGTTTAGGTTATTGGGGGCCCTAGGCAAATCTCCGTCAGGGGGCCCGTGTTTTGGGGGGTTATTGTAGTGAGTATACTGTGATATACAGCCTCATACTCACCTATCCCAGAGCGGCACCCCATAAGCTCACTAATGCATTAACCCTTCGCAAAAAGACCCGCCCTCTTTAGTTACTGTTGCTTTGTCCGACTAACCATGCGCTCTCACGCCACACATCATGTTCTCACAGAGGGAAAAATACATCCCGGAGCAAAGAGGACACTGACAACGCGTCAACAGACATATGAAACGGTTTCATATTTAATATATCGTCATTTTTTAAAGAAGTTTAAACAATAAATAGCGTATAGTGTCTCTTTAATGTGTCGTGACAGATCGCTGTAGCTCCTCGTGAACCGATCATCTCTTCATACTAGTTCATTTATAGCATCAAATAAACATGAATGAACATCAGAAGGAATGTTGTTTCAAGCGCGGAAAGACGTGAGTACACACAATATTTCAAGTTCAAGTTCACCAACATTAATCTACTAACTCCCCTGACTGCTTTGTCAGACAAAATGGTGGTTATGATTGGTCAGATCGCCTGTCAATCAAACTGTTTGCGAAGGGTCAAATTGAGAGCATTACATTATGTGTATGTTAACAGCCAATAGCCAATGACATTTACAGCTGAGGAAACTGGACTGATTTTCTGTTTAGTGTCAATCAACATCTAACTCAGCCAGTTATGATCTACATTTACCTTTATGTTATATGAATATAGTCCCTGCATCATAGGATTATCAGCTTGCAATTTTCAATGCACATTTAACAGTGCAAGTTGCAACTATTATTAACAATGGAAAGATGAGGCTTATCAGTGTCACAATGTTTCCCTGTTTGGACTTTGTTTTCTGTTTTGCACTATTTCTTGCCAGTCTGTCATCATAGTTATGCATTTCGATTCACAAGCTTGCAATTCGATATCAGTTATTTTGGATAGTCTATTCATCAGGTACAGTACATGACAAATTTTGGCAAAAATTTGGCAAAATGATTTGTATACAAATTTAAGATTTTTTTTTATAATAAATAAAGTTATAAAGGTCTACTTAAAATAATTTCTACTTCAATTCGTTTTTTTTTTTTTAAATAAAAAAAATTAAATAGTGGCTGTCAACTTGATGGATTTATTCAAACATCCATTATAGGCTATTAAAAATAAGTATATATGTAATATGGTGCACATATTTAGCTAAATGCTCCTCTCTAGAGTTAATTTTTCTAGCTGACTAACGAGTTTATGGTCACTGAATATGTTTGTTCTGAAGTAAATCGTTTGTTTGTTCACAAGCTTTTTTATTAAGGTCTTTCCGCGGTTGAAACACTGAGCGATTATACGGCATTATACACCAGGTATTATACGGATTTCGGTAAGTTGTACTGTATCTTTTAACGTAACTTTATTTGTTCATTCATGTTTATTTCGAGCTGAGAAGAGGATTCACGTGCCGCCAAATCCGTATCCTCGCGCTTTTTTAAGTGGGTATACCGAAATACTTGACCTTTCCTAGTGGGTATACGGCATATACCTGCATATCACATAGACCAAACCACTAGGGGTCCTCTTTGAGAGAAATTGCGCGGTTAGCGTGGTGGGTAAACACGCTACGGATGCGAATTTGGCAACATTCTCAAATGCAAACTGTCTCAAAGCAGCTTTACAGTAATAATTGGCAAATAATTTTTTGCTGTGCAGCAGCTCTTCAGGAAAATGGTGTCATTGTCCAGCGTAAATAAATTCAGTATTGATTCATTCCGTTGTAAAAATCGATAGTTATTGATTAAGTTAATTTATCTGTATATCAGCACTGCAGAAAACAGTGATGTAATCGTCCAGCTCAGTTCAGTTCGCATACAATGGTGTCAATGCAGGCAGATCAGAAACATTGTTGAATATCAAGTGTCCCCGACCAAGCAAGCCAAAGGCGGCAGTGGCAAGGAACCAAAACTCCAACAGGTGACCAACAGGAGACAAAAATGGAGAAAAAAACCTTGGGAGAAACCAGGCTCAGTAGGGAGGCCAGTTCATAGCGAACAGTGCTTGACTGATTCAGGCAGTTACAGGTCATAAGTCCGATTTGGGATCGCAACAGTCAAAATATTTAATCCAGTTCCATCTAGTTGAAGATTGTATTCATCACGCCGGTATGGGACGATTTGTTGGGGACCTGTGCCACTGGTTGTCGCGCTTAAAGTTAAATCATGATACAAGTTTGTGAAAAGCACCTGGAAAATTACCCCCAGTTTAGTCTTTTGTAAAGTGTCCTGCACGAGGTCAGACATGATCAAGGATATAAAGCCTCCAAAAAATATATATATATATTTTTTTATATTATGCCTCTAGAATTAAAACAATAGAGTGAATATTATGCCTTTTTTGTTGTTGTTGTTTAATTTCTTACACTGGGACTGCTTAGTATAATTTTACTTCAGGTGAAAGCACAGTCATGGGATGTCCTTTTCACTCTACATCCAGTAGGCCTATAATCATGAATGACAAAAAATAGAAAATATCCTAAAAATATCTTAATAATGAGAATGGCGATTAGAGGAGAGTACTGATGGATGGTGTGTCATTAAATATATTTCCGACTTAGCTATTTTTAGCTTTGTGTGACAAAAATTGCTTAAAATCTTCCTAGGTGATCATCCAAATCTGATTTTTTTTTTTTGGTGAATAATCATTCAATTTCAAATTAGGCCTACTTATTAAAAGTATCAAAGTACATTGGGTTTATAAAGTGATAAATAATGTATTAAATATCTAATTTAATTATCTGAAGTTTGCAAGATTAGAAATGTATATATGGAAGGTCTTCACAATTGTTGTGAAAGAATCATTGTTGTCAAATAAATCTTTTAAATGAGCTAATCGTTCTCGACCTTTTTCGTTTTCCTGCCTTGAAAGATTGACTATAGCAAGAGCCAATAGCATTCAAGTGCGGCCTGTAAGTGAGCATTTCATTGGTTGGACCTACTGAAAGAATACGCCCTTTCACGATGGGTCACATTCAGTGTTGTTTTGAACGAGAATTGACCCTTCGCAAAACCCGCCTCCTGTCGCTATACCCGACAACCCATGCTCTCTCACGCCACATATTATGTTCTCCCGCAGTGAAAAATACATCGCGGAGCAAAGAGGACACTGACAACATATGAAACGGTTTCATATTTAAAATATTGTAATCTTTTAAAGCAGTTTAAACACTAAATACCATACAGTGGCTCCTTAACGTGTCGTGACAGATCCTTCAAACGGCTCGTGAACCGATCATCTCTTCATACTAGTTCATTTATAGCTTTAAATAAACATGAACGCACAATATTTCAAATTAACCAACGCTAATCTACTATAGGCTACTCTCTGACGGCTTTGTCGGATAAGATGGCAGATTCGGCGTTATGATTGGTTAGATTGCCTGTCAATCAAACTGTTTGCGAAGGGTCAATTGAGCTACACCACGTCTTGTTCGTAAACAAAAACAATTATGACATATATTGATTTATATAATCATTACAATATCATATATATATATCATAATTTACTCGAATGAACAAGCACATCCTATTAAAAAAGGGAAGAAATTATGTAGAGGGTTGAGGGAATGATTCAGTCACTCGCATCTCGCCACCTACTGGACGAAACCTGCAGAAACGGCTCTGAACGAATCTTTTTGGTTTACGGATTCAAAAGATTCGACTCACAAGTGAATCAAAATCACCAGCACAGGCGAGTGGCGGTGTGTCCTTGTGTGAATATCTCTTTAAGAATGAAGCTGAAATTGGATCCTCTCACCACCATCACATACAGCCATCATCAGTTTCACATAATCATCCCCAACATGCTCTCACCGACGCGCGCTTATAAAACCTACACGCATCGCAGACTGAGATTATTATAAGGACTTTCCGTTTCTATGTTTGATATGAAATCATGCATTTCATATCGCCGTGGAGAGAGGACAATCATGCATGTGTCTGACTGACGAAAAAGACGGATTTTTATCAGCCCATGTTTTCAGACACCATGCACAACTAACCAACAGACACCATTGATGATTGATAAGAGGTAAGCATATGAGTTCATGCATGTATTGCATGATATCAAGCAATATTTTATCGCATCAGCGTTGTGTTTTCAGCCAGCATTGCGGTGTGATTTGGCCTAAAGAAAGCAGGCATGTCGGTAACAACACGAGTCGATTTCAGTCCATCGCAATGTTTTTAGAGACCTTTAATAGAGATGTGATCCATATTTATCTGTGTTAACAAACAGTCAGTGCTAAATTGCAGTCGATGTACACTTCACTCGCGACCGTCTTCGTAAAATGCACATCTAAGCAAAAAATAGATATGTGTATTTGTTACACAAGCTATGCGGTTCAATGCAGCACAGCAGTCGGAGTTAAACGACCGACATTATCGACAAATGAAGGCTAAAATGACATTTAAAGTAATATTTGAATATATGGTCGACTCTGCACTGAAGCTAGATGTATGTCAGTGTGACGAGAAACATATAAACTAGAAAACTACTCTAATGAAAATATTAAAAGCAGCATATTTTCTGGAAACATTTTTCATCGATGTGTTTCTTTCTTCTGAAAACTTTCTACTGAGGTCTTTTATTCTGCTCTTCCTTATTTGGCTTTACTTTCAGTTTTGAGAGTGTGTGGGGTACAAAATATCTAAATAATAGTATTCTAGTAATTCTTTTTTTTTTCTTTAGCAGGAAAGGAGTGTTTTTGAAGTTATTTTTGTCTCTTAAAACCAAAATCTTTCATTTAAGCCACAAAAAAAAATGCTGTTGTAAATAATAGTGAAAAATCACGTTCACTGTTCCATTACTGTTCCACTGTTCCACGTTCACTGTTCCATTTTCACCCTTAGCAGATTTTGGCTTGTGTGTATTTTGTAGGTTTTTATTTCTGCACTACAGTTTCCTCATGGGGTTATTTTTAGCTATCCATACATCCTGGTTCTCTATGAGCCTTGCTATGCTCAGCTAATCTTTCATTCATAACTGCTTCTCTTAACATGTGATGCATTTATTCTAACGCATGCCAGTAATGCAGCGCTATCAGTGCTGTGATCCTCCATGCACATGATAAACTTGTGCATCAGACATTTTAATCCACTCAATCTTTCTTTTCCGCTTCTGAAAGTTTTTACAATTACTGAAATGCATTCACACACAGCAGAAGAGGTGCGATCACACGTTGATCTGTGAGAACGGATGAACTTCCTGTTGTGTCGCAGCCATTGCCATACATTGCTTCGTGACCTCTTTGGATGCCTGCATCCCCTTCACAACCAGCATGAACCTGTAAAGGGACTTGAAATACACCCACCCCCACCCCTCCTCCTGAGTGGGTGAACGTGTGTGCATGGAACCTATTGCAACATAAAGAACATCTAAATTTAGGTACAGCATGTTTTTGACTATCACCCCATGAGGAGATGTGGTGATGTCACAGTTTCAAGCTTAATCACTTACTAACCATTTATTATAAACTATTAGATTGAAATCACGATTACTATATTGACTCAATTGTTTATATGCTCTTAAATGCTTATTATGCAGTTAAAAGGCTAACTTCACCGATTTTCAATTGTTTTTTTGTAAAAATATATTGATTTATCATTTTTGTGAATCGATATTGACTGCCCAGTTTGACGGAACTGTCATTTTTCCGATCGGGCCGGTACTGAATCGTCACGAAATTTGATCAGTTGCGCTCGTTTTAAGCCTTGCTAATGTCAAGCGCAAAAAGACTCGAAAGAGAACTCAATTCTGTACTCGCACGCTGTTAAAATTCCACTCTTGGCGAGTATCCTCGAAAACATTAGGACTATGCGAATATTCGATCTGTAATTAACATTCAAAAACTAAAAAATAATATTATTAATTATAAAAATGCTGTGAATCCGTGATAAATTCCAAGCACGCTAGCCTAATTAGCGCAGTCTGCTTTGTTAGCGCTTTCTCCCTGTTTGCTCTGCTTCAGCATGAATGCTTTTCTACTTTTTATTTTTTTTACACATATAGTTTGTTTTCTGCTAAAAGAAAACCTCAATAGGCCTGTATATAACGTAAGCTTGTTGTGTATATTGCCTAATCGTAAGCTTCTTCAGAAATGGTGACTAAAACCTGATTATAAAATAATGTGTTTCTCGTTAGAGGTCATTTAAATAAAAAACTAATATTTGAATATTTGGTTTTTGAGCCCAAATATTAGAAAATTGTCCATCCCCAGTAAACAGTCAGTTTTGTCTTAAGTGAACATAAACAGTCGAGAAATAAAACGCATGTGTATCAGTATATTAGATCCGTGCATTCACTCTTAAAGTGACAGTAGCCTAAAAAACCTGCTGCAATCTGTGTCATTAAGATTAATCAAACAAGAAGACAAAGAGAAAATCACTCACTGCTCTTGAGTCTTGACTGAGTAACTTTTGTAACTTTAATAAGGATTAATCTATATTGAATTTATACAGAGAAGACTACAGTACGCAGTGTTGTTTAACGTTTGATTACTTTATTCAATTTCTGTACCTGAAACCTTTAGACCTGTACCTTAAACCGTTAGACTTGCCTGAAAAACATGACAAGCACTGTTTATTCATTTTGTCATTGTATTTATTTTAAGATTCATATGCGTGTCTGCATGGACCCCTTCTGGAGAATCTCATTTTTGTTGTTTCCTAATGAGAATTTCTCCTAGATTTTATACATTTTAGCAAAGAAGCCTCAAAGACTTTCTCATCATTATTGATCTTGTGTGATGCGATCCCTCCCTCCCCCATTTTTCCTTTGTTATTTAAAAACTAAAGTGTATTCTTTTGTTGTGGATGTCCCAATTGGGGTACAGGTTGTGCAATTTTCATAGAAATGTTCATGTTTTGGTTGCATTTGTGAGTTAATAAAAATATAACTGGTTGTGCAAAATAGGCACATAATATCAACATATATCGATCGATATACCCATGGATCTAATCAAATCATATTTCTGCAAATATCATCTTATTGTGATGAACCGTCGGATTTACACCCCTCACAAACAGCCAAGTTTTATAAAAACACATCTTATCCGCTGTAAATTCTCCCTCCACTAACCCAACATAGACACATTGGCACAACCAATGGCATTATTTTGCAATCAAAGGAAGACTAGTGTAGGGAAACCTGCCGTTACTGCTAGTGGGCCATTTTTTTCCGTGGAGGTCATTCGAATGCCCTTATTTGGGGTGGTGGAATTGGGTATTGTTTGTTGTAGCAATAATGAGCAAGTTAAGGCATAGGAGTGATTGGGTAACTTTTAATTCAACACCACTGTGAACAACATGAGTCATTAATTTTTGAAAGACTGCACATTTTAAATGTGTAGGCTATCTCGGGTAAAGGTTTATATTGGCAACTCTATAGTGTAGATGACCTTAAAGATAGCATGGTCTAAAAGCCACAAAACTCCAATTTCATGGTTTTCAAATCTGTGTCAGTCTCTTTTCACTACTTTCTCAGAGCACAGGGTTCATGTTTTGTATTTTTCTGTCCTCCTTTGTACACTTGTAGCCTTAGGTAAGAGTGCGATTCATGTTTTCCATTAGCCGTTATGTGCCAGAGGTCACGAAAGTAGATCAGCTGGAAATGTTAAGAGCATTTAGATGGCCAGTGGAAGATGTCTTGTAAAACGATTCTTCTTCCATGTGTATTTTTGAAATTGCCATTTGTATTTCTTATGTGCTGATATAGTGATGTTAGTGTATAACAGTTTAATTCAATATATTTTTTTCGGCAAAAATTTGGAATAAGTGCTCTGTGTGTGTTTGGTTTGCTAAAAAGATCCTGCTCAAAGGACTCATTTATTCAGGAATCATTTAGACAACTGGCTGCACTATATGGTTTTAATTCACTAAAAATAACCTTTCATAATTAATTTGTTTAGCGATTGGATGACAGTGGTTGCTCTGTGTGGTTTACATTCACTAAGAATCAAAAGACACATTCGTTTTAGAGTCATTTAGGTTGTACTGTATGATTTGATTCACCGCAAAAAAACGTTTCATAAGAGTCATTTGATTAGAATCAGATTCATTAAAAATATATCGCCTATATACCTCTGTGTGTGCATTTTTTCATTTTTTTTTTTAAAACACTAATATTGTTATTTTAATAACCGTGTGCTTGTGCCGATTATTGAATAATCCAGTGAATTAAATGCTTGTTTACAAATAAAAAAATGGCCTAGCCTCTAACTAGATTTAGTCCAGCTGACCATTTGAACATTAACCCTGTGGCTTTTTTTCCTAATGAACGACCATATATGGAAAGTAAAGCCGCTTGTTACAGGAAGTGAGAAAAGCTCAGGTGAGCATGAACGCAATGTCTCTCTTTTGCTCTTTGTGCCGATTTACTCCCGCTAAACCCAGCTGGAATGCTGTGATTATTTTGGCCGAAGGTTTAGCATTATGGATCACTGCTTCCTTATGTGTGCTTCAAAGGGGACAGACTTGTTTTTCTGGTGCACAATGAGCCGGACTGAAAGAGGAACTGTTTAAACTGTTGCATTTTTTTAAACAACAGACGAATGATTTCACCTTTAGGAGAAGGTTGACATTTAAATCCAAGCTCGGTATGATGTGTATACACAGTTCTACCATCAAAGATTACGTATGTATAGTCATTTATACAACAACAGCCAGCTGTTGACTTTCAGAATAGTTGTGTAACATATCTGAGATTTTGGACAGTCTTTTGGAATGGTCAACAAACCCTTACGTCACGCCTGGTAGCATTAATATCATCAAGTAACGATGCTTTAAATAAAGTGTTCAAGAGGATGTGTTGGTTTTATTAATGTGAGATAGATATTTATATTACCTCATTTGTTTCTCCTCACAAACACAGTAATGGCAGAGGGCATGTCTGTTAAACATTTACTTTACTTTTCTCCTGGACTGAGTGTTTTCCGTTCTGTGATCTCAACGGGACATTGGTGTCGTTTTGTAAAGCAACTTCAGTTGTCTCCTCTGCTTTTTTTTCTTGCAGTGGGGTCGGGTGGCCATGGACCCCTTCAGCCAGCTGATCCTGCTCATCTCGGTGGTGAGTTTTTGCACCTTCCAGTGGCTCTTTCACAGCGTGAGCCCCTGGGTGTCGTCCAGAATCAGCCCTGGCTTCCTCAAACTCACCCACAAACAGAAGATCGAGTGGAACTCAAGGTAACGAAGCATGCTTGGTCTTTGTTTTAGATGTTCAGTGTTTCTTATGTGCAAAATAGCTGTATGTGTTTGATTCACTAAAACAAATCGGCTTGTAAGAGTCATTTGTTTGGGAATCATACTAGCCTGGTTGCACTGTGTAGTTCTGATTCATTAAAAAGAACTGACTCAAAAGACTGACTTATTGCACTGAATGTTTTTGATTCACTTAAAAGAACCGGCTCATAAGAGTCATTTGTTTAGGAATTGGGCTATGCTGGTCACACTGTGTGTGAGTCACTGAAAAGGACTGACTCAAAAGACTCAATAGTTCAGGAATCATTTAGACAAATGGTTTGATTCACTGAGAAGAACTGGCTCATAAGAGTCATTTGTTTATGAATCTTTTAAACATGGTTAGTGTTTGGTTTAATAAAAGTATTCAGCCCAAAGAAATAATTTATTCAGGATTAATTTAGCCAAATTAGAAAAAAGTCATTTGTTTAGGAATTAAATAAACCTGGTTGCTTTGTGTGTTTTTGATTCAATTTAAGAGAACTAAATCAAAAGACATTCATTCAGGAGTAATTGCGACATAAGTGGTTGCACTGTATGTTTTTGATTCACTCATACGAGTAATTTGATTAGGAATCAGATTACTCTGTTCACACGGTGTGGTACTGATTTAAAAGACTCATTTGTTCAGGAATCATTTAGATAATTGGTTGCACTGTAAGGTTTTGATTCGCTAAAAAGAACTGGCTCAGTTTCACACCATGTGATTCTGAGTCATTAAAAAGAAGTGAATCATTTAGATATCTGGTTGCACTGTAAGGTTTTGATTCCCTAAAAACAACCAACTATAAAAACTCCTTGCATGCACAGTATGTTTTGATTCGCTAAAATAACTGGCTCAGTTTTGCACTATGTGATTCTGAGTCATTAAAAAGAAGTGACTCATTTGTTTAGGAATCATTTAGGGAACTGGTCGCACTGTATGTTTTGATTCACTGACAAGAACTGAGTCATTTGTTTAACAATCACACCACACGATTCCAATTATATATACAGTTACAACAGTGTCAAACTATAATAGCCATTCTTAACAGGCAGTATGTTGAATTTAGTGTTACGGTCCTCTTTTAAGTCTAGGAGGGAGGAACACGTAACAGAATCAAATGGTGTGATGTGTGGAGGCAGCAAGGTCGAGCTCCCAATCCCAAAGACGAGAACACAACTCAATATCAAAACAAACTATTTTTATTAAACAAATAAAGGGAGGATTAAAACTTCAAGAGGGGGCAAGGCCAAAATAACAAACATAATACCTCTAACTGTTAGGGAAAAACTAACTAGTCTATAAAAAGGAAAGAAAAGAAAAATACAATAATACACTAACTCCCTAACTAACTTAAACAAGAGAAAACCAAGTGTGAAACAAAATGGCACCCACCTCTCTACTAAATCCTACCCAAAGAATTAATCAACAAACAAATGTAGTAAAAAGGAAATAACAGAAAAATAAACAAACAAGATAACTTAAAGCAAAAGAGCTTCCTTGTAGTAGGCGCCAAGTACAACAAGGTTGCAAACAATCACAATGAAATAAAACTCAATCAAAAAGGCATAACTATCAACAAACACTATGGCAACTTTTGGGGCTGAGACGGGACCTCAACCTGCAGCCTCCGCGCACACACACCCAGCTCTGTGCAACGGTGCTCCTTAAATCTCCGATTCACTCCAATCAGTGTCATCATTGGAGTCAGGTGGCAGCCATTACTTCCTACTTGTGGGAAGTAGAGAGAGAGAAAAAAAAAAACAGGAAGAAAGAAAGAAAACAAAACATACGTCCTTGGACGTAACACCCTCACCACAAAAGACTACAACCCTAAGGTTGTAACAGAATATACCAGTGTTCCAGTTTTAATTGCCCAGTACATAAGCTCTAGACAGAGCATCTGCAACAATGTTATCAGCTCCCTTTGTATGCCGGATATCAAGGTTATATTCTTGCATAATAAGAGCCCAACGCATAAGACGTTGGTTGGAATTGGACATTCTCGAAAGAAACACCAATGGGTTATGATCTGTATAAACTGTAATGGGGACATTACTTCCACCCAAATACACCTCAAAATGTTGGAGTGCTAACAATAAAGCCAATGCCTCCTTCTCAATCGTACTGTAATTTTGTTGACTCTTAGAAAACTTCTTAGAAAAAAAGATACAGGATGTTCAATGCCCGCTTGATCTTCCTGCAGCAGAACTGCTCCGGCTCCGGTAGCGCTGGCGTCCACCTGTAACTTGAAAGGTGATGCAAAATTGGGAGCAGAGAGAACAGGAGCAGCACAAAGAAGGTCTTTAGCAGCATTAAAAGCATTGACACACTCTGACGTCCACACAAATTTCCTAGAGGTACTTAAGAGATCAGTAAGGGGTGAAACTATGGCAGCGAAATTTCTGCAGAAGCCACGATAATAGCCAGCCATCCCCAAGAAACGTCTCAACTCACGCTTGTTAGTGGGTGTGGAAAACTCAACAATTGCAGAAACTTTAGCGTCTACAGGTCGCACCTGACCTTGTCCCACACATTTTCCAAGGTATACAACTACAGCTTTAGCAAATTCACATTTTGCTAAGTTTAAGGTTAGTGAAGCATCAGCTAACCGTCCAAACACTTCATCTAACTTGATCAAGTGATCATCCCATGAGTTGGAGTACACCACAACATCATCCAAATAAACTTCAGTGTTCTGCAGTCCTGACAATACTCTGTTCATGAGTCTCTGAAAGGTGGAAGGTGCATTTCGCATGCCAAAGGCCATTACAGAGTATTGCAGGAAGTTATCAGGTGTTACAAATGCTGATACTTCTGAAGCACGAGGTGTTAAGGGAACTTGCCAGTACCCTTTTAGCAAGTCTAATTTCGTGACATAGCGTGCACTACCAACTCGGTCTATACAATCTTCCATTCTTGGAAGTGGGAAGGAATCTGGCTTGGTCACCGCATTGAGCTTGCGATAGTCAGTACAAAATCTAAAAGTGGAATCAGATTTAGGTACCAATATACATGGGGAACTCCATGGGCTTTGGCTAGGTGCAGCCAGACAGTGATCAAGTAGATATTGAACCTCTGATTTCATAAAGTCACGTTTCCTTGGGTTTACTCGGTAAGGATGTTGCTTAATTGGTTGACTGTTACCTACATCAATATCGTGACATAGTACAGTGGTTTGAGATGGCACATCTGAATAAAGACTGGGATATTTGTCAATCAGCCTACTGATGGCTTCAAACTCACTTGCAGACAGATGAGAAAGACAGGTCTTCAAGTTAGCCAATACAGCAGAATTCTGCAAGCGGGCACACGAAGTTTGAGCATCTCTTGACATTAAACCATCTTCCTCAGGGCAGTATGCTGGAGGCAAAACAACAGTAGATACAGGCACTGCCTTTGGAGAACTCACTTTATTCACATCCCGTGCGACATAAGTCTTTAACATGTTCACATGACATACCCTACTTTTACGCTTGCGATCCGGAGTACAAATGACATAGTTTGTATTACTTAACCTTCTCTCTATGGTGTAAGGCCCAGAAAACCTAGCCTGCAGCGTAGATCCAGGCACAGGAAGCAGGACAAGCACAGACTCACCAGGCTGAAAAGTACGTGCCACACTCTTACGATCGTACTGTTCTTTCATCTTAGTCTGGGAGTTAGCAAGATGAACTTTAGCGATCTCACAGGCTTTGTGAAGTCGTTCACGAAAAGATCTGACATATTCAAGGATCGATCTAGGCGAATAGCTCTGTGACAGTAACTGCTCACTAATCAACTTAAGAGGACCTCTTACAGTGTGTCCAAACACCAACTCTGCTGGACTGAAACCCAGTGATTCCTGGACACTCTCCCTCGCAGCAAACATAATCAACGGTAAGCCTTCAACCCATTCCTTACCAGTCTCAATGCAAAATTTTCGGAGCATCGATTTAAGAGTCTGGTGGAATCGCTCCAATGCACCTTGGGATTCTGGGTGGTAGGCACTAGCCAACTGGTGCTTAATACCTAACTCATTTAACATCTGTGAGAATACTTTAGATGTAAAATTAGTTCCTTGATCTGACTGGATCACCTTTGGTAAGCCGAATGTAGAGCAGAACTTAATGAGCTCTTGAGCAACTGTCCTTGCCTTAATCGTACGAAGTGGAATAGCTTCAGGGTAACGAGTCACCGCACACATAATAGTAAAGATAAACTGGTAACCTGACTTTGACCTAGGCAAGGGCCCTACACAGTCAATAATTAGTCGCTCGAAGGGCTCACCAAGAACTGGAATCGGATTAAATGGAGCTGGCTGAATGATCTGGTTTGGATTACCTGCCAACTGACAAGTAGGACAGGATCGCACAAATTTAGACACAGAGGACTTCAGACCGGGCCAAAAGAAATACTGAGAAACTCGATGAAAAGTTTTGGTTACACCTAAGTGACCTGATAGCGCATTCTCGTGAGCTAATCGTAACACCTGAGAACGATACCCAGAAGGTAGGACAATTTGGCGGACCTCTTGCCAATTCAAATCAGAACATTGAGGCTTCCATCTACGCTTCAGTACCCCATCCTCCAGAAAGTACGCTACACCTGCTTCTGGCGCTTGCATAATGTCCACTACAGCATCCTTGCAAGAAACTAGGGAAGGATCAGAAGCCTGAGCTGCAATCAAGTCCTCCTTACAAACCTTTAACGAAAGATCTGACAACACACACGATTCTATAGGCTCTGGAGTCAGTTCAGGTACAACGCTCAGCTCACACTTTGGCTGGGAAAACAAAGCGGTGTCAGAAAGATCAACAGCATTTTCAAATTTCTTTGACTGTGCACGGGTCACAACACAGGCAGGAAATACAGCAGAGAATTGGGTAGAGAGATCAGGCAACTCATCAACACTAGGTTTGTGTACTACAATGGGTCTAGGAAAAACCTTACCACCAGCAAGCTCATTTCCTAGAATAAGACCAACACCATCTACAGGTAGCCGTGAGCACACTCCCAAGGTAACCGGTCCTGTGACAAGGTCAGACTCTAAATACACTCTATGGAGGGGAACATTAACACATCCCATATCACACCCACGAATTAACACGTCACTACCAGTATATGACTCGGGTGAAAAAGGTAAAATTTCCTCCAAAATCAATGACTGCATGGCTCCAGTGTCCCTCAAAATTCTGACTTGCTGTATCTCAGAATCAGGCAAAAGAGAAACTGAGCCAAAAGAGAGAAAAGGCTTGTATGCAATAGCATCCAAATCATTTAATTCTGGTACAGATTGTACCAAAGCTACATTTTTGGGCTTAGCAACACTTTTCTGTTTCCAAGCCTTACACTCTGAAATCAAATGGCTTGGATCAAGACAATAAAAACAAACCCGCTTGTCCTCTGCACGCTTAGGACTAGATCTACGCTTACCTACAGCAGACATATCTGATTTAACAGAACGAACTTGAAATGACTCAGAGCTCTCCCTAACTGAAAACGGAGTTTTAGCTTGACGCACAGAAGAAAACACATTACGATGCGTCAACACAAATTCATCCGCTATCACAGCAGCATCCGTTAAGGCTTGCACTTTTTGTTCATTCAAATGAACTACAACATTCTCTGGGACACATGCTTTGAAATCTTCTAACAAGATCAACTCCTGGAGCTGCTCAAAAGTAGTAACTTTGCTAGAAACACACCATTTCTCGAAAAGTGCCCTTTTCTCTCGTGCAAATTCAACATAGGTTTGTCTGGCTGTTTTTGCATGAGCTCTAAACTTTTGACGATAAGCTTCCGGTACCAGTTCATATGCTCGCAACACCGCCATTTTTATTACGTCATAGTCTAAAGATTGTTCGATAGGTAATGCAGCTGTAACTTCCTGTGCCTTACCTGAAAGATTGCATTGCAGAAGTAACGCCCACATATCTTTAGGCCACCGCAATTTGGCAGCAACACGTTCAAATGCTACGAAATATGAATCCACTTCAGCCTCTCTGAACGGCGGAACAAGCCTGATATATTTGCTAGCGTCAAAATCAGTATGTGAATCAGAAGTCAAATCAGAGGAACTTTGGTTAAGGGTCTGAGCAGAATCTACCGTCGGTATTAAAGGTGATGTAGCTAACGGTCCAGCCTGAGGTGATGGAATAGGCCTACTACGTAACTTTAAAACCTCCATCTCATTCCCATGTCGCTCACTATCCCGTGCTCGCTCAGCTTCAATCACTCGAAGCCTGATACGCTGAGCCTCACATTCCTGACGTTTTAACTCAAGATCTAATTCTTTCAGCTTAATTGCCAATACAGCATCTGAACCAGAATCTTTTGAATCTATGTTGAGTACAGAATCAAAGCCAGCAGTCTCAGACTCTTCCCCAACATAACCATCAGGTGCGGCCAAAATACCAGCGCCTACCAGCTTCCCAAACAATTCTTCTTTGATTACCTGTTTACTCGCCTCTTTAGGTACACTAAAGTTAAAGAAGTCCGCTATGGAAATTAAATCCTTTTTACGACAACGGTTATATACTTCCACAGTGGGAAGTAATGTAAATGAGATTAAATCAAACTCCATAACTCAAACACTAACTTCTCCCACATCCAAGAGCAAAAACAGCCAGGCAAAACAGAGAGAAAAAGGTCACTTACCATCCAAAGATTTGTTTCTCCACCAAAAGGAGCAGTTGCCATCACAATTGCCAATAAAAGACAACAACAATGTCTTACCACCTTGAAGGACGAGCCCCCAAATTCTGTTACGGTCCTCTTTTAAGTCTAGGAGGGAGGAACACGTAACAGAATCAAATGGTGTGATGTGTGGAGGCAGCAAGGTCGAGCTCCCAATCCCAAAGACGAGAACACAACTCAATATCAAAACAAACTATTTTTATTAAACAAATAAAGGGAGGATTAAAACTTCAAGAGGGGGCAAGGCCAAAATAACAAACATAATACCTCTAACTGTTAGGGAAAAACTAACTAGTCTATAAAAAGGAAAGAAAAGAAAAATACAATAATACACTAACTCCCTAACTAACTTAAACAAGAGAAAACCAAGTGTGAAACAAAATGGCACCCACCTCTCTACTAAATCCTACCCAAAGAATTAATCAACAAACAAATGTAGTAAAAAGGAAATAACAGAAAAATAAACAAACAAGATAACTTAAAGCAAAAGAGCTTCCTTGTAGTAGGCGCCAAGTACAACAAGGTTGCAAACAATCACAATGAAATAAAACTCAATCAAAAAGGCATAACTATCAACAAACACTATGGCAACTTTTGGGGCTGAGACGGGACCTCAACCTGCAGCCTCCGCGCACACACACCCAGCTCTGTGCAACGGTGCTCCTTAAATCTCCGATTCACTCCAATCAGTGTCATCATTGGAGTCAGGTGGCAGCCATTACTTCCTACTTGTGGGAAGTAGAGAGAGAGAAAAAAAAAAACAGGAAGAAAGAAAGAAAACAAAACATACGTCCTTGGACGTAACATTAGCCAGTGGATCTGCAGTGGCGCTTCAAATATTTCCCTGCTAAATGTCTTATCAGGAGATTACACTGCGGAGAACAGGTTGTAAGCTGTCACTCAAAATGACTAATGTCTGTGTGTGCAGAAAGAAACTGAGAAGCGATAATGTGCTCATTTCAGCGGGCTGTCAAGAGAACAGCCTGATGGAGGAGATCTTTAGATGTAGGGCACACAGCGTCAGGCTGATTGACAGCAGTCAATCGCTTCGTTTCCATTGTTTCTTCTTGACATTGTTCTATGGGAGAAGCAGACCACTATAAACACAGCTGTCATGTGTGATTAAAACCTTTCCCTTGTGTGTCTCTGCAGGACTGTGTCCACGCTCCACGCGCTGTTGGTCGGCCTTTTCTGCCTCTACATCCTTTTCTTCGATGAGGCCGTCAATCAGGACCCCGTATGGTGAGCGCTTTCCGGTCAAGACCGATCCGTCACACTGCATGCAGGGCATGCTGGGATAGCGCTGCTCTTTTCAGAATAGCAGGCCGCTGTCAGTAACTGTTGTAACATGGTTTTGCAGTAATCTCAGTGCCTTGTTCTTATCTTTACCACAACAGGGGAGATCCTACTCTGGTGAAGATAAACGTGAGCATTACTACAGGCTACCTCATATCTGGTGAGAGCTTACGGCAGATTTCTGATTTTGGAGGTGGAGGGTTTTTGTTTGAGAGCTGCGTCACCATGCATTGAAATGCAGGACTTTCTGTTGACAATTGACCCTTCGCAAAGACCTGCCCCCTTTAGTTACTGTTGCTTTGTCTGACAAGGCACGTGCTCACGCCACACATCATGTTCTCACGAAGTGAAAAATACATGACGGAGCAAAGAGGACACTGACAACGCATCGACAGACATATGAAACGGTTTCATATTTAATATATCGTCATTTTTTAAAGAAGTTTAAACAATAAATGGCGTATAGTGTCTCTTTAATGTGTCGTGACAGATCGCTGTAGCTCCTCGTGAACCGATCATCTCTTCATACTAGTTCATTTATAGCATCAAATAAACATGAATGAACATCAGAAGGAATGTTGTTTCAAGCGTGGAAACATGTGAGTACACGCAATTGTTGAAGTTCAAGTTCACCGACGTTAATCTACTAACTCCCCTGACTGCTTTGTCAGACAAAATGGCGGATTCGGGGTTATGATTGGTCAGATCGCCTGTCAATCAAACTGCCGGCGAAAGGTCAAT
This sequence comes from Zacco platypus, assembly GCA_038088235.1. Taxonomy (NCBI): domain Eukaryota; kingdom Metazoa; phylum Chordata; class Actinopteri; order Cypriniformes; family Xenocyprididae; genus Zacco; species Zacco platypus. Next base: position 6,037,413 of record CM076065.1, read on the forward strand.
TGGGTGTTCATTGTAATATAGAGTTTGATATGAAAAATCATGTTTTTTTTTCTTTTGTTGCATTTTTGGGAGATTCTGATATATTATATCTGATAGACATTTAAATTGTTGGTCAGCCCAGTTTCGCAAAGGAAATGTCTCTCTAGTAACATTTCACCATATATGTGGCTATTTTAACCTGGTTTTAGATTATTTCATAAATACTCTATTATAATGCTGTCTTGTTTTTGAAGGATGATATTTTCAATTTCTTTTTTCTGTTTTTACTTTCTTTTTTTTAATCTTTTAGCTTTGTTTGCAATCAATGATTGTTAATTTAGTTTTGTTTTTCTACTAGTGATTTTTTATTTTGTCTTTTTTTTTTAGTAATTTAATGCAAATAATGTACTTAATGTAGCTGAAATTTGACTAAATTATCAGCAACTGATGGAGAAAGACGTAACAGCAGTTTTTGGAAACGCTTTACAATAAGGTTTCATTGAACTGATTTAGTTAACATGAGCTAAAAAAAAAAAAAAAAATTTAAAGTTAAGGTTAATTATGTCATTTACTAAGACATTATTAAAATTAATTTGAATGAACGATTAAATTGCATTTATCAACTAACATCAAAAAAAGTTAAGATCTTAAGTCTGCAAGAAATATGTTGTTCATGTTGCTAATGCATTAATGTTAACAAGACATTATTGTGAAGTGTTACCAATGTTTGTAATTTCAAATGATACCTTTTATTGTAATGTATTTTTACTCTAGTTTCAGTTTTTCGTTTTATATTTATATTAATTCAGTTTATGAAAATGTTTACATTCGTATGATAGTAATGCTGGGTAAGGGGCATATAAACTGATATCATAAAAGAATATTTGCATTAAAATTTTCTATCAACCAAATAATGTAAGCCTCGTTTCCACCGAAATTACCCAGAACAATCACGGTGGTCTGAAGTACCGTGAAGATTAGTCCGGTGACGTAGGACTGCGTGTGACTTTCCAGTTCCCGCTGGATTTCTACCCCCCATACAAGCTTAATAAAGCCTGAACCTCGTCGTCAGGCCATCGGTGGGAATTTTTAAATTGTTTAAATTGTCATTGTTGATTCGGATAGCAAATAACTCTTACTGCACGTGCCGCAACTGAAATAAGTCAGCCAATGAAAATTCTGCTAGAACTCAGCCAATCAACATGTTCAGTCCCACCACCGAAACTCCCTAAATTTTGAAAAGACACTTCCTCATGAGCAGGGGCTTTCTGAGGGGGAAATTTTTATCTAGAACTTCATTTACATCCTGGTTCCTGCGGTCGAAACACGCAGAGCACCACCCCAAAGTCCCTGCGGTGGAAACGCGGCTATAGCCCCACAGCCATCAAAGTCATCCGATGTTGGCAGAGGCTTTATGGAATCCTCTGAAACAAGATTAAAATAACCAGAGAAAAATTTTGGTCCCTAGATAAATGTGTCCTTGTAAGATCTGGCCATATTATTATTTGTAGCTCTTTGAATGTATTAAGTCTCTTTTGTGGCAGCGTTCATATTCATAAACTGTAAAACAAATTCATATTCCTTAATGTAATAACTCTTCTCGCCTTTTTTCTGTGTGTTTTTCAGATCTGCTGCTTATATTTTACTATTGGAGAGCAATAGGAGACAAGTTTTTTGTAATCCACCACCTGGCAGCATTGTATGCTTACTACTATGTACTGGTGAGTTCACTGTTGTCCCATAACAGAACATGCAGGCAAGATGGGAAAGAGACAACCAAGAGTGAGCAGTGGTAGTGTCAGGTGTGCAGCTGGTGCTGAAAGCTCTGTGTTCCCTCGCCGACACTCCACGGCACTAGTGTTCGCTTCTGACGTGGCGCCAAACTATAAACAGAGGAACATAATATACAGAATTCTCATGGTGGTCAGAAGCTGGAAGGTATTTTCTTCAGAAGGATTTTCCCCATTTGTGTCATTCACGTGTCGTCTTTTTTAAATGTACTGTAGCCATGCGTGTTCACAGCACTCCTCCAACATTGAATATTAGCTGCTGGCTTTCTGGAATACTTTTGATTGGTCATTTCTGCGGCACCGCAGGTAAATTGCAACAAATATTTTTTTGTATAGTGACTAGGCCACCAATACCTAGTTTCATGTCTGTCATTACGATCTGTGGTCTGTCTTTTTCCCTCACAATTTAATCTCAAATCAATATTTATGTATTTATTTATTTATGCATGCAAGTAGCAGTGTAATAAGCAGGATAATGAACTGTCAGCCAGTCATTATGGCAATATAAACCACAACAGAAACTTGTATCACTATGATACAGACTGACTGTACATTATATTACTTCAATGTCCAGGAATTATTGTTTAAAGAACCGCATCCTGTCATCCTGGTTTAGTGACGTTCTTTTGATATTCATAACAAAATTTGACTTTCTCTGAAGAAATAAGGGCCTTGTTCACTAATGTTTGCAAAGTTCTCATTTGTAAAAAAAATACTCTATAACTAAATATAAATATATAAATTAGGGATGAGCAAGTCAACTAACTAACTAGTTGATTTGTGAGTTTGTTTGTTTTTAAAATTTATTGTTTGTTTGGACAGTGTAAACTTTTGGAAAAAGTTTCATTTTTATATTTTTTAAAGCACCGATGTTACATAGACCTGTTTTGTGTTTGCAAACAGCGATGATGTTTTCGTGGGCGGAGCCTACATGGTGGCAGAAAATGACAAACTGCAGAAGCCAAGGAAAAAAAAAAAGTTAATTTCGAGTTTATATCTCACAATTGTGACTTCTTTTCTCGCAAATCTGAGTTTATATCTCACAATTCTTAGAAGGAAAAACATAATTGCGAGAGATGCTTGTTATTCTGTATTTTTTCCCCAGTTTATATCCCACAGTTCTGACTTTTTCCCCTCTAAATTGTGATATAAACTCACAATTGTGAGTTATAAAGTGTGAACTGGGAGACGTACATGCAAATGCAAGAATCAGAATTGTGAGATAAAAATGTTACAGGCCAAGTTATGTAAAATGTTATAGGTTTAAATATTATTTTATGCTGTAACTGTCCACTAGAAACTGCATTTGTGAATATTATGTACAATTACTGTTTACATAAAATTCCTGCTTTAATAGTAGACATTGCCGGTTTCATCAGTCAGTCTGTGACTTGCAACATAAACGTCTGCGTTTAGCTTCAAAGGGCGTTTACAACAATGGTATTCTATAAAAATGAAGTCAATATTTTTTACTTTCCGATTCTAAGGAGCCCCGCACATGACATGCAGGAAAAATCGTGCGCACGATTTATAAATCGAGGGAGTGACATGGTACATCGTGTGCACGATTGACTTTTTTTCTTGTATGTCATGTACGGGGCTCCGTACTACAATGACATCCAAAGGCACAACAAAACATTTTTTTCTTACTCTGTCGATTTTGCCCATTTTCCTCCTTGTTATCGCTATTTTTCTGCCACCACTGCTCACACAGCTGCAAGTGACGTAACTGTGACGTCTGCTCTTAAAAGTTTTAAAAAACATCCAACTCTAAAAATGTTTATGCTTCTAAAGTCTTTATGTATCTTTATGTAAACCGTTTCTAAGAAACTTGTATTTTTTGCTCATCCCTGTTTAGTACATCCTTTGTTTCTTGTAAAAAATGGTTTCCAAATGTTTAGCAGCCCAGATCTTTAACCACTAGACTACACCACCCACTGAGGCCACTGCTGTTCACTCTTGGTTCAGTTGTACGGTTACCCTCTAGGTCACCAGGTTCTGTAGCGATGATGATGATGATGATGATGATGATGGTATTTTTTGCATGGAATGCTCATTGACGGTTATGCAGAAGTCCATTTTCTCCTCTTCAACTCCTGCTCTACCTCACTGACCCCCCCCCATCAGCAACTCTAACGGTCAGTTGTGGCCCGGGTCTCGGCCCAGACTGCACCGGATTGTGTGCATGTGTTGATGCTCGCTGCTCCCGTGGTGCCGTTGGAGGGTTTCCTGTGTGCATGCTCTGAAACCTTCCCCTGCTTTGAGCCAATCTTCTTCTCTCTTCTGAAACCTAACATCCACGTCTCCACTGCAGGATGAGTAACAGCGAGAAAGCGCTTGTTTGTTGGGCTGTGTCGAGATGCTCTATGATTCACACTCACGCTTTGGAGAATAACAGGTTGATCTGGTCCTCAACTGAATTCTAAATAACTACGCATTTAGTTTACATGTTGCACAAGTTGTTACTTGTGTCTTTTGCTTGAAATTTGAAAGAAATCAAAAAACTCCAACCTAAAATAGCATCAGTTGATGCTCAGTTGTTTGGCATGAGTGATTTTTATTTATTTTGTGGGAAACGGGTGCCTTTTACATTGTAAAAAAAACAGTTTATCAGACTAAGAGTGTCTTGAAATGTTAATAAATTGCATTGTGCCATTTCAAGCTATATTAATCTATGTAATTTCAGCAAGGTAACAGGGTTGACGCGATGTGACAAAACTACATTGTTCCCTATATAGTCAATGACAAACCAAATATTTTGCTTATGCTTGTAAAAATATATTTAATAAATATATTTTAAGACCACTTACAAATACTGTAAACATTAGGAAATACTATTAAAATGGACAAATTGTGTATATATTTTTTATATGTATAACAAATTTATATAACAAATTTATTAGACCATCTGTCAAAAAAAAAGAGTGTATAATATATATAATAGTGCTAACAAAGTAACAAAATTTTATGATAAATTGCCAGCAGTTATTAAATATTGAAGTTGGCATACTCTTATTTGTTCAAGCCATATAAACGTCATAACTAACGTTTTTTCTTCTTAATGCTTGCACATTGTGTGCACTAATGCATAAATAGTTCAATAAATAAATGTACTGTAACATATTACTTATGATCAGCTGTAATTTCTCTGTCTACCTTGATGATCATAACAATAATTTTCCCAGTTTTCGGTGTGTTCCATATTTAGCCACTATTAGATATATTACAAAAATACAAGGACTCAAAAAGGCACCCGTTATATAAAATGACCATGACAAATGATTTCTTGTGGCTTGATTTGTTGTCTTAGTGTATACATTTGTAAAAATCAGCGGCACACACACACACACACACACAAAAAAAATGCTAAATATGCATCTGGAGCAGCGTTTGATGATATTCATGGCTTTATTGTTGCTTATATACCTTCAGTTACCTTGATTTAATGCAACTTTGAGGACCGCCTCAAAACCTGAACGTGCATTTTGTTGTCAGGATGTAGACCATACTGTCACTGGTCACTTTTATGACTGCCTTTTCAAGCCTTTTTCTAAATTATTACAAGATAATAGATGTAATTTAACATGGAGCTGGAAGTCTCTGTTGGGTCTCACTGAGTAATTAAGTCTGTCGTTCGAAATGTCATTCGTTGTTATTGTTTCCTGTGTTTAGAAATGCTGTTAGTGTTCAAAGCAGAACTTTTTAGTGTCTTTTTGTTATTACATACTTCCCAGACTAAATTATAACATTCGCCTTATTTTTAGAACGTTAAAGCATACACTTTTCAGCGTTTAGTAATTGTGCTTGAAATTAAGAACAAAGCGTTTCGCTATATTTAGTGCTGGCACGCGACCTTTAAGTCTCGAATTTCTTTTTTTTTTTTTTTTTTTTTTTTTTTAAGTAGAGTACAATTGAATTAATTTGTCAGTGTGTCGTGCGATTTGTTCCTCATAGTGCATGTCCAACGAGTCTTAAGTGTTGTTGCTGCTTCTGTGTCCGTTCGTTCTTTTTGCATTTTTTCTGCACCTTTTTTTCCAAGAATCTGTCTGTCAGTCTGTCTCTGTCCCACCTAACATGACTTCTTGAATAACGCAGCCTCACTTCCACTGACAAGCAAAACCCTTCATGCAAAAACTACCAGTGTCACTGTTAGTCGGATTAAGAGTTGAGGGCTAGGCTTGGCTGATCTAGATGGACTCTCTCCTGTCTTGTCTGCTGTTTTGCTGTTATGGAACTCTGAGCAGTTACTGAAGCCCAGTTACAGTATGGACTTACCAGTACCTAGGGGTACCAGCATGCATCTGCTAGCCAACCTGATTATTATTTATTTATTTATTTTTATCCTTGATATTATATGATCCATTTTGCAGTAAGTATGCTGATGTGTGTTTTAATTACAGCCGTCAAGGTGAGTGTAAAGATGCAAAAATGCTGCTGTAGGAATGATAATGTTTTGAGAGGAACATTTCATTGACTCGAGGAAAGGCTATGACAAAATGTGCATGGCTGACCTTTGCTGCACTGATACGGTGGGATCTAAAAGTGTGAGACCAATTGATTTTATTAGTTCAACTAAAAGTGAGAATTCCGTCATCGTATACTCACTCTCGTGTTGTTTTGTATTAATGTCTGTCAAAAGTTTCTGGTCCCAATTGACTTCATTTTTACTATGGCAGTCAATGGGGACCAACTGTTTGGTTACCCACATCCTTCAAAATATCTTCTTCTGTGTTCAACAGAAGATCGAAATTCATACAGGTTTAGAATAACTTAATGGTGAGCAAATGATGACGGAATTTTCATTTTTTTTTTTTTGGTGTACTGGCCCTTTAATGGTACGTTTACACGTTTTTAGAGCGATCTGCGAAAACAACTAAAAATGCTGTATTATGCTGCCAGCCCAGCAGTTTGTAAAGAAACGCTTCACGCCAATAGACTGAACACGTAATACGCGTGCGCATGACGTCACAATATGTGAATTTTTTAGATTAAATTTAATAGTTTTCTATATTTTAATATATATTATGTTGCAATTCATTTCAATGATATAAATCGAATTAAAATAGAAGGGTGGTCTCAGACATTTGGACTCAGACTGTATGTGCCTGACAATATGTGGCTTATTTGAAATGCTGACTTATTATTGACAACAGTTTTGGTTTATAATTTCATAGATCTTATTTCTGCTAACCTTTTAGTGTAATAACTACAGGGACTTCAAAATGGCAAAGATAATTGAAATCAACAAAAGAGAACTATTAAAGTCAGATTATTTATTTGTGGAAAATAGATATTTTTTCATGATGTGTGACTTTAACAAATCATAAATGTAACGCATTAATATAATCGCTCTATTTTGCTGCTCGATACATATAAGTGCGCAATTTTACATGTTTTTTTTGCTCACAATGCAAGTAATTTATCACTAAAAATAACAAGCTTAATATAGACAGTAAATACTAAAGGGCATTATTTGATCTAAAAAAACATGAGAATAAAAAAGTAATGGTATCCATGCAACCTCCTTTCTGTTTTCTACTTTTTTGTCATGTCTGTCAGTATCATAACTCGGCACCCAAGCAATTACTGTGGGTATCTGTCAGCGGGAGATATTGGGACTGTTGGAGCTGTGCCTTTCTATGTAACTTGTGTCTGTATCATTGTTTGTTTGTTCTTCGCCTTCTTTTTCCAGGGTCAAGGAATGTTGCCTTATTTTGCTAACTTCCGTCTGCTTGCAGAGTTTTCCACACCGTGTGTAAACCAACGGTAGGTATTTGGCTGATTAAAGTTTAAAATATTTTATGGGCAAACTTTTTAGTGTTGCCCACCATGTCTTAAAGCCATTAAAGACAACATAAAATCTGAATTTACACGGTTTACTTTTTCTTAGTAAATGTACCTGAATAAAAGTCAACTACCGTAGTCGACTATTCGCCGTTCATTTAAGCCATTAGTCAAATTAGCCGGGGAAGAAAAACTAAACTGTAATAATGAGCATTTGTCACCGCGACACCGGCAAACATTGGGTCAACTTTTCTGAGATCATCTACTAAATTTAAGGAAAATATTTTTAAAATGTAGGACATAGATATAAATTATAAATAAACTAAGAAATAAATATACAGAAAGCTGCAACAGTTAAAATTTAGTATATATATATATATATATATATATATATATATATATATAATATATATATATATATATATATATAATATGACCTAATGGGTGGCTAAAATAATATTAACCAAAAATTTCATGACATAATATTTTGTCCTAACCGTAATGTGTCACTTTGTATTTGTATGTTTTCAGCATTATTTCTTATTTGTCTGTCTTTACCAAAAATTACGAAGTCCTGGACGATGTGTGAAAATTTGATTTTTAATATAAAGTGGAGTGGTATTTTTGACCAGTGAGATTATTAATTTCTTGTTCTGGTTGCTAGTTAAGACATGTTTTGAGAATGTAAGTGTAACGTATCAGGAACGCCCACTTTTCACAATCAAATTAAAGATGGACAACATTAAGTCGTTCCCTGCATTTTTCTTCACTAAGGGCGTTATTTACTAACAGCTTGTGGCCGCGCAAACCCTCTTTTGCTGTTAAAAAAAACAACTGTCAGGATTTGCTAAAGACATGCTGTGTAAATAGTAAATAAGATTTGCGTTAGTCAATTTATGACAGTGGTATTTGCGCCATTATCACCCAAAAAGCATGTCTTAGCCGATTTTGCACCTGACGTGACATTGTCAGTAGATCACTTGCAGAACGTTCTGTGCATTTATTAGATTGCGGATGTACGGTAATTTACCAAATGTTCTAATTTCCTCAAAAAATACATTGCTTTACAGACAATAAATGTTGGGATGTCCCGAGCCGATCTTAAGGATCGCTTATAGTTGTTATATTGGAGTTTTTTTTACATTTGAGCCCCTCCCCTGAGAAACTCTCTATACATTGGATTGCTTTTAATAACTTTTTTGTGACCATTTTGGCATCTGGTGCCACCACCAACTGATAAGAGCTGACATTTCTGTTGCATGTGAGGAACAGCAAATGAAACTAAAACAAAGCAAAATCCTTGTATTTGTTTGAGGTGCAGACAATTTGTTAGCTTGTTCAGATTAAACAGCGCTGACGTTGAAACCAGGAGAAACAAGTATCGAAGGCTTTTCAGTCCACAAATCACCAACATTCACCACGGATTTAACGTAGTAACACTAACTGTAACCATGGTATCGTGTAACAAATAGTCGAATGCTTTTACGTTATTTATTTCATGGTTTGTACAACCTTTTTGAGTGTGAAATTCAAGCACTTTTCAAGGACTTTCAAGTGTTTCAGACTTTTTCCAGCACTTGAAAGCTTAATTGTTTTTTTTTTGATGACCAAAAACACACATGTTCCCCATTTGTAAAACTAAAAGTTTCAAGATGTAGGAAAACTAACACTTGACAACCAATGCTTTTGTCTAAAAATAAAAAAACAAGAAATTTCCACAATAACCAGCACCTATTGGCCTATTAACCACTTCCACCTCCTAATATTTTTTTCACACATTTTGCTTTTATGTTTTTATTCAGATATAATGAACTCCCTATTATAAAATATCAGATCATCAAGAAATCAATTGTTTCAAAGTTTGACACTTTTTGTACTGAAGTATAAAGTCTCATGAAAGGAAAAAAGAAATCAAATTGCGAAGAATTACACATAAAGCAAGCAAAGAGAGCTCCTTTTATAATGCCTGAAGCTGTCAGTCAGTTCTGTATGATGCTATAGAAGAATAATTACAATATTTAACCCCCCCCCCCCCCCAAAAAAAAATAGAATAAAATAGGTTGTTGTTAAAAGTTAGTTTTATCTGCATCTCTACTCAAGTTCAGTGCTTTACCGTCAAATGTGCATTTCCAAAAAATAAACATGTAATATTACACAACCTCCCTCAGTACTAGCAAATATCGTCTGCAGAACTTGGTGGCACCAGTGCCATTGCTCTCAAATGTTAGTCAAAAGTGTGCACCTAGCACTAGAAAAATATGAGTATCTGATCGGGACCCAGTATCAGCAGATACTCAATATTCAGCGACTCGGATTGCATCGTGGACATGAAACATATATTCGGGACATCCATAATTAAAGGGTTAATCACCCAGTCTGTCATTAATTCCTCACCCTCATGTTGTTCTACACCCGTAAGACCTTTGTTCATCTTCAGAACATGGATATCTTTAATGAAATCCAATGTCTCTATTGACAGCAAGATAATTAATACTTTCAGATGCACAGAAGGTACTAAAACATATTTAAAACAGTTCATGTGAGTACAGTGGTTCAACCTTAATATTATGAAGCGATGAGAATACTTTTTGTGCGCCAAAAAAACATCATAACGACTTTTCAACAATATCTAGTGATGGGCGATTTCGAAACACTACTTCGAAGCTTTACGAATCTTTTGATTTGAATCAGTGGTTCGGTTCACGTATCAAACTCACGTGAACTATAGAAATTTCAAAACATTTATGACGTAACAAAGCCTCTTTACTGAAATCACATGATTTTGGCTCTCCAAACCACTGATTCATGAGGGTGAGTAATGACAGAATTTTCATTTTGGGGTGAACTAACCCTTAACCCTGCCATTTCATGCTGTCTTTAATAATAAATGACACAAATGTTGTGTTAGTAGATTAGTTTACAGCATGTCACTTTGCTCACCTGTGTTTTCCAGCTGGTTCTTTGAAGTGTTAGGTTACCCCAAAGTGTCCAAGCCCAACATGGCAAACGGGGTACTGATGGCAGCTGTGTTTTTCCTGGTGCGGATCGCTGTCATGCCGGTATACTACACCCGAATGTGCTCAGTGTACGGCACGGACGCCTTCTACAGGGTCTCCTTCGGCGGCCGCAGCGCTTGGATCTTCTCCAGCATCTGCCTGGACATCATGAACGTCATGTGGATGCATAAAATCGCCCGCGGCTGCTACAAAGTCCTGCGTTCCAGCCGGAGATCCAAACCCGAGAGCCAGGAGAATGGAAAAACCGACTGAGCGAAAGGAAATTGCTTAACGGACGTTCGCATTTTGCTCACAAACAGGGTCGTTGGCACATCGAAGATCTTCAAGGGAGTGGACGCTCTTGCACGATAGTGACCGGTAGAAAATGAAAACCACCCCAGAGCAATATTTCACAGAGTTAAGACCTAAAACTCTGTCATTGAGATCTAGTACACCAGAAAAGACTGCCCGGCCACTATTATTTTGTGTTTCTTTTAAAAACTGTACAAGACAACCGGCTGAACTGTATTTTACCGTTTGTTTCTAAACACCACCTGAGGGTGGTTTTAATTTTAAACTGTGGGCAGGTAAACCACATTATTTATTCATCAAAGTTCAGTCCGTCGCTCTCAATCACTGTACTGTGCAAAGGGGCCAAGCGGTCAGTGAGTCACCTGATGTTCACGTTTACTTCAAAGCCGCGAATACTGACTGTGAAAGATTCATCCACACAACTGCACTGCACTAAGCGAGGAAAATCAGTGTACTCTAGACGAATCTCTTGGGAAAATCCACCGTCATGCTGTACTTGCGATGTATTAGATATTTTATCCGAGGAAATGAGGAGATCCGACTTCTGGTCAAATGTGGGTTAAATAGCCAAACTATTTTATATGTAAAAGAGAAACGAGCAGTGAACTCTTCCCATTGCAATTGTATCAATGCTGTTTTAAGAATGAAACCGGTTTACACTCGCTCCAGATTCCGTTCGGATTCCGTTGGGTTTCCACCGAACGGACGTCAAGATTTGTTCGCACTGTACAGTTAACTGCATGCGGCAATGTTGTTCTCTGAATGTTTGCGTTGTACATAGAAATTTTATTGAACATGCGATAATTATTTTAATTACGTTCGTGTACAGTGTATCCGATCGATACTGAGCTTAAATTATCGGTTATGATTTGGAGATGGTTTTAAAAGGAAATGTCGAAAGAGCTTAGGTGCGTGTAGCTCGTGAATGTCCGAGGAGTTCTCGACGCCGGTGTCGAATAGTTTTCCTGCATCGTATCTAATTTATTGAACCAGTTTTACACTGGGAAGGCATGATAATGTTTGTACGACATATTTATTATTTTTTAACGGAAAGATATAAAAGTCGTCAATGTATCCGAGTAGATATACAGCATATGAGAGATTTCACAATACAGAGATACTTTTATGAATTCATCGTCACTATGTAAGACAGATTTAGCGTAGAATATTCATGCTGTACACACATGCATTCGGTGGCGGCCCAGATGTGAGTAGTTTTATTGATTTACGAAAGACGGCTTACGTCGATTTGCGTCGAAACAATTTTGAATCGGTTCTGTTTTTATTGAACTTAGTACTTGAATTTTGAAATGCGTTATTCTGAGAGACAGACCTATTATTGGCACAAGTAATACAGGAATCCATGTTGTGATTTTTGCCTTTGCATTCAATCACTTAAAATGCCTTTTTGTTTTGTTCAATAAACACCTTTTATTTACTTCTTCTAGTGTCATTTTATACCACATGGGTTATTGTATAGTCACGTGAAGGATGAATGATTATCGTTTTGATTGTTTTGTCTTTTTTTTTTACTCACCAATGTTACAACCAAAGGTCAGAAGTAAGAATGGCTGTTTGAAGTCCGTTCTTAATCTTAAGGAAGCGACACACAAACAGTCTCGGTATAATTTTGGCTACAGACGTGCACTGTAACACTGTTCAAGCATAATATGAAACAAGCAAAGGAAAACAAGGGACGGTTCAATGTATATCGTTTTCCAAGACAGCATTGATCTATGGGCAGTTAAAGATTTTTTTTTTTTTTTTTTTGCCAAGACAATATTGAATATCTGATGATTTTTGGGAAATCCTTTAAGGTCCAAACCTTCAGTGTTCAGCAGTGTTTGGTTTATGAAATGTGGAAATGCACAATATCATGACTGTTTGTGTTTTTTTAAAACCGAAGCGTTCCATACAATAATGTCACAGGAAATTGTTGCCATGTAAATGTTTACATATGTTCTTACAGTGGCCACAGGGATCACGTTCCCTGCGCATGTTTTTGAGGAATGACACAGCAGTTATTTTTGAACATGTTTATTCGTTCACCTTAATTTGTCACTTACGTTATGCCATTTGCCTCAATAAAGCAATATGCTCATTTTGATCCATAATCATTTGGTATGTCAATTCTTCAGATGTGGTGGTTTGTGTGTCTTACCTGTTTATAGTGAGACACTACAGGCAAAAACACGTCAATTTTGTGATTTTTGGCTTTTTATAAAGCGTTCTTTGATATATCCAAAATACACTATCTATATCATGCGTCTGTAGATTTCAATTACAGTACATATCTTTAAAGGCCGTTCTCAAAATTACTTTTTTCTACTACAGAAATCTCCACTTCAGTAGCACTTACATACACCAGAATTTACATTTTTATTCCTATATATGTTCTGAAGGTGCTTAAAAAGGGGTGTGTTCATGAATAATGTGTATAATACATTTTATTCTTTTTCTTATTTATGGAGTGATAGAGACCTGAAAATGTCAAAAAAACCTATTTTTTTGTTCTAGAAATGCAAATCGGTGCATATTTAATTAGATAATGACTCATTTGCATATTCAAACAACTTTTCAGAAAACTTGTAATACAAAAAATGTTTGCAATTCTTTATGTAATCGATAAACTAGTGAAGTATGGTGAAATCTATGTTAATTTTTTCAGCCTATTCACCAGTCTTGCCTTAATTTATTATTACTTCAACTGAATCATGGTTTAGTGCACATAGAACAGAGATTACATTTTTATTAATGTTTATACTGTAATCAACAAAAAATGTTTCATGAAATTTTTTTTTTTATAATAACACGAAGACCTAACTTTAAAAAATAAATAAGGAAATGATATGATGTCTTCTTAGAAAAGCACGTCATTGACATATTCATGAATCTAATTAATATTTATGAGCTACGCCTTAGGCCCGCCCCGCGCGCAGTGCATGCTGGATGTTAGCGGAAGTAGCGGTACACGTTGACATTGCAGAGCGTCCGATCCTCACATAAGAGACACATAAAGGTGAGTTACACTTATGTCTGTTGCTCTTCAGTGATTTAGATTGTTATATGAAGATATTTAAAAAGCTGCTTACGATATAATGGAGTTTGTAGTGGAATATCTAATTTTACATGACAGTATGGATGATGTTATGTAACTCATTTTGTAACTCTTACATTTTGGGTTTGATAAAAGTCATTTTTTAAACATTGTATATAAATGATGAGAACTTTTTATTTTAGATGTACTCTCACTCACGATATTTCTCTAGTTGTCTCTTAAAGTTCACGTTTAAGAAAAGCGAGCGGTGTAAACTAAAACAACAATGTAATGTAGTTTTGAAGGTGTATGACAGAATATTTACACTGTTCTTTTACAAACAATGAAATTGAATGGTGACCTGCTCCAAAAAATAACCATAAAAAGCGCCATAACAATAGTTCATACCATTTTCATACCAAACTGTCTCACACGAGTTATTCCAAATGTCACCTCTTTTCATAACATCTTGAATTTTCACTTATTAAAATCCTACAGATTAGACTTAAAGGGACATTTCACCAAAAATGGAAATTCTGTCAATATTTACTCATCCTCAAGTTGTTCTAAACCGCTATGAGTTTCTTTCTTCTGTTGAACACAAAAGAAGATATTTAGTAACTAGACGGCTAACTGTAGCCATTGACTCCCATAGTAGGAAAAAAAAAATACTATGGGTGTCAATGGGTGCCATCAACCTTATGGTTCCCAACATTCTTCAAAATATCTTGTTTTGTGTTCAACAGAAGAAACTCATACAGGTTTGTGGATGAATAAACTGTACGTGTCAAATATCTTAAGTCACGTGAAATATTTTTTGAAAGCCATAACACAAGTAATGATGCAACAGGGTGTGTTTGATCTCTTCATCTCTTCAGCACTGGTGTTCATCATGGGCGCATCCGTATCTAGTCTTGCTCCCAATATCCGGGCAGAGTCTGCGATGTCAACGCCTTATTTTGGTGGGATGTCCCCACCCCCTGGATGTCCCATGCATCAAGAGTCCCCTAAAAGTGAGTCCTACTCCATTTGTTATCATGAGCTGATCAGTGGATTGTATGTATTAAAACGTAATGTGCAATATAAACCCAGGCTCTCCGCCTCCTGAGTGTCCGATGCATCAGGCTCCGACGCCTCCAGCCAGCCCACCACACCAGGAGAGAGCTTATGAGTTTGTCGAATGTCCCATGAGAGCTTCCGAAGGAGCCATCGATCCCACAAATATGGTGAGCCGGGCTTCTCCCTGAATTAGATGATTTTTGTTTTTGGCTTATGTGTGTTAATGGTGCTTTTATGTGTACCACAGATGCCCCCTCCAAACCAGGTGCCCGCCACGGACCAGCCATTCCCTTTGTCCGTGAAAAGAGAGGAGTCTAAAATCCCACGATCCGGCACAGAACAGAACTGGGTCTATCCTTCTGAACAGATGTTCTGGAATGCCATGCTTCGGAAGGGGTGAGTTTCGGCGCGATGTGCTATGTATAAGAGTATACGTTTGTATAAAGAGTCCTAAATTCATGTTTTACAACCAGATGAACGCTGTTCATGTTTCGGAGAGCTGATATGTCATTTGGCTTAGTTTCAGGAAGCCTGTGAGTGCTGTAACTTGATTACCCAGATTGAAAAAAAGAGTGCATTATTCTCCAATGTCAAGAAAGCGACAAAAACAATTGTTTTGCATGAGCTAGAGTGTATGCACTACCATTCAAAAGATTGGTTTCAGTAAGATTTTTTTTTTTTGGAAGAAGTCTCCTATGCTATATAAGTTTATCATACGAGGCTGCATTTATTTGATCGAAAATACAGTAAAAACTATAATATTGTGAAATATTATTACAATTTATAATAACTGCTTTATTATATTTTAAATGTAATTTATTCCTGTCATTGCAAAGCTGAATTTTCAGCAGCCTTTAGTCTAGTCTTCAGTGTCACATGATCCTTCAGAAATCATTCTATCAATCTATCACGTTAGATCAAATTATTATTTTTTTTTGTGGAAAAAATCATACTAATCATAGTATGTAGCTAACAAGTCTCACATTATTAAAAAAAAATAATATATATATATATATATATATGTATATAATAAAAAACGTTTAATTATTTAATAAATAATGGTTTCAAAAAACATTATTTTAAATTGTAATATTTAACAATATGGAGGCTTAGTCTCTTAGTATTTATTAGTACGGAGGCTTGTTTCCGCCACTAAATAAAAAAAAAATTCCACTTTGAAATTTCTTTAAATTATTATTTATATATTATTATATATAATATTATATATAATTAATATAATATTATATTATATTATTATATATAATATTATTATAATTATGCAATTATTAATAATATATATTAAAATTTATTCACGGTTTTTATTTACTAAAATATTTTTAAATAAAAAACATATATGTAAGACATGTAAAACTAATTATATATACATATGAATATACAAATATTGCATTTTTCTTGGCTTTTGGATATTTTTTCCCCATTATTCTCATTACTGTGCAGATTGCTTTATCCGGCAGGATATGTTTGATGCTGCATTATAATTGTTCAAATTCTGTCTTATTTTTTGCTTACTGTTTTTGGAACAGCCTCAATGTCAGGAGTGAGCCTATGATTCCTTAAAGTGCTGCCTAGGTAGGCAGCACACTAAGTTTTAGTACAGAGCTATTATTTTAGATACTTTTCAGACAAGACATGCTTATGTTTTGCACATTAAGGAAAGAAAATCAGTCTTTTTTTTGTTAAGAATTACTGTAAATATCTAATTGCGATTTGTTGTTTTGCTAGGTGGCGCTGGAAGGATGACAGTCTTGCTCCCGAAGACATGTCCAATATAATCCGGATCCACAATCGTAACAACGATCAAGCCTGGCAGGAAATCCTGAAGTGGGAAGCTCTTCATGTCAGGTGACTGCAACACAACTCTCATTTTTACATGATCCGTGACTGAAAACTGTATGATTCCGAGAACAATGCTGTATGACCGTGTTCCAATGTGTTTAATTAATAGAAGTTAATACTTTTATTCAGCAAGGATGCATTCAATTGATCAAAAGTGACACTAAAGACATTTCTAAATTTACAAAAGATTTCAATTTCAAATAAATGCTTTTGTTTTGAACTTTATATTCATGAAAGAATCTTAAAAAAATATCACAGGAATACATTACATTTCAAAATGTATTAAAATAGAAAGCTATGGAAGCTTGTTTGTGGCACGGAATAGAAAATAACAAAATAATTATGACTTTTTAATCACACAATTCAGTTTATATCTCACAATTTTGACTTTATAATTCACAATTCCAGGTGTATATCTCATAATTCTGAGGAAAATGTCAGAATCGCGAGTTATAAACTCAGAATTATGAGAAATAAGGTCTGAACTGTGCGAAAAATTCAGAATTCTGCGGAAAAAAAAATCCTAATTGTGTAATATAAACTCACAATTGCAAGGGATTTAAGTTAATATCTCACAATTCTGACTTTTTATGTTCCTCATCATTGTGAGATATAAACTTTTTTGCAAGAAAAAAATTGAGGTGAAAAGTCGCAATTATCTTTTTTTTATTCGATGACGGAATCAAGCTTCCATAGAAAACAGTTATTTTAAATTGTAATATTTAACAATATTAGTATAATAATAATATATAATAATACATAAATTATATAATTATAATTTTTTTTAAAATTTCGACTTTTATAAACTCACAAATTTGAGTTATAAAGTCAGAATTGCATGATATAAAGTGGCAATTACGTGTTATAAAGATATCAACTTGCAATTCTGAGAAAAAAAAGTCAGTCTTTTTTCCTCAGAATTGGACTTTATAACTCGTAATTGCGAGTTTATATCTCACAATTTTGAGATCTCACAATTTTTGTCTCACAATTGTGTTTATAACTCGCAATTCTGATTTATTTCTCACAATTGTGAGTTTATATGTCGCAATTCCGAGAAAAGAAAAGTCAGAATTGTGAGGTAAAAAGTCACCTTTTTTATTTAGTGGAGAAAACAAGCTTCCATATAACAGTGTTTTTACTAAATAAGCTGTTTTAAATCAAATGAATGCGGTAGTTTTGATTAAATAAATACAGCCTTTATCAGACTTGTGCATTTTTATATTGTTAGCAGAAATATTGGTGACTGGTACGACTTGTGATGCCAAACACATTTTAATCACATAAAAGCTGCATCATCACCTCTGCAGCCCCGTTGCTGCCAGATAAACGAGGTGATAATATTGTGTTAGTCGCCTTCTGTTTGTCATTTGATGGTCACTGGCAGTGTGATCTGCTTTGTTTTTACAAACTGCCAAGCATGCAAGAATGAGCATGGCGCCCTAGACTACTGTTAGTTTCAAACACATGTTTGTTTCTGGCAGCGAGTGTCCATGCGGTCCATCTCTGAAGAGATTCGGGGGCAAAGCCAAAGAGTTTTCACCCAGAGCCAGAATACGTCACTGGATGGGGTGAGATATAAAAGTCAATCCCAAAGGATACTTCTTCTATTGTGTTTAAAACACTGCAGAGTGCCTGATTTCTCTCTGCTAACTTTCTCTGTAGATATGAATTGCCTTTCGACCGACACGATTGGATCGTAGATCGGTGTGGAAAGGAAGTCCGCTATGTCATTGACTACTACGACGGGGACATTGATAAAGACACCTACCAGTTCTCCATCCTGGACGTGCGTCCGGCCATCGATTCTTTGGGGGCAGTGTGGGATCGGATGAGGGTGGCCTTGTGGCGCTGGACATCGTAGAATCCATCCTAAAGCAGTTTTATCATTTCTGCACCCCTATAAGACATTTATACCAGTGTACTAGAATCTGCATTCTACATGCTGTGAGATTTGGTTCTGACTTTAACATGAATCCTTGCAAATTACTGCATATTGAGGAACTTACATTGAGCTTCTCTGTTGGAGAGCAGAATGAGTCAGTGTTTTTTTCTGCTGATGAGTTTTTGAATTCATCGTCGGCAAACATCTCTCCTACTTTTTGAGTGATGGTTATTGAGTTGAAAGTTTGCTATCTGATCTTACTCAGAGGTTAAACATATCTGCTGGTTGTTTTTCTCTTTCAACGGCTGATTATTGAGTGTTTTAGTTCAGATGCAGAGCGATTGGCAGCTGTTGGCATTTGTAGCTTGCTGAAACCGCTTGGTGGTCTTTGCAAATGAATGTAATTGATCTGACGAAGCATATGAAATTGTGGGGGTTTTTATTTTATTAAAAGCCCTTGTTCAGCTCTTCCATATTCATCCTGCTTTCAGGTTCGGTTTTAAATTTGTGTAATTTCTCATACCTGCTGTTTGGGTTTATTTATTTTGCACAAACTGCTTCATTATTGTCTGTGTATAAGCTAATGTGATGCTGACTGCTCTCTTTGAGTCAGTGTTTCTGAAAACAATTTCTCCAAGTATAATTTGTAACCCACTTCTTTTGTTTTAAGTCTGATCTGTACCAAATTACAATTCAACAAGTAAATCAATAGTGCTCAACTACACGTCTCCCATAGTTTTGCTTGGCTGTCAGCTCTTCACTTTTGACACTTTCCAGATCACTCCAGCAGGTGGTGCCCTTTCCTCAGAAAATGTCATTTCTTTCATTGTTCATCAGTGATGGTGATTGATAGTGATCATTTCCAGTCATCTAAGCCTTTTTGTTTTACCATCATCATGCCCAGTTAAGGACGAATTTTTTTTTTTTAGCTTACTCTGAAATGGTGATGAACTATTGGTTTGTTTGTGGAGTTCACTGAAATTTTAGTGAGTCAGCTTAGCACTTGCGGACTAAATAGGGTGTCCATTTTAAAGGTGCACCAGTAGTCCTCTTAGTATTTTGACATGTTCAGCTGTGGAATAGGTTTTTTCTAAAATACAATACCAAATCGTATTTGAAAACAATTGAAAACATTTGCTTCTGTGATTTTTAAGCCAGTAGGCGTTAGTATGAAGTCATATCAGCCATTGTAACAAAAACCTGTCATGAATTTCTTTCTTCTCTTGGACACAAAAGAATATATTGAGAAGAATATGGGTAACCAAACAGTTGATGTACCCCATTGACTTCCATAGTATGAAAAAAAAAAATACTATGGTAGTCAACAGGCATTCTTCAAAATATCTTCTTTTGTGTTTCACAGAAAAAAAAAGTTTTATACAGGTTTGGAACAACTTAAGGGTGAGTAAACGATGACAGAGTTTTCATTTTTGTTTGAACTATCCCTTTAAAATGTACTTGGATCACTTGTAGCTAAACTACTAACTGAACCAAGTAAATTTACTACCAACTCCTAACATTTAGTGTATTTAAGTCGGTGTATGTGAGAACCTTAATTTGGACCCTTTTGGTTTTCTGTAGTCAAATGCGTATTGCACACTGACAGCTATATTACGTTCATTTTTAAGTTTGTTTTGGAGGATTCACAGGATTCTAATCTAGACTGGATAAAAATGTGTATGTGATGATTTAGAATTATAGTAAGATGGTCAATGAACACAAAATATAGTTTCCCAGCTGTTATTGTTGTTAGTTGTGCTTTTGCACCCTTTATGTATTATTATAGACCTTGAATGCATTGTCCATAGTAAAATATAGAAACAGCACGTCTTCTGACATCACTTGATATTTAACAGTATATTTACTCTAAATGTGATGAAGTCAATCCTGTGAGAGCTTTTTTGATGTACCAAGAGGAAAACCAGAGGCTCCTCGTATTTGTGAGTAGGTGTGGGAAAGAAATCTTCACTCGTGGCCCGGAATAACCTCATCCTCCGGGGTGAGTTTCCACCTCTCCGTCCTTTACAGATGAGTTTTAAGAGCAGTTTTAACCGTGACTGATCTCTCAGCAGTACAGCGATTTTAGACTATGATTACGATATATTTTTGGGGTACATTGCGTTCGTTTTGCAGCCCTGGTCTTTGGAATAATGTATGTGTGGTGACAAAGATACTATATGTTTGTATATGGGTTTTTTGTCAGGGCTTGTTTGGCAGGAAACCAGGAAAGCCCCTTGTAGTGCACAGAACAGATATACAAACAGCCCGTGGCAGTCGAGTCTGGCGCGGGGATTCAAACCCCCTGCAATCCTTCCAGTCTGTTTCATTTACATACCAAAAGATGCCCAGCTGTGCCAAGTACAATAACCAGGCTTTGTCTAGATTGCAGAACTGTAACATTAATTATGGGAAGGAGTAACAGTTGGAAAGTTTCTAGCTTGCGGGTCAGTGTTAGTCCTGATATGGACGTTCAGATGTTGGCTGATGTTTTTGCTATTCTATAGATTGTAAATGCTGTTGATGATGGAAAAGCTTGTGTTGCCGATTCAGTCCCGCTCATTTTAAAAGCTAAGTTACGACGAGCCAGTCTAAAATGTGCAATATGCCTTAGAAGAGAAGCATTACTGGTGTGCATCTTGAGACAAAATAATGTCTTAAAACATATCAGTGCAAGTTGCTTTCAGTTAAAACAGCTCAAACATGCATTTTAGTCTAGGCTTATGCATATTTGTAGGCTATTGAATCTTTAAGCCACACTTAAAAATGTATAAATGTCATTGAATTATATAAATGCATGTTGCATTTCTTTGAAGGAAGGATAGTGTAAGCACACTTTCATTTTATATGATGCAGACATTCATACATTTTTAAGTGGTACAAGTGTCTAAATTGGTTTTGGGGTCATTGCATATTTATATAAAATATGTACAGTAAATGCTCCATCTGGAGCAGTGAGAAAAGCTGTCGCAGTGAATCCGTGTATTTTAGTGTCTTCTCCCCAGTTTAAGTGAAATTGCTTGTTTATCAGCAGCTGTTTTAAATGCAAATCCCGCGCATGATTTGCATCCGGACCACTTCTCCCACACACTTTACCATAAACACACATCAGTAAAAAAAAAAGCACACACACACTGGAATAGGTAATTGTGCTCTTCTACATGATAATAATAAAGAAAATAGCATTATGCTAAAACTAAATGAATGCATGCAGAGTGTTTAAGGGCTGTCAGTCTGAGACCTGCAACAGGAAGACAAGAGTCCCACAGGAAGCTTTACTGCACTTAAGAGTTTTATTTGAAAGTAAAATGTGGTAACCATGGAGACAATTTTATGACGCCCCACCACCATTTTGTACAATCAGTGTTAGTTTATTCTGCACACATCATTCATTTTGTTTCGCAGTTATATTATACATCAGGGCTATTCAGTTACAGTTCTCTGCAAAGGTTTCAGTAGTCGAAATATCGTATGAAATTAAATAAGCAATGAGTATTTCAGGAAAATTAATTGTACATTTTCAAGTTGCCGGCCATAATACCTTGCAAAAGTAATAATACCTTGTCAAAATAGCAATAAATCCTAAATAGTCTCTCTGCTGATTTAT
The DNA here is from genome assembly GCA_038088235.1 of Zacco platypus. Classification (NCBI taxonomy): domain Eukaryota; kingdom Metazoa; phylum Chordata; class Actinopteri; order Cypriniformes; family Xenocyprididae; genus Zacco; species Zacco platypus. The sequence continues at coordinate 6,059,716 of CM076065.1, forward strand.
ACAATATAAATCAAGGTATAATTTAATCAATTCTAGTTTACTAAGAGATTAGGTCTTACAGCAGATAACAGGTAAAAATTCATAAACTGTATATATTAGTGGCAAAAATTGATGTCTGGTCTAAAAAAAAAAAAATCAACATTGTTACTCTTTATTTAAATATTATTAAAATTTATTTAGGCTTTGTAAACATATTGTGTAGTTTGGCTGGGAGTTAATTGTACATTTTATACATATATAGTGGGTACGGAAAGTATAAAGACCCCCTGAAAATTTTCACTCTTTGTTATATTGCAGCCATTTGCTAAAATCATTTACGTTCATTTTTTCCTCAATGTACACACAGCACCCCATATTGACAGGAAAACACAGAATTCTTGACATTTTTGCAGATTTAAGAAAAACTGAAATATCACATGGTCTTAAGTATTCAGACCCTTTGCTGTGACACATATATTTAACTCAGGTGCTGTCCATTTCTTCTGATCATCCTTGAGATGGTTCTACACCTTCATTTGAGTCCAGCTGTGTTTGATTATACTGATTGGACTAGATTAGGAAAGCCACACACCTGTCTATATAAGACATTACAGCTCACAGTGCATGTCAGAGCAAATGAGAATCATGAGGTCAAAGGAACTGCCTGAAGAGCTCAGAGACAGAATTTGTTATATATATATATATATAATATGTGTAAATATATATATATATGTGTGTGTGTGTGTGTGTGTGTGTGTATAAATACATATATAGTGCTGTCGAACGATTAATCGCATCCAAAATAAAAGTTTGACTATTTATGTGTGTGTACTGTATATTTTTGTGTATATATAAATTCGCACACATTCATGTATAAATTATGTAAAGAGAAACTTATTTTGGATGTGATTAATCATGATTAATCGTTTGAAAGCACATATACACACACACACACACACACATACATACATACATATATATGGGTGGATGTCAATAGTGCTTGTGTTAAATTAGGCATTTACAAAAAGGAGGTGCATATTGACCAGCTTAGAGGGAAGTTTCGGGACCCTTGTGAATTGACCCATTTCATCTGTTTACCTCTTGTATTTGAAGTGTGTAGCAAAACAATGTTGATGGTGCTTAAAAAATTGGTTATTTCCTCTAGCAAAATACGTGCAATGCCATGCAACAAGGAAAAGCAAGAGCCTAGAATTAAAAAAGAGAAATTTATCCTTGACACAAGAAAGTTAGGGAGGTCTTTAAGGCGTTTACAACATCAAGTCAGTCCGAGCAGCCCTTAGGCTGCAGAAAACATTCAACATCCAGTCTGACTTCCTCACCTCAGATAATTTATGCACACAGCACACCGCCAGAGGGCTTTTGAATACATTAGGTGCCACGACTGGACCTCACACTGTTAGTTTGTGTATGCACCACAGGTCATGTTCTGAAAGGACCCGACTAGTTTGTGGCCAAAGGATTGGCATGGATCCATCTCAGACGACCCTCAGGGGAGATTTGATACTCAGCCCACTGGAAAAAGAGAGGGGGAGAGAGAGAGAGCCTTCCACAAGGCCTAATCAAACCGGTTTCAATTTGTGCCGTGGGCTTATCACAGCACTGGAAGTGATGAGTTCTTGACTTTTATAGTTCAGTCAACCAGCACGCTGAGATAGGCAGGCCTTCTGCATTGTTTTTTAATGAGCTGTGATGAAAACAGGTAGAAAACGAAGCAGCTTAATAAGTGCAGGGGGGAAACCAGCCCATGCATAATGACCACTGCAATGATCAGACATCCCACCCTCCGCCCAGATCAATACACACCCTCATGTGGGGCTTCTTATCGCGGTCAGAAACGATGGAATATCAGCAGCTGTAGAATAATTGTTTCGATTGTTTGCGCCATCGTGACCTCATTTTCTGTCCCATCACGATTGGATGGATGTTCATTATGTCTGATTGGCTTTGCTCATGACCGAAAACATACTCCTCACCTACACTAATTATTTCTTAGATTAGTTGTTGAAGTAATCAAATGTAACCAGACATTTGGAGCCCCACTGCTACATGTGAGTGAATGTTTCTGAAAATGAGACGAGCGTTATGATTGTCATAGTTATTTATTTAATTTGGACACCGCGCGGCCTGTCACTGCACTTAAAGTTCATTCAAAAATTTAAATTTGATCATTTACTCATTCTAAAGCCTTTAGGGTTAGGGTTTAGCATATTAAAGTGCTATTAAAGCAGTCCATATGAATTGCACAGCATATTTAAACAGATCGAGTCACTGAGTTGAATTCGACAACAGAATCAGTCCAATGAATAATTCAGACAGGTTGGCTGCGTCTCAAATCGCATACTTTCTTGAGTAGGTACTTATTTTGAATAAGTAATTTCTTCACGACCACTAAAAAAAGTACGTATGAATGTAATCTGGATGTAACCTACTACATTTGCCATGTTGTCATTATCATGTGACCGACCAGCGTCAGTTGCGTTGCTTCAACGCCATTCCCAAATTCTCTTCGGTGGCCTCATGGGATAGGAAAGTGTCCATCATATGCACACTTCACAATCTCGCCAGAAGAACTAGGTTATCTGCGTACTTTATGCTACTCTTTCATGAGTGCTGTTTTTCGCCTACTATATAGTAGAGAAGAATGCGATTTTGGACGCAGCCGTTGTGTGAACTGAATCAATGATTCGACTCAAAAGAATCATTCATTCACAAATCGGACATCAGTTCATGAACTCTCATAAACTCTCCAAAGAGATTTAGATTAATGACTTAAATGTCAAGAATAACAAACTTTATTTTTTTTATTTCCTCCTAATGATTGTTTGATTTTTCATACATTCTTTTGTAATACATTTAGATTATTGTAGTCTCACACTTTGTGGACCCCACTGTGTGTGTGTGTGTTCAAATTATTTTCAGTGAGGTCACAGTCTTTATGGCCCCACATACAGTATTCATTTTTTTATGAATGTATAATAAATAATTTTTTATTTCTATCTGATTTTTGTCATAATTATTTACTTCTTTATAGTGTTTCTCTGTTTATTTTTATTTTTTTCAAAAAAACTTTTTTGTATTCAAATTTTAGTTGTTTTCAGTGTGGTCTCAATTTATGGACCTCACTTTAAATATATATGCATATATAATTACATTTTCCAGTTTAATATGTGGAGACAGAGAAGACATGCCATATAAACACCCTCCAATAAAGTTTCTCTTCCATAGATCTCCACATGACCATACGTCTAATCGCACACATCCTTCTCTTTTCAGCTTCCAGCGTGTTTTAGTTGAATTAATTCTTGATGTTGAATTAAAATGAGCTCTTTTGGGTGTCTGAAGAGCACAGTGGATTAATTATACCTGTCTCATTGTAATGGCCGACCATGGTGCTCCTATCTGGCCATGAGTGGTAATAGCTTTTGATGATGATCTTTTATCCAATTACTGGCTGGTGACCTGTGAGGCTACCTGTGTTTGCGGGCTCAGGTTGGATTCATTAGCGGGATAAATCCGCTCCTGACCTGCTGGATTGGACTGGATTTTGGGGGCCACGGGAGGGGACGAGCGGTCTGTGTTTTCTCAGGAAAAGGAAACGCGAGATTGACACCCCTCCCCCCACTTCCCAGAGATCAGCTCTGTGGCTTTGATAAATGGTAATGGCTGAAGGAACCTCTGACCCTTTTCAACAGGGACCCAGTCAGATAGACAGAGAGATAGACCACCGAAGACAAACAGCACAATAGAGAGGAGGAAATACACCCCTGCTCCCTCAGGTTAGGAGCCCCAGTGGCCCCCGGGAGGAAAGATGTACACACAGCCATTTCCGAGCACCGCTGCTATTATCTCCGCAGGTCTTAAATAATAACAGTGTGTGTGATAGACGGAGGCTGTGGGGAGATTACTGTAATCAGACGATACAGTACATGAACGGACGCCCTGCGGCACGTCAGTAGGTGGGATTCTGGGATGTGCGCTGGATGTTTGTCTGTCCAGAAAGATTTTAAACTCAAAATGAACCTTTTCGGCTGAGGTTCAACTCACTTTCTCAGCACTACATTGAAGAAGACGGAAAACTTTAACTTTAAAGTGCAAGTTTGTGCTGCTTTCTGTGAAATGACTGTAAATGGATGGCCTTTAAAATGACGTGGGTGGGTTATTAACGTGCTTTATTAAGTGATTTTACATGCTGGAGGTGAAAGGGAAGTGATTATGGTTTTAAAGTTATTATTTTGTTTCCATCTCAGTTCACATTCTCTGCTCTCTGCATGGGTTCATTAGTTGCATTATTAGCTTTAAAACATATCGTAATGAATTAAGTATTTTAAACACAGTTGTGAGAAAAACGAATCATCTGAATTTCTGCAGTAATAGCCTCAAAATATACAGTGACCTCAGAGGTATTTGGACACATTAATCATGCCTAAAATGTATCAATGTCATTGCATTAGGTCACAATTATATCAATACTGCAAACCAACCATGGTTAGTTGAAGCTGCTGTCCATAACCTTTTTTTGTGTGCGTTCAAAATTTACAAAAACTATATATTGAGCGAGTACATCATGAATCCATTTTCCAAACCGTGTTTTTGTCTTATTCTGAATCATATTGGCTATAATAAGTGTTTATACTCGGACTATTTTAGACCGGTTCGGGTCGTACCACTGTGGAATAGCACAGTACCTGCGTGACTCGTCATAGACGTAAACATAGAGAAGTAGATCCGGCTGCAATGTTCTTCCGCAAGACGCATACAGTTCTGTTTTTTAACCACTATAGAGCGCCAAAAGTTACGGACTGCAGCTTTTAAGGATTAGTTCACTTTCAAATGAAAAGTTTTACTCACCCTCAAGACATCCTAGATGTATATGACTTTCTTGTCAATCGGAGAAATAAATATCCTGAGGCATTCGAGCTTTATGATGGCAGTAATGCGCTACCAAACGAGTATGAGCTAAAGAAAGTGTCTCCATGTCAGCGAAGCGAAGCGTTTGTGTGAAAAATATTATGAAGTGAAATATGTAGCTTCTGCCAGACCGCCTTCCGTGTTCAAATGACGGAAAAAACGGAACTTGCGTTGCGTCAGTTCCGTAAGTGGAATAGGGAGGGTGTAGGACGCACAGCGTAAGCTTTTTGAAGAATACGGAAGGCGGTCTGACGGAAGCTACATATTTTACTTCATAGCATTTTAATTATGGATATTTTTTTTTTTTTTGCACAAACACATCGCTTCAGAAGGCCTTTATTAATCCACAGGAGCTGCGTGGAATATGTTTATGATGGATGGATGTGGATGAAGCCACTTTCTTCAGCTCATACTCGTTTGGTAGCACATTACTTCCAAAGCTCGGATGCATCAGGATATTTATTAATATTTCTCCGATTGTCTTTGTCAGAAACAAGAAAGTCATAAACACCTAGGATGACTTGTGGGCGAGTAAAGCTTGGGGTAATTTTCATTTCAAAGTGAACTAATCCTTTAACTAAAACTAAAAATATATATTTTTATTATTATTATATTTTTATTTTAGCTAGTTGCCAAGAAAACTTTTTAAATTTTCATTTAGTTTACCTTGATGTAGTAAACTGAGATAAAAATGAATAAAAACTATTTAGATATAGAAAAAAAATATATACAAAAACACTCTAAAATTTCTAAAAATTAAAATAAAAATGAATTCAAACTATTATGCATATACAATAATCTAAATGATATCAGTGCTGCAAACAAATAATGCTTGAGACCCTCACTTTCACTTTTTAGTGACTATTTTAGTAGAAAAAATTAGTTTTCTGTAAAATAAATGACACTTATATATTAATTCAAATAAATAAATGTATTTAAAAATAGACTATAAAAAATGTGCTTTGATATTGTCTAATGCGATGACATTCATACATATTAAGTGTGCAAATACTTTTGGAGTCACAAGTAATAATTCAATAAGCAAAACATCTTTTCAAGTGCCAGTAACAATGGTTTAAAAAGCAAATTTGCTTCCAGAGAGAATGTGATGGTGTTGAATTGCCCCGGTCTGCCTGATTATAGACTGAATGATGCTTTAAAAAACAATGTTTATGTAAATTTAATCATTTCTTCTGGGCGCAATTAGGAGGGTTTACAAATGTAATCTCACAACAGTATATTAAAGGCATTTCTTGAATAATACAGAAATATTTGACAGTGAGTATTTCTGTGGAGTTTGGAGTCTGACAGTGTTTTTATTCTGCAGTGTCCTGCAGTTTAGTGGGCTTACAAGTCAGTCCCCTGCCCTCGTCAAATTATCATTACAGTTTCTTAATTACAAAAACAGCCAGATACAGTAGTTGATTAGCATGCACCCTCATGCACTCATGAATAATGTATCAAAGGTGTGCAGATGTCTTGTATTCACTCAGTGGAAGCAGGTTGTAAGGAGACAAACACCTGCATTTGCTTAATGACGCTGGTTATAAGATTTTAGAAATGGCTGCAATATTTCTTTTTATTGTTGACATCAAAGGTCATGTGTCCAATCAAACACTACAGTATTTTTGCCACATTTTAGTGTATAGAAGTTAGTCGAGTTAGACATATGCCATGGTCAGCTTGCATTTCATCTTCAGAAATTATGCTTTTCGGCTCTTTTATGTAAAAACGTTCTAAAACAATTTTTGAATAATGCATATTCACTATTTATGCACGATGCAACACGTATCTTTGAGCTGTAGTGTCGCTCATCAGACACTAGAGGTCGCCGTTGGCCTTTAACAAAGTGACTGCTTTCTCTCTGCGTGGGTGAATGTATGTCACATCTGATCATAAGTCCCTTTAAATATAAACTCAAATTAATGAGAGTAGATAGACACATTATGCACTGAATTATGCTTAATTGGACTTCTTTAAATAACACTTACTGTCAGACTGCGTATAAGCCTGTAGAAATGTTTATTTCTGCCTTCCTCCACTCTTGCATGAAGTGATGGCGTCTTCTGTCAGCGAATTAACCGAGCTGTCATTAGCAATTTGATTAAGCTTTTCAAATACGCATTTCTTTATTTGTCTCTTTTGCTTTGGCTTTTCATTTTTACTCTTATCAACTGCACTTTGCGACTTCATAAACGGTTAAATATCGATTGTGTTTTGGATTATTTAAAGGGCAAGTTCCCCATTTTTTTAATTCCTGCTCATGTTGTTCCAACCAACCCGTAAGACTTTTATTCATCTTCTGAACACATATTAAGACATTTTTAATGAAATCTGAGTGATTTCTGTCCCTCCATTGACCAGTCCACGCACGCGCGAGAGCAAACCTCATTGTTTCTTTCCTGCGTAACACACGAGAACGCGCGCATCAAGCAAACTCGTACAAATGATGTGTGTTTTGATGAATGTTCATATGTGAATAATAAAAGTCTTTTCGTCACATAAAGTGATCGTGTCTCTTCAGAAAATTTTGACTAAACTGCTCGATGGGTTAGTTTAACGATCTTTTTATGAACTTTTTGAGGCGTCAATAGTTGCGTAGACTGTCAATGGAGGGAAAGAAATCTCTCGGATTTCATTAAAACATATTAATTTGTGTTTCGGAGATGAACGAAACTCTGGAACGACATGAGGCTGAGTAAATAATTCCAGGATTTTCATTTTTGGGTGAATTAACCCTTTAAGTGCTCTTTGCTTTTTCAGGTTTTGTTACATGCATACATCTTTCTTGGCTTTCGAAATGTATTGTGGTGTTTTCTCTCGCTGCGTTGCGCTTTCTCTGTTTCTTGGCTGACACATGCTGTGGCCTCTGTTTGTTTGGCACTGTGCCCTTGCATGGCCAAGCTCAGCCCTGAGTCTATTGCATTTCGGCCAGAAATCTTGACCCTGTAATTCCCAGAGCGTGCAGCTGAGATCAGGCGGGGCCGTTCAGCTCAGAGGGGAAAGAGGAGTAGAGGCGCTGAACAGATCTGCGAGAGAGTGCAAGTGAGCAGAAAAACGGTTTAGAGATGTAGAAGTCAGAAAAGGACCCGGCTGGACTTACTAAGGTTCATAAAGAGGAAAAGGTTTGGCTGGATAGTGTGGTAAGTAATAAAGCATGGAAGTGTTGTAATAATGTTTTACTCTATTGTCGAGCAAATAAATGGTGAGCTTAAGAAATATCTTTCAAAAACTTTCGAACTGTAGTAAAATGTAAATTCTTGAATTCATATTCACATTCGTTGCGATGTGTGCTAGTGAAAATTAGCATCAATTTCATGTTCTTTTGTCAGTTTTTTTCTATAAGGTCTGGTATGTTTTCCACTTAACACTGCAGCCTTTAATAAAAAAAATATTGGTTTCCAGTAAAATATCGAAGCATCTAACCTGAAAAGAGTACTTTGTTTTCAGAAAATGTATCTTGAATTAGATTTAAGTGTATTTTTCTTACCTCATTGTATTTTTTTAAAAGGATAGTGAGGATAAATTTTTGTCGCAATGAAATTCAATGGGGTCCAATGTTGTTTGTACCCCACGATTTTTCAAAATATCTTCTCTTGTGCTTCACAGAAGAAAAGAAAGTCATGCGGGTTTGGATTGACATGAGGGTGAGTAAATGATGACAGAATTTTCATTTTTGGGTGAACTGTCTCTTTAAGCATTACAGAGAATTCAACATCTGTGTTTTAATGGTCTCAGCAGCTTTTAGAAACTCAAATATGTGTGTGAGAGTGGGATTTTTTTGGTTTGACATAACGTCGTTCACCCGAGCTCCTGGTTGGGTTCATCCTGCCCTTTGCTCGCTAATACTGATAGATGATGTCTGTCAGAAGGGTCAGTGCCCTCCCGTCATGCATCAGGGGACAGAAGGCCACTGAAACAATCAATGACAAACCAATCAGAGCGGCTTCGTTTTACTATGTGTGCACACTCAACCAATCAGAAAGCTGCTCTTTCTCTCTCACACACACTGCCTGACAGCATCAACCTCTTATGCACTTTTCCACCTACAGGTTGCCAATGCACGTGCCCAATACTGAACTGTTTCACATGTTTCAACCACAGAAATGCCACTGACTAAAAAAAAAAAAAAGAAAAGTTAATTGACCCATCTCAAAGACCCGCCCCCTTTAGTTACTGTTGCTATGTTCGACAAGCCATGCGCTCTCACGCCACACATCATGTTCTCACACAGTGAAAAATACATCCCGGAGCAAAGAGGACACTGACAACGCGTCAACAGACATACGAAACAGTTTCATATTTAATATATCATAATTTTTTAAAGAAGTTTAAACAATAAATAGCGTATAGTGTCTCTTTAATGTGTCGTGACAGATCGCTGTAGCTCCTCGTGAACCGATCATCTCTTCATACTAGTTCATTTATAGCATCAAATAAACATGAATGAACATCAGAAGGAATGTTGTTTCAAGTGCAGAAAGTCGTGAGTACACACAATTTGTCAAGTTCAAGTTCACCAACGTTAATCTACTAACTCCCCTGACTGCTTTGTCAGACAAAATGGCAGATTCGGGGTTATGATTGGTCAGATCGCCTGTCAATCAAACTGTTTGCGACTGTTTATCTATATATTCTAAATGCAAGTTAGTGATCTTATTGTGATTTTTTTTTAATATTGTAATTTTTAATCAAAATATCAGAACTCGATCCTCTGATATAATGTCTTCCCTCTGGTGATGCATGCCAGACTTCTCCAATCATTTAGTCTGTTTAAACCCCGCCCCTTTCTTAAAATTGTCAGGAAGTGGCGATTTTGTTCTCTTAAACACATGGGATGGAAACACTGCTTTATTCATACGTTTTGTGTGATATTCCAATTTTGTTAAATTAGCAAGTTTGGATAGAAGTGTAGCTATTGCCCAGACAATATTTTTTTGGGGGAAAAAGGATATATCTGTGCTCCTGTTGGGTTCATATCAGGAGGTTTGCCTAAGTAAACCCTCCAAAGCATTAGATCTCTCTCTGATGCAGTCACTCTCTCTTTGCTGTGTTGGTGTGAAGTTAGCAATTTGTTCGTGCATAGTCTCTGAATTGCTGCACGATCTCTGCAGTGGCCAAATTTTAATGTAGAGTTGTAGCATGTGTGTGAGAGGATAGCACATTGCAAGAGCTTTCATTATCCCTGTGTTGGGCGCCTCTGCGGCCTCTCAGACCATTTTTTTTTTTCACTTCTGCAATAATCCAAGTAACAAGCTTGTTTTTAACACACATCATTAAATGCACAAAGGATAACACATCTCTGCTGGATCTGGTTTCTGGTCCTTTATTTGAGGAAAAACCCTCCCAAACTCTGACACACACAGATTTAGTAACGTCTGTTATTAGTCTATATCTCAGAGTGCATTTATTTGTATAAATGTTTTACTGATGGACATGGAGAGGAAAGGTGTTCTTAGCTTTTTTTCTTCTTTTTTTTTCTCATTGCATAATGACACTAATTCATTTCTAAAAAAGATAAAAACCTAAAGCTAGTTCTAAAACCTAGTGTGCATTAGAAGCATGATTATACTGTCTTCCAAGATACTACAAGAATCATTAAGGTCGCATTTTATGCTCCATAACCAAATGCAAAAATTCTGTTTATAAATATAGTATATAAATTCTTTATATTGCTTCATAATGTTCAAAAGTTTGAAGTCAGTGAAATTTTGACTCTAATGCTCAAAGGCTGCATTTATTTTATGCAGTAAAAGAGTTATTTGAAATTTATCACCAATTAAAATGACTTTTTTATTTTGAAATGTCATTTATTCAGGTAAGAGGCATCATTTTCATTGCATGATTTACAAACACAAAATTTAGAGACTCACTTTTCACTGTTATACGGTAGGCGGCACTGTTAGAGAATCTCCGGATCAAAACATAGATGAAGAAGAAGCAGAAACAAATGATAGAAGCACTGCTTACACACATGTAAACTTATAAACATATATTATATTTCTGTTCTGTATATAAATAATACTAAAGTAGCTCCGCATCCAGCTGTAGGCAAACCTACAGTGACCCGGTGACCTCTAATGGTAAAAACGCTCAGTGTGAATGCTTGATAAACCATCTTGCCTATATTGGCACTAGACAGCTCTCTGGGTTTCGGAACAGGGCAATAGTGTCTTGATGAATCTTATTACCCTCATGCTCACCTTTAAGTGTGGAACAAAACAGCCCTGTTAGAAATGATTTTATGTCACGTTGTAATTTGTTGTGTTTTAGTGCAAGTTCCCTTGTGAAAGAGTCTGGTGTCATTAGAGCGAGACGAAAGCTGGCTCAACCCGTCACTGGGGTGGAATGAGCTGTTTGAATTCTTAACAAATGTAATTTGTCAGAGTTTATTATGGCAGGTGGGGAGGCTTCGCTCGCTGAGGAGGGGGTAAATAGGTACATCCACATGGATTAGCGTTTGAGACGGTACCCTGGGCCTGGCAAACATGAGCTGGCATCAGCCTCCAACAGGCTGTCTGGAGTACAGTCTACTGGTTATTAAAGAGAGAGAAAGACAAAGGATACAGAGGAGCGGGAAATGGTAAACAGGAAGTGCGCCCTCCTGGTGCGCAGGTGGCGACCAGCTAGAGATCTCCGAACAATCTCAAACTTCGGACTGCGAAGGTGACAGCAGGGTGGACATTTGGGAGGGATTAGACCCTTGTATAATCAAGCTCTTAGCTGTGTGTTTGAGAGGTGTGTGTTTCATTTTTTTGCCATCATAAGTGTGTGTATTTTGGCATAAGTGTGTTTGGGCACAGAGGGGTGGGAGGATTACAGCACTTTTTCAATTTCCTTTCCGAAGCATAAGCTGTTTCTGAAAGCTCACATAGGAGGCTTGTACGAAAGCGACCTTTGGTGTGCCACGTTGAATAGAGATCAGGCCAGACCCCCACATTTCCCTGGATTAGAAAGCTCATGGGCAGCCAGTAGGACACGACACACTGGGCTGGTCATCTACTTAGAACACTGCATCTATTAGCACAGACAAAGCAATCCTCTGGGTAAACACGTCCACGGTGAAGCCACTTAGAGAGGAGAGCGTCAGGGAGCCGAGGGAGCTTACTTGAGCATTGTTTTAAAGTCACCATGAAATCAAAATTGACAAATCCAAATCCATTTTGATGGAATATTGCAGTATTTATTACAAATGATTTATTCGTGCAAATTATTATTTCTTCTAAAATGAACCCCAGCTAACAGGGAACGTTCTCCTGTAACGTTAATAGAATGTTTGTTCAAAAATAGTGAATCTGTTTATCTATACTTTAAAATTTAATTTATTCCTGTTGCAAAAGCTGAGTTTTCAGCATCATTACTCCAGTCCTCAGTGTCACATGATCCTTCAGAAATCATTCTGATATGCTGATTTGCTGCTCAAGAAACATTTCTTATTGTTGTTATTATTATTATCAATGTTGAAAACAGTTGTGCTGCTTAATATATATATTTTTAACAATGTAAAAGTTGTTTTACTGTCATTGCAACTAATGCATCTATGCTGAATAAAAGTATCAATTTCTTTCAAAAACAACAACAAAAATCTTAGTGACCCCAGATTTTATTAATGATAGTGTATGTGAATGAGATTTTCATTGAACAGTCACTTAAATTTTTTCCTGCACCTCACAGAAAGCCATTGTATGAGGAATATGGAATATAGTGCTCAAGTTGTATGGAATACTTTTATTAAACTGTTATACTTCTAATTTATTTATTTATTTATTTTTAGCTCAAAAGCTTTTATTGTATGCAGCACACAAAAGAGCACTCAAAACATTCTGCTAAACTTATTTGTGTCCTGCAAATGAATTAAAATCATATAGTTTTAAAATGATTTGAGAGTGATGACAGAATTTCTGGCTGAAATATCCTTTTAAGCCGGTAAAACATTTTCTTTACCTTGCTTCCACATTTGCGATCTAATTCTCGTTGGTTATCTCCGAGACCTGCCCATGAACCGTGTGGGTTGGAGGGATTCGGGGAAACTGTGTTGCATAGATTTTAATAGCTGTAATTATATAACTCTACATGACAATCTTGAAAGGCGGATGAAATTTTCCCACTCAAAATGACTTTGAGACATTTGGTCTTCATCTGTAGGTTCAATAACTGTGATCTCTAAACCCTTGGGAGCAGATGACTTTGAAAAGGAAGAGAGTGAGATGGTGAAAAGAGAAGTACACTAAAGGTGAAGTTAGCTTTCTGTGTAAAGACAATATAGTATAAGACAACAAACATGACCTGAACCATCAATGACATTTAATTGGAACTCCTTGCAGAAAAAAGGGCAAAACAAGTCTGTTGCATGCTGTGAAGAGTGGTCTAAATATATTGAATACAGGCAAAACATCTACAATAATGTAAGGACATTTATGCAATTTATATTTTGCTTACAAAAAGGTTTATTTATGGAGAAAGCTACTTTTTGTTTCTTTGTTGGAAGTAGCATACTAGCCTATTCTTACTATTGCTGCATTATTTAGTACACTGAGCAAAGTGTGTATACTATTTCTGCCATACAGATGCTGGTCATCTAATTAGAATATCATCAAAAAGTTGATTTATTTCACTAATTCCATTCAAAAAGTGAAACTTGTATATTATATTCGTTCATTACACACAGACTGATATATTTCAAATGTTTATTTCTTTTCATTTTGATTATAATTTTACTGACAACTAAGGAAAATCAGTCTGTGTGTAATGAATTAATATAATATACAAGTTTCACTTTTTGAAGTGAAATATTATATAATATATATTTTTATCATTGAAGTATCAGTATTATGCTAGCATGCTATTTCCGGATTCAGCCACTGCATGGAAGAATCTATCCCACAATGCAATGCATTTGACTTCCATTCCAGTGTGACCAATGAGCTGGAAGTAATGCCAGCAGTGATGCTGTCTTGAGTAGGTGCTTATTTTGAATAAGTACTTATTTTTGTGTGTACTATGAATGTACTACATTCGCCATGTTGTCATTATCATGTGAGCTAGCAATGTCAGTTGCGTCACTTCACTGCAATTCACAAATTCTCTTCTGTGGTTTCTTCTGTGGATAGTATGCACACTTCAGAATCTCACTGGAAACAGTAGGTCATACGGGTACTTTTTGCATACTCTTTTATGAGTATGAATGTGAATTCGGACATACTACTTTTGCCACATATTGTCTATAGAATAGTGAAGTACGCTATTTCGGATGTAGCGCCAGTATTTAATCTGACTGCTAAAAATGAAATGGGGCCTTGATTATGATTTCACTATGATTTTAACTTTAGTCAGTGTGTAATGTTGCTGTTCGAGTATAAACAACATCTGCAAAGTTTCGACGCTCAAAGTTCAATGCAAAGTGACATTTTCTTCTACAGAAATCGCTTTTTTAATGACTACAACGAGCTTCTTCCTGGGTTGGTGACATCACAAACCCCAAAATGTACATAAACTCCGCCCCCAGAAACATGCAACAATGGAGGCGAGGCCATGATGGGCTGCTTTAGAGAAGAGGAAGAGTTGTTGTAGTAGATTGTTGTAGTTGTTGCCATGTCGTCATTTTATGCCGGAGTGCTTCACAAACAAGGGTCAATTTTGGATTTGCACAAAATAAAACATGACGGCACATGTTGGTCGATGAGTTGAATCAACTCCACAGCATCTACATATATTTATCCACTAGAACGTCCAGTTGTGTTCTAAAAGTTGTAACTTCTTCCTGAGTCTCTCCATCAGTGTCCGACAACGTAAGGCTGAACACCTACTGACAATCCTCATTTGACTGCGTGAGATTCTCCAGCTTTGTTGTTGTTGAGCAACCGAAGCACGAGCTGTTAAAGCTGTTAAAGCTCCGCCCTCTTCTGGAAAGCGATGGGGAGCAGCAGCTCATTTGCATTTAAAGGGACACATAAAAATGGTGTTTTTACTCACGCAAATAGGGGGAAATTTGACAAGCTATAATGAATCATCTGTGGGGTATTTTGAGCTGAAACTTCACACACACATTCTGGGGACACCAGAGACTTATATTACTTCTTGTAAAAGGGGCATAATAGGTTCCCTTTAAAACATTGAAAACAACAGAAGTGGATTAAAAATGCAAAACACAAGACAACTAGATACAATTTGCAGAATGACACATGCATATTGTTTGTAATATATATTTATATACAAAACACCATTCAGAATAGCATGCTTACCTGAAGAACTTGCACAATCCCGTGTGTTAAATATGCAGGTGAGGATGCCATTTGAGGCTCTGTTTCTTCCACACAGATCCAGATGCTCAAGTAACACTCATGGGCACATTTGTCTGTTTCATGAGCCAAAAATTGGTTATTAAAATGAGCAGACAGTAATACCCCCCTTTTCAGTTCAAATGGACTTATTTTGATTTATTCAGTATAATATAAATACATTTTGCTGTTTCTTTTTGATTGTGCAGCCCTGAGCCTTTGGATGAATTATCTGCTGGTTATTAGGTTAAGGACGGTTCTGGCATAAGACAATAAACACTAAATTATACAATCACTCATATTATCATTTAGAAAATCTCGCTGTGTTGCGCTCTACTCGGTGGATGCTTTTTTTCCCATCTCAGAGTTTTTAAGGTGAATTACGATCTCCACCAGACACTGTGGGTGGCTATTCTTGATTATGATCTGAATTTATTTCATCTGTGTACCTCTCCAGAGCCTACGAGCATTTCAGCAGTCTGCCTTTATTTAGAGCGGTCCACAGATCGTACTCCAGCAGCTAATGTATTCAGAGAGCCTGGATGCCGCATAAACCCATATCATTAGATAACGAGGCTACCCATCAAGGCTGTTTTTTAGAATAATTTACAAATCAACAAGTATTTCAAAGCATACATAACTTACAAGTCCTATTAATGAGAGTGTACGTATGTGAAGGTCTGCTTTAATCAAACTCAGAAAGGCTGTTGATCATGAATTCAAATGAAACCTAAATATAATAACTTGAGTGATTAGCAAACATTACATAATTATTATCAAATCGATAGTTTATGAGCCTTCAATTACACATATTTCATACATTGCTATGGCAATAACTACTACTATTGCTCATACTTAAGTTCAGTGATGCATGTTGACAAGAGGTTTCCCAATTCCTAATCATTATTATAAGTGGTCAGATTTATAATTTTCATCTGGCAGATGATAAAAACGAGTGGAAAATCCCACAGATTTACATTGAATGTCCTAAGCAGTATGTGATTTCACCAAATGCAACATGTTCCTGGATCAACATCTTTGAACAACATTCTAATAAACCAATCAGATTTGAGGGACAAGTTTGTGTCAAGTTTAGGCTTGCAACCTGGGTTAGGTGCTTCGAATCAGTGTTATTCACCTGTCATTTCCCTCTGAATTTAGTGATAAGTTATGGGTACGGTTAGGATTTACGGTAAGGAATTTTGTTCCATGATCAACAGAATAGCCTGAACATGTCTTACATGGCAAAATCACAGTGACTCGTTGGGATGGATGGGCACAGAGACTCTGTACCTAGCAACCGAGGACTCCCTAGCAACCACAAAACACACCCTAGTTACACCTTGGAAACCACCCAGAACATTCTAGCACCCTAATGTCTGACTCAGAGAGTACATTAATCAAAAACTGATTTATAAACTTCTTTAAATTATTAAAATTATATATATTTGACAGCCTAGTCTGTCATTAATGGTAATGTAACCTCTGGTCGGAATGACTCAAGTGATTTGATAAAGCTTAAAAATAAATATGCAATAAAAGATGTGTGCGGGAGGAAGCCTTTTGAATATTCACATTCAGAGCCCATCCGTTCAGCTCTGGTGTTCTTTACATAAGGAAGTGAGAGAGTTGATTTTTACACTGTCAGGAGAAAATGTCAGGGCCACTTTCCATAATGTTTTTTGACAGAGGCAGTTGCAACGAGAAAGAGAGCAAGAGAGAGAAAGAGAGAGAGTGAAATGCATACACAAGAAAGATTATACCAGCTAATCAATTTCAAGATTTTCAGCAGTCTATTACTGGCGAACACACACACACACACACACACACACACTGCTCCATTCAGAGCACTATAGTGAACGGGCGTTCATGGAGGGGGCCCCGAGATCGTAAGGAGGTGGAGGGGAGACGAACAGACTGATAGCACAGATGGCCCAGTCCATTCCCAGTACCAATTAATCCCCTGTTAAATCTGACACATCTTAACCTGCACTGGGTCTCATTCAGCACTACAGGAAAACCCATATGGCAAGGAGACACTTTCAGGCAGCAATTTAGGCCTGGCAGGGTGCCACCACCCCCCTTTCCTGCTAATAGACATGTTTGTTCTACACGTCTAGTCGGCATGCGGCAGTACTGTCCGCCTGTTTTAATGAGGGCCAGTTTTGATATCACCTTGTCTTACATTCATTCTTTCAGCCATTTGTTGAGAGCAGATACGTAGCTAGAGCTTTATCTGAAATAAGTCTGAGGAAAAAAATGCTTGGTTTTGAAAGTAAAAATGGCATTCAAAATGTCTATAGAGAAAATGTCACACATAAACCTTTCAGACAGACCTGTAAAGCGCTCCGGGGTTGTTAAACGCTAAGCGTTTGATAAGAGCTATGCACCAATATGATTTCATCTTTATATATATGTATATGTAAAAAGATTTAATTGCTGAATTTCCAGTGAAGTATACACTACCCACAATCCTGAAGTTAAATCCAGCGGAGTCACTATTAACTTGAGAACGGCTACATTGATGAGTTTTTACAGGCTAGCAAGATAATATTAGCTTAGTTAAGAAGGAATGCGTCTAGATATTAGTAACTAGCTTAACGTTTTTTTCATTTTTTAATGTTGTTGCAAGATGTTAGCTAATGACAGACGAACAGTTATTCACTACCCATTGGTGAGTTTTTACAGGCTAGCAAGATGATATTAGCTTAGTTAAGAAGCAATGCTGAGTCGTGACTAGCTTAATGCTTTTTTTTTTCATTTTTAATGTTGTTGTAAGATGTTAGCTAATGATAGCTAAGTAGCAAAATAATATGCATG
Organism: Zacco platypus; assembly: GCA_038088235.1. Lineage (NCBI taxonomy): Eukaryota > Metazoa > Chordata > Actinopteri > Cypriniformes > Xenocyprididae > Zacco > Zacco platypus. Next base: position 6,077,721 of record CM076065.1, read on the forward strand.
CTGAAAAATTCACCTGGAATCTGTTTTTTTGAACATAGCTAGTTTCTAGCTGAACTGTTTTTAGCATCTTGAAAGAGATAATGACTAGTTTGTTCTAGCTTGGGCCAATGGCCATCTTAGATCAGCTAATAGCTAGCTTCTACCTAATGTTAGTTCATTTTGAATGTAATAATGTTAGCTAATGATAGCTAGCTACATAAGTGAATAATTTAATATCCCTGCTGGAAAATTCATAATCTGAAAATAATAACATGAAAAGCCTGTTGTACACAATCTAGGTACCACATGACTTGTCATCTGAGACTCTTATAAAAATCTCATTGATTTACATTACAAGCTATCACAATTTCATCTGGTAACACTTTATGTTTATGGTCCTCCAACAGACTTTCTACTGACTATAACTTTGGAAATGTCAACTTTTATAGAGCTCATGCGCCACAGAAACAAGCTCGCAGCCATCTTTTTGTGTTACTTCGGTTTTTGTGGTAGCTCTGTATATTTCTATGGCACCGGCGTCGAAGAGTAATTGGCTGGTGAAGTGGATTTACTTGTTTATAATGAAAGTTATCATTGTAATGTTTGAAGCGGGTGTCATAACAGATGTCAGAAAACCGGGAAGATTTTAAAATGAGCAGTTCAGTAAGGAATTTTGTTCCATGATCAACAAAATAGGCTGAACATGTCTTACATGGCAAAATCACAGTGACTGGGTGGGATGGATGGACACAGAGACTCGGTACCTAGCAACCTATCAGGACTCCCTAGCAACCACAAAACACACCCTAGTTACACCTTGGAAACCACCCAGAACACTCTAGCTCCCTAATATCTGACTCAGAGAGTGCATTAATTAAAAACTGATTTATAAACTTCTTTATATTATTAAATTATATTATTATTTAGTTCTTTCTTAAATCCGTAAGATCCTACCTTATCATGCTGTGGAAATACAAACCGGAAGATATAGCACAACGAGCGCAGTGCTGAAAAGGGGCGGGGCTACATGAGGTCAAACGAACCCTAACCCTCTCCCTAACATAAAACACATCTAAAATTTTTTTTAAAAAAAAGAAAGAAAGTATACTATAATTCATTTGTCAGGTTTTACAGGGTTAAGTAGCTACTGTTTGCTTTGAATCAAATCTTGGAGCTGATTGGACTGATTCAGTGCCTTATAGTCCTTATTGAAGATTTTTCTGGTAATGAATGTGTACTTCCATAACTCCTGCGCTCTGTACTGAGTCACAATGTGTCTTCTATTTCATTGTCGACATTTTACGCCCATTCTGAAGGGAGAACTGTGACGAACTGAATTACAGGGTTGCACCACCAACTCCTAATTGTGATAAATTTGTCACATCTATCTAGACAATGAGCTGAAAGGCAACGTGATCTGTTAAACTGGATTTAATTTCACAGGCGTTTGGCAAAGCCGATGCGATTTTTACAAATATCACACTTCTGTCGGCCCCACTTCTGGCAGAGAAGTTTTCTCTATTTCCCACACACTCATTCTTAACAGTGCCAACATTTATTTACAGGAGCGTCCAAACCTTGAGGATTTCACCACATTAAGCCTGTAATATTCAAACAATTGCTTTATCTGTTAACACCTCAGTTGAAGTTGCGTCGTGAAATCGGGATGTCTCGCTCGGTGAAACGTGACACCGTCCAATTGCTGTCCTACTTGAATGAGTGCGGTGTAATTTTGTGCATGTTAACATATGCAGGTGAGCTCTGTCACGGATGCAGATTATCCCCCTGCCTACCTGAGCGTGAAAGGGGGGACGACGCAACTTCAAGTGACCCACGGAAAGTGGATATCCAGCTCTTTACAGAGGCGTTGAAGTGTGCCGTAATTGTAATGACTTCGGCTGAACATGCCCGGCAGATGTGCTTAGACTGTAATATGTAGTTTGCTTGTCACGGGCGTGAGCCATCCGTTTGAATTCAGGTCGACACGTCGGCTGTGAAATTCTTCCTGTGGAAGACATGCCTGGTTCTGGTGAAGGGGCGCATTTGATTTTTTGAAAAGAAAAATAATCTTTCTGAAAGAGTGTGTTGTGTGGGTAATGAGATGGAAACAAAAGGAATGGCGCACAGGCCTCCGAGCAAAGTTCAGTCCTTTTATTTATACAAAATATCAGAGGGACTTCAGTACAGCATAGTGCAGGAAGTTGAGCTCTAAATATAGTCCACTGGTGCATCGAAATCGCGTACTGCCAAGTCAAGAAACCTTTACTTATGTAGTGCTTTTAACAATGCAAATTGTGGCAAAGCAGCTTTACATTAATAATTGGCAAATCATTTTTGGCTGCACAGCAGCTCCCAAAGAAAATGGTGTCATTGTCCAGCTTATTCTATATATTATTGATTCATTCCGTTGCAAAGATCGATATTTATTAGTCTAGTTAATTTATGTATATCAGCACTGGAGAAAACAGTGACGTAATCGTCCGGCTCAGCTCAGTTCGCATACAACGGCACCAATGCAGTCATATCAAAAACACTGCTGAATATCAAGCAAGAGTCCCCAACTTAAGCAAGCCAAAGGCAACAGCGGCAAGGAACCAAAACTCCAGCAAAATGGAGAAAAAAACCTTGGGAGAAACCGGGCTTAGTCGGGGGTGAACACTTGTCTGATACTCAGGCAGAGTTATATCAGGTCATAAGTCCGATTGGAGTCGCAACAGTCAAAATTTTTAATCCAGTTCCATCTAGTTTAAGATCTTTTTAATCACGCCGGTATGGGATGGTTATACTGCCTGAGTGGGGACTACATATGAATTTGTAACCTACCAGCGGTCAGTTGCGTCGCTTCACTGCCATTCACAAATCCTCTCCCGTGGCCTCATGGGATAGTAGAGTGTCCATTGTATGCACACTTCAGAATCTCGCCAGAAGATGTAGGTCATCCACGTACTTTTTGCTAATGAATACTGTGAAATCAGACATACTTCTTTCGTTACATACTGTTTTAGTAGAGAAGTATGCCATTTTGGATGCAGCTGCTGTGTTTCCTGTGCATTAGGTAATCTGATATTAACAAAATACAAAATAATCTTGTGTGTTAACCTCTCTTTACATGTTCTCAAGATGCACACCATGCCACATGGTCTAGTCTAGTTCGCCCCTGCCTGGAAAATCCTCCATGTATGTATATACTATATATAGCTAGCTGTATATTATAAATAAAAAGTGTGTGTGCGTGTGTGTCTATCTATATATGTCTTTGACAACAGTTTTGGGAATTTGCTATTAGAGGACTTTAACACTTTTTATTAAAGTGTTCTTGTGCTGCCATCAGTCAATCAGCATTGTTACAGCATTTTCCTGTAACTCAATTGGTCAAATGACATTTGCTGCTCGAGTGATTGGAATAAAAAAGAAAAAAACTTCTATGTGAAAAAGGGGGTAAAATCCAGAGCACTTCCTCTGCACTGTAAGTTGGCTAATGCTGATTTTCAATAAATTCAGAAATATAATTTACCACATATACAGCAGTAAATTAAATTACGCTCTAAACCGTCTACCATTATGTTAAAACACGCAGGAATAAAGAAGTGATATGAAAATTCTCACACATCCTTTAATTACCAATTAATATAATTACTGATTCCGGAGGAATGTGTGCCTTCCACCGATTAGGACTGATTTTATTTCATGTAATTCCATTGTTTTTAAATTGTCTACCCTTCATCAGGAGCAAAGTCAACTAGTGCAATGGTGCAGTATCAAAATCTAATGCAATTGTAATCTCATCTGTTTTAATCACATCTAATCAGATATTATCTAAACTAATCACATCACAGATCACATTAACCCACTCTAATCTAATCCTGTTGTCATGGTGATTTCTGGTATCCCTGAAGTTTTCACAGAACATACTTGGCTTCTGGTTTTTGTTGTCAAGAGTGTTTTTTTTTTTGTCCCCCGCCAAGCAGCTTAATATAGAAGGAGACATTAAAGTCATCATTCTTCAGCTTTTGTGGTGTCTATTTTCATATAAATGCAATAAATAAATAAATCCAACTTCAATTACAGTATGTAATTAAAGGTTGACTGAATTTAACATTGAAAAAGTTAACTGAGACAGTCAATTATTGGTTCTTTTTGAGGATTCATTAGGATGTTTTGAAATAAGTAACCAATTTTTTTGTTAAGTGTAATGGCTGTATGCTTATAATTGCACTTAGTTTCTTTGTCAAACACTATTTAACTGACAAACAAAACATTTTTAACAAAAGTAGGCCTGGTTTCACAAACAGGGCTTAGATTGAACCAGGATTAGGCCTTAGTTCAATTAGGATATTTGAGTAGATTTTATAAAAATACTTTAAGAAAAAAAGTCGTGAGATAAAACATGACACTGACATATTTTAAGATATGTCAGTACAAGTTGCTTTCAGTTAAAACAGCTCAAACATGCATTTTAGTCTGAAACTAGACTTAAGCCTTGTCTGTGAACTGGGGGTTAGTCTTTTAGAAATGACATTTGTAAATGTGTGTTTGTTTTCTGAATGTAAAGTCTTTAGGAAAGCTTGCTTTATGAAGTTTCAGTACTGAGATACGCATTTCTTGGTCGTCTTTTATGACATCATGACGTTTATTTGCAGAAGTAAGCCACTTAAACACTGTCATCTGTTTTAAAGGTTTAAATTATGGTTTGTTTTTCCTCTGCCAGGAAGAACCACCTTGAAAAGGCTCGTTTCAGATCACCTGCTGCTAAATAAATGACTCACAGCTAAAATCATCCTCCTTCCTAAAACCAATCGAGCCTGCGTTGACACTTCATCCAGCCCAGTGTGAGTCTGGACAACAGGAAAATGCCTTGAAATCCAGAACCTTAGCAATCATAAAAAAAATCAAATTACTCTTTAAAAGGGCAAGTTCAACCAGAAGGAATAATAGGGAAATATCCAAGCTGTCCAAAAAAAAACAAAAACAGAAGGGTTTGGAACAACATGAGGGTGAGTAAATGATGACATAATTTTCTTTTTGGGGTGAACTGTCTCTTTAAATACTCCAGTAACTTAATTGGCATAGTAGCATGGTTCTGTTTTGAGCAGGAACATTCAAGGGGCCGCAAACGGCAGCTGCTGTTGCCTCCAGGTCTGAAGCGCCACATCAACTGCAAAGGTCATGACCCCTCTCGTCATTAGCATCATCAAACAGAATAGCTAAATGGAATTGGGCGCAAGGTTTGGGATTATGCAGGGCTTCCTGACCAGGCCGTAGGCGAGGAGTGAGGTTTGGGAAACAGGGTATAGCGGATCGCTCCTCTCATGAGATCCTCCTGACAAAGAGCACTTTTAGATCACTCTGAATTCACTCACATTGGAGTTCATCAGAAGTGATGCAAATAAATTCAGAGATAATCAGCAGTCTTATATTAAGCCTTAAATAATTAAAATCTCATAACAGCACGTTTATCATTGTCTATTTAACGCTGATGGCAAATATAGATAAATAGAAAACAGTTGGAGGTGGATGGAGAAAGTCACTATTGAAAATTTAAAAAAAATATATAGATTTTTACCTTTTCCAAAGAAAATGTGAGTGGTGTTGGCCCATGCAAAACTTGCCACTGCAATACTAGGGTGTTGTGGGTGGTTTCCAGGGCATCGCTAAGGTGTTCTCATCTTACTATGTAGTTGCTAGGGTGTTGTGGGTGGTTTCCAGGGCATCGCTAAGGTGTTCTCATCTTACTATGTAGTTGCTAGGGTGTTGTGGGTGGTTTCCAGGGCATCGCTAAGGTGTTCTCATCTTACTATGTAGTTGCTAGGGTGTTGTGGGTGGTTTCCAGGGCATCGCTAAGGTGTTCTCATCTTACTATGTAGTTGCTAGGGTGTTGTGGGTGGTTTCCAGGGCATCGCTAAGGTGTTCTCATCTTACTATGTAGTTGCTAGGGTGTTGTGGCGGTTGTTCTCATCTTACTTGTGGTGTTCTCACTTGTATTACCTCACTTGTAAGTCGCTTTGGTCACTTGTAAGTCGCTTTGGATAAAAGCGTCTGCTAAATGACTAAATGTAAATGTAAATGTACTATGTAGTTGCTAGGGTGTTGTGGGTGGTTTCCAGGGCATCGCTAAGGTGCTATGATGTTACTATGTAGTTGCTAGGGTGTTGTGGGGCTTTTCCAGGGCATCACTAAGGTGTTCTCATCTTACTGTGTAGTTGCTAGGGTATTGTGGCGGTTTCCAGGGCATCGCTAAGGTGTTCTCATCTTACTATGTAGTTGCTAGGGTGTTGTGGGTGGTTTCCAGGGCATCACTAAGGTGTTCTGATCTTACTATGTAGTTGCTAGGGTGTTGTGGGGGTTTTCCAGGGCATCACTAAGGTGTTCTGATCTTACTATGTAGTTGCTAGGGTGTTGTGGGGGTTTTCCAGGGCATCACTAAGGTGTTCTCATCTTACTGTGTAGTTGCTAGGGTGTTGTGGGGGTTTTCCAGGGCATCGCTAAGGAGTACTCATCTTACTATGTAGTTGCTAGGGTGTTGTGGGTGGTTTCCAGGGCATCGCTAAGGTGTTCTGATCTTACTATGTAGTTGCTAGGGTGTTGTGGGTGGATTCCAGGGCATTACTATGCTGTTGCTAGGGTGTTTCTAAGGTGTTCTGAATGATTGCTTACTAGTCAAAAGTTAAAAGTACAGAAGTCTGTTTCTGCTACTTGTGAGGTAAAGTTGGGAGAGGTCCAGTTGTAAGAGGTAGTCTCATATGCCATTGTTGAACAATTGTAATAGTGATAACCACGAATGAAAATTATATGATTCTATCCTCATCTACAGTAAAATATGAATTTGTATGTATAGAAGAAGAACTTGATTGTTTAATTGATTCATATCAGTGCAAAACAGATTTCTCTGACTATATTGTGTGAAACAATCTTTGCTCTTGTAAATAATTGAAGTCTCAATAAAATGTATTTCATTCTTTGTCGGGAGGGACAGGAAAATGCAATAAAATTTGCATTAATTATACATTCAGCTTTGTAATGAGTTAATCAGCCTTTTGCCTTCAACAGATACTTTTCATTTGGTATGAAACATCACCAGAATATAGAAATAATGGCATTTTCTTGAGACGGGTTGCAGGACAGTTTTTTAAAGAGATACAAACACTCAACAGCACTGGACCCCTGCTGTGCTGATCCTCTCACGCTGTGTAAAACATGAAAACTTCCATTAAAAATAACACTATATTTCATAATCAGCAATCGAAGCACTCCGCTTACAAAAAAGACACTTGAAAAGATATCATCTCCTTATCTTCTCTGATTTTAGTATTACATCTTTTGTCCCTATACCGCATTCTGTGCAAAAACTAAAAGCACACAAACAGCCGTGAGAATGCATATTGAGTACACAAAGAGCACTTTAGAAAGAGAGTGGGTGCTTACTTTTTTTTTTAGAGTCATGCAAGTGCTCAATTATTTATACCAACAAAAAATATGTACAGCCCTGCAAGATTTTACAACAAAAGTTGTGTAGTATTTGTCGCTGCTGGCTGTCGTCTTTACACAGTGCCCATCGAGACAAACAGCAAGTAGGTAATTACAGCCATACCTTTTCGCCGTCCCTTCCCCCTCTTACAACTGCCTTCACACATCCTGTTAGCAACATTGTTCATTAAATGCTGCACTACTACAACTACCCAGGAGTCTTTGAAAGGGTCTTATTGGGAGCCATCAAACAGAAGCACTCGGATAATGACACTGTCAGGAGAAAGAGGAGTGATATCCTGAGAGCAGAGCTTTCACATGTGGCGTTATCGAAAGGCGGGGAGGTTTAAATCATACGGGCAAAAACACTCATTTACTTTAATGAAGTCCCAGAAAAACGTGAGTCGTCAATTAGGAGCCAAATCATCAGAAATGTTCATGTGACTTTTACTAATTATTAGGTGAAACTTGTCATCCTGCAAGGCAGCAGAGTTCATTTTAGTCTGATAATTAACATAAACTTGAAGTTTGCTGTTTGACTTTTTAGATGATTAAAACAATAAAATATAACAACTTCAAAATCATCAATTTTGTCAAATTATTGGTCTTATCTGTTAAACTTTTCCCTAATTAACAGAATTGAAATAATGAACCAGTGCATCATCAATCTTTCTTTCTTACCTTGATTCACTATGGTATCACTTATTATAAGCGGAAGTCGTCATAGTTGGGTAAAATTCTACGGCGATGAATGAGAGAATACATTAAATATATTTTTTGTGTCCCCATTTTCTCAGCAAAAGAAAAACGCAACAACAGTGTTTTCACAACTTTCAAAAAGAGGAAAAAAATAGTGAGATTGAGTCAGAAGAGGAAAAAAACATAAAGTTTACCGTTTTAAACACCCTCACAGCAGTGCTAACTAGTTTTTTCGCAATTTGCTGAAAAGGTAATAAAATACTAAGTAAAGTGTTTTAAAAATATAGAGAATATATAGAAAAATTTGCAAGATTTACGATGCTGAAGACCGTTAAAATGCGTCATCACAGAATCAAAGGCTTTTCGGAGATGGCCAGAACTGAGGGATTTAAAATGCTAAAAAAGCGACGCGGAGATGGCGTTTTTATTACTCAACAGGTGAGTAAGGTATTTTATTAAAGAGATAAATTGTCATATGTAGCTCTCTAACAGAGTTGTATTATATATTAAGGGTAATTTCATTATGGGTTTTGTAGTGCTGTGCTGAAATTTATTTTCAAGGAAGTACGTCTTTTAATGGGTGTAGGTATAGTAACATCTTCATCTAGTCAGCTTGAGGTCTTTTATCTAAATTGCTTATATCTCTCAAGCCTATTAGTGAATATTTTATGAGCAGCAACAGAATAACCATATTCATGGCACACAGTCACGCGGAGCCGGAGCACAAATAAAAATGTTCTTCCGCAAAGTACATGCCGTTTTTTAACCGCTAGAGTGCCAAACGTCAGCTTTAAGTTGCTAAATAATTTTTTTTAGAATCACTTTTCAAGTTTTTGATCAATATCAGCCTAAATCCTTATCATTATGTGCTGTCATCCAAGGAAAAAACAAAAAAATATTAAAAATAAAAATAACATAGAAAAATAACATAAATATTTAGACAGTTTAGCCCATGAAAATCGTTAATGCTAGTCTTCAGTGATAATTGCAAATTATTTTAACACATTTATTTCAAGAATTGAATGCTGATGTCCCCCCCCACCAAATAATGCCAACTGTGGACTTTGAAAATCTCAAAAATGACTTAAAATCACCATAAAAGTGCTATAAAAGTAGTCTGTATTATTCATGCACTATTTTCCAAGTCTGCTGAAGTCATACGATATTGTTGTGCGAGGAACAGGATCAATTTAAGTTGTTTTTTTGTTGAAAATCTTCCCCTCCGCCCAGTTCTCAAATCCCGTTCAGATTAGTTTCCCTGCAAATAATGATAGATTTGATTCTGTCCGTTCTGTTTGGCTTCAGATGACTTTGAACGAGAAATGAATGTGTCAAATGTTTAATGTTTCTTTGCACCTCCATGATATGTGAGCATCCAATAATCCAACACATCCAATCCACATCCAATAATCCAACAGTTCTTTTAACATGAACAAAATTAACTGGGAAACAAAAATGTTACATGATCAAAAAACTAATAGTCATTACAGGAAATGACATCACCATCATTACTCAATGTTATTAGAGCGTCAAAGTTTTCTCAAGAAAGAAAGTCAACATGTTCGAGTCAAATATTTAAAAATTTTAAATAAACATTTTTAACAATTATTAGATTCACATCTACTGTATATAAAGAAATGAGTAGCTTATGGTTCTTAAAGATATCTTTATTGTGCTAATATATAATATTTTTTAACTTTACAGACACCGTCACCATCATTAAAAAAGAAAGTCATACGAGTTCGGAACTTATTAGGGTGAGTAACAGAATTTTTTTTTTTTTTAATATTTTGCTCTGCTCTCCTCATGAACTGTGCAATATTTCTAAGTGATCCGACAAGTTTAACGGGATCTTTCCAAATCTGGCCTGCACTGAATGAATCAATGTCCTCCAGCTGATGGTCGAGATGACTGTTTGTATAGGATTACAACCTGTATGGGTTTGTTAGGGTGCAGGATAAAGCTGAGAGCCAGATGCTCATCTTTAGGTGGCCGCGGTTCATCTTTCTTATCAGCCGTTTGTGTGTGTGTTTACCGTGGCCCAGGATGGCTGGAGGTATATTTGCCTGAGGCATTTGATTACATCAGTCTCACACTTTGCCCTGGTCCTCTCCAGTGATTTACTCCCTTCTGCAATTAAAGCTAAATCTCTCATTTTCACCCACATCCTGCAACCTCTGGCTGGCTCAGGAGCTACCAATATCCCACACGGTACTTTTAAAAGATGTCTGCATTCAGAAAAGTTTTATAGAAGATGGGCTAAAGATGGTTGTGACATCTCAACATGGAATAAGACTATTGATTTGCTGCACTTTTAGTCACGTCGCCTTGAATTCTTCGCCTTGATACTGTTTATTAATTACCCTGTGCAGATGTGCCAGTTTTATAGACAGTCCACACTGATTTAATATTGAGATGCATATTACTTATTGATGAATTGGAGTCATATCTAATAAATTAGTATATCTCATTCTAATATGCTGATTTGGTGCTCAAAGAGAGAGCTCAATGTGCTGCAAATAAGAAAACACATGCAAAAAAACCCCAAAAAAACATGATCATCAGTTTGACGACACATGTGCTGCAAATCCTCACAACACATGCAAACACAGAAACGCGCTGCAAACACAAAAATGCGCAGCAAATAGCACAAACCACAACGGAAATGTTTCAAGGGGACCCCAAAAAGTGACGTGATTAATAAATGCTGTAGAAGTGCAGTTCATTATTAGTTTATGTTAACTAATGTTAACTAATGAACCTTATTGTAAAGTGTTACTTATTCATTTATAATGTCCATTTCAAATAAATCCTGTTCACTGAACTTTCTGTTCATCAAAGAATCCTGAAAAAATATATCATGGATTCCACAAAAATATTAAGCAGCAAAAACTTAGGTAATAAGAACCTTTATTAATAATTGGGCACCAATAATAAATAATAATAACGGAGCACCAAATCAGCATTTCGGAACGATTTCTGAAGGATCATGTGAGACTGAAAACTAAATTCAGCTTTGCCATCACAGATAAAATTAAATGCATTTTGAAATATATTAAAACAGTTATTTTAATTTTATAATAATGTTTTGCAATATTACTGTTTTTACTGTAGTTTTGATTTAATAAATGGTGAACGTAAGAGATTCTATTAAAAAAAAATCGTAATTATTCTTGTTGCTAGCCTGATTGTTTTATACATTGTAATAGACCTTAACAGAAGCTCTAAGATAATATTGAGAAAAAAAAAATTATAAAATGATAAAATATTTTAAACTCAAATCAATATATTTTATCTGAACATATTTATTTATTTAGTGAGAAAAATAAACTCAGGGTCAAGGAAATAAAATTATATCACCCTTACATAATCTTTACCAAAAATGTGTTTTTAATGTGAGCCAGCAGAGGTTTATATTTTAATATCAGCCTACTAGGTTTGGTTGAGTGGGCTAAATGTGGAGGATCCAACCCCCCTGCCTGGAACAAGTGGCGCATCTGTGAGAAGAGCTGTACCATTTCTCTCAAAATCTGTTTCCTCATCAAGATGGGATTTTTTAAACCATCTCATCTCCACAGCATATGGCGGCCTCCTCGCCCTGATGGAGGAATAGAAGTACTGGTGATTGTTTCCGTAAATCATCGCAACTTTTTTCCAACCTTTTACTGAGCGATATAACATCAGGATTTCAGGCTGACTCTTGCACGATGATGATTTAACATGCATGCAGAAAGGGGCTAGTGGGTTCACATTGCTCTTAAAGTGGTGGCCGTTGACTGCTTTATTTGAAGAAACAATGATGGTTGCAAACGTGCTGTTGGTGGAGCAGGTGTTTGAGAGGGCAACCCATCATTCACTCCGCCTCTTGAAAATGTGCTCGCTGATCAGTTAACTGCACAAAGACATGTACATTTTGTCTAAAAGGTCCTCAAAGGGATAGTTCACCCAAAAATGAAAATGATCATTTTCTTAAGAAATTCTTGTCATTCCAAGCTTGTATGAATTTCTTTCTTTTGTGGAATAAAAGAGGAGTTCAAATAACACTGGACCCCATTAACAGAAAATATTTATTTAAAAAAATTTTTTTGGTAACACTTTGGTATAGGGAACACATATTCACTATTAGCAACAACTTTTGCCTCAATGAACTCTTAAAGGTATGATATGTAAAACTTTTATATTAAAATATTCAAAAAACACTTGCACAGTGTTATATATTCAGCTGTGTACTTACATTATACTAAATGTTTCCAAGAATTCAGAGAAATTCATAATTTTAACTGCTGTTGTTTCGTTCAAACATTATGGACCATGACAAGCAAACTCTGGGACAAAAGGAGAAATAAAACGAGGATCAATATAGACATGGTGTTTCCGAGATTGCCAGAGCTCTTGCACGTTATTAGACAAGGTTAGCAAATGTAGGCTATAAGACTAATCAATGTCATATAGATCAACACAATAAAGTGTTAGAGTATCATCAGTATGATACTGTAATGTTGATCTAGCTTACTGTAAAGTCTCATGCATCCAACTAACTAATACTAAACATTACAACTTTCAACACACTCAAATAGTTTAGTATGATAGTGTAACGTTAGACCAAGTGAAACAGCGCTGCTTTACCTCACAGTTTTAATTCGTCAAATAACGTAGTATTTCAACACTTATGAGTAGTTCGGTGCCCGTGATTCTTGGCCCCGCCTAGCTTCATACCACTGTCATGTTAAAAACATGCATTCACTCATCCATAAACATTATTTCCCCATAATTATTATTGGATCCATCGGCATGACGACAAGTTCCATGATTCCATATTCACTGCATCATCTTTCTTTGTTATTGTTTTGAATTGTTTAGCGCCCCCTAGCAGACGAGAAAACTACATAGTGCACCTTTAATTTAATTTTAAAGAGTTAGTAAGGTAGTTGTTGTAGCATTTAAGTTTACAGTTTAGGTATGGGGTAGGATTTATGGTTGTAGAATACGGTCATGCAGAATAAAGCATTAATATGTGCTTTATAAGTACTAATAAACAGCCAATATGCAATGTAATAAGTTAAAACTGAGAATTGTTCCTCATACTAAAGTGTATTTTTTTTGTCTCAGTCCCTCACTTTAGTAAATTGTGGCCACAAATATAGAATTCGTGGCCACGATTTACTAAAACAAGGGAACAAATTCTTAATTTGTGGCCACAAGATGTATATTTTTGTCCGTGTGTCACGTGTGGGGCTCCGTATCAACAATATGTGGACAATGTTTTTAAAAAAGTATTTTCATTGGCTTTATTTTGATGGTCCACTTTAGACATTCTACTAAAGGGTTAATATCTATTAAAGGGTTAGTTCACCCAAAAATGGATTTCATCAAAAATATTTTAATTTGTGTTCTGAAAACGAGTGAAGATCTTACGGTTGTGGAACAACATGAGGGTGAGTAATTTATGACAGAATTGTAATTTTTCAGTATTTCTGCTACTACATGTCAACTAACTCTCTTTAGAGCATCAGTAGACTGTTACGGTGTGTGCATACTAAAAGCGAAATTAATATTTGCATTGCATTACTCTCTCTAGATTACTCGTGGGATTGTTTTTCATGCACATCATCATCAACAACAACAACAAAAATTCTTTCAGCCATTTTTCCGTCAGCAACCATGTTGACAAGTTCATAGTAATGTAAAACTCATAGCTAGAATCAAGTAACACACATATTTTCATCACTTACAAGGTAGTCCAACTTTCTTGCTTACTTTTCTCTAAGCTAGCCTTTTCTGTCCAGTCTCTGTATGAATAAGAAGTTGTGTAATAAATTTTGTGGTGCCCGCAGACGCCAATAATGCTCTCCTCCATTTTATGATACAACCGGTCATTTCAAACCAGAAGTGTCAATAAGCTCTTCGCTGATTGGCTTGCATGACAACACATCATGTAAATTTCCCACTTGCTCCAATTGAAATTTTTCATCTTGCGCTGAAGAAGCGATTGAGGCGAATATTATGTGTTTGCGGCAATCGCGTCGCCCAATTTCCATCATTCCGTGTTTAAGTTAAATTTGTATGCAATCTACTCGCTCAAATAATTAAATTCGCTTTTGGCATGCACAAACCCTTAATTTGGTGTCAGGGTTTGGATAAGTAGAATAAATTGGCAAAGTTACTTCTAGTCAATAAAATGTCTGTTAACATAAAAAATAAAGTGTTAGCAGATATTGAGAACACATTCTAAGTTGACATGCAGTTGCAAAGTTACTTATAGTTAATATATCTAAAGTTGATCACTCAAAAAAAAAAAACGGTGAATAAAGTGTTACCGTATTCTCCGTGTTTTGCACGGAAAGAAAAAACCCAGTTTGGAACTGCATTAGAGTGAATTTATAAACAAGTAAGCGATAAAATGAAATGAGCAAATGAGTAAATTACTTTTTCAGTGAACTACCCCTTTAAATCTGAACTTTTTATGATTGTACGAGCATTTCTAACAAATAATACAGTCATTAGTCCACACCTGGCTTAACAAATGAGGTAAATATAAGCACATTAAAAGATGAACTGAAATGCATCTTTTAACATCCCGGCATCTTTTATCATACTGTCCCCAGATCATTATACCACATCTCTCAGATGAGGAATCTGCAGAATCCTGCTTTATTTACACCAGGGGCCAATTTATCCTTCTGTCTCTCAGCCTTGTATTTACATCCTTGCCGGCTCTGATACGTACAAGTAATTATAACAGGTTTCCTATTGAACTGTAACACTGCAGTGTCTGCATGCGCTTGCAGCATCATCCAATTACTGCCCCCGAGTCTCCACTTGGCCGCTCTCAGCCCTTTATACCCGCCGCTAAAAATGATGAATCCAAATAGTCCGACTTTTAAAGAATCGCATTTCATCATTACATCTCTGTCATGCTAACAAATTGACCTGCTCGGCCTGCATGCTAATGTTGTGTATCAGCTCTTTCAACCACAGCGCTGAATAACAGTGAGATGCTTTGGCCATAGAAATGAATGGAGAACAAAGGCTGGACTGTTGAATGGTGGTTTAATGTAGTTGCTAATGAGGTGCATGTTATTTTACACAAGCACTGTGAGCTTTCTTATTAGCTCACAGTAACTACTGGCTAATGAATAGCATTTCTGGACTTCCTTATAAGGGTTTAGATTTTTTTGTTATGTTTTCCAAATGCACCTTTTAAGACCGTTTCACAGCGTGATATACTAACAAAATTGAATTATAAACCATAGCATAAATGGTACTGATGTAATATTGTGACGCTTTACGCAATTATATTTGCAGGACTTTGATATGCCTAATAATACTAAAGTTATATTATGGTACATTTCACAAAAATATTTATTTCCACACCAAATTTAATTTTTAATTAATTCAGGTTTATTTTTTCCCCATTTTCTGGATGAAGGGTTTGGCTTTCGAGCAATTAAAAAATCGGACCTGGACACCAGAAAGATATTGCGCTTTTTTTCTTCTTCTTCTTCTTCTTTTGCAATGAAAATTTAGACCATTTCTAAAATCACGCATCTTGTATCCAGAGAAGATAATTCTATAATTTATTGGAATGATCAGTATAAAAATGACAAAATATTTAAATAATATTTTATTTCATTAAAATAATAAATGGATACCACCAAAGCTGCAGAAATACAGTTAAAATTGTGAAACAGAATTAAATTTTAAAACGTTTTGTTTTCTATTTTCGTATATTTTAAAATAATGTGATGACAAAGCTGCATTTTCAGAAATCTTTCTGATATTCTGATTTGCTTCTGAAGAAACATTTCTTAGTGTTAAAAGCAGTTGTGCTGTTAAATAGTTTTTGTAGAAACCGTGATGCAGTTTTGATATTTAGATATTTTGATTAATTGAAAACAAACTTTTGCAGCTAAATCAAAGTCTTGATCTTGAACAATTTAATGCATCCTAGCAGTATTCATTTATTTACAAAATTGCTAACTACTAATGTTGTCAAAAGTACAGACTTCGGTACTGAAATTTTAAAAATGTGAAGCATCGGCCCACCTGCTTTCAAATTGACAATGCATTGATCATTGTTACCAATCACAGACATATATGTTGAGCACGTGAACACAACGGCCAATCAAAGCGGACGAATCCGCTCAACAGTGCTCAAAGCGTCAAATAAAAAAAATAAAATAAAAATTCAGCTCTGACTTGGTACCCGAAGTTGGTACTTCTGACAACACTACTAACGACAAACTTTTGAACGGTAGTGCGTGTGTGTGTGTATATAAAATTTGATTTTTATTAATTCATATATTACTTTGATATTTCATATTTTTCTATAGTATGATCATCACAATGCATTCTGAGATTCTCTTCTCATCCAGATGTGTTTATTTGTCAGTTCCCCTTGTCCATCACATAGTCCATCTCTTGCTATTCAGGTAAATGAAGCCATGGCTGATGGAGACAGCGCTCGACTCCACTGATAAGAGTGGGAGTGCAGCAGGTTCGTCCACTCTCATTGGTTTGGAGGCCATTGATCGGCCAGGCTGGACTGCGGATTAGATTTTCAGATAGAGCTTGTTGAAGAGCTTCAGATTGACAGTGACCTCTTGCTTGTTGCTAAATCAAATGACACAATCTTAACACGACTGCCCACTCAAATGGAGGAAAAATCGGATTTGTCAATACTGAGCCGTTATGTTATGGCTGATATAACGATAAGTTAGGTTTTTTCCCGTTCGTGACTCATATCTTCAGTGCAGCACTCTATAGAGACAGAAAATCGAGGAAATGCAGTGAAATAATTGATCTGTTTAAGTTAAGAACAAAATTCCCCAGTGCTTTAACTCACCTGATGTAAATCTCCCTGTGACAGGAGTCCAGACGAGTAGTAATTTAAGTTGTGTTAAGATTAATTCCACAAATTCATTGTCAGTTGTGGATGGTCTAAAAGTTTCATCCACTCACACGCCACACAACTGAACCATCACCCAGAACTTTAGCGAAGAATCCCTCCTTAACTCGCTCTAATTGCTCTCTCAAGGTATGTCCTGAACCTCGCAGGCCAATGTCATCGCCAGCTATAGTGTTAGATTGTTCCGGAACCAATTTACCACAGCTCCTCTCCATATCTTCTGCTTTATTAAAACCGTCTGATCCTCACTGTCTATTATCCTAAGTGCCACTGCATGAAGCAAGTGCTAGACTGGTCCATCTGTAAATTAGAAGGCTTGATATCGGATCAAAACCTTTGAAAATCACACTTTTTTTTAAAAATGGAGATGGCAGAGATGATGTTTTTCACAAGACTTGGACTTCAGAGAGAGAGAGAGAGAAAAACATTTACTTTACTCACTAGGTTTAGACTTTTGATAATAGAGCCAAATCGTTGTAAATATAATGAGCATCAACCCTGAACATTTGCACATCATTTTTGAACGGCAAAAATACATTTCTACTAACGTTTCGAAAGTTTAAGTGGTGCTTTCATGTGCAAAATTGTCTAGCTAGAGTGTTGTAGGTGGTTGCTAGGGTGTTTATATGCAGTTAAGTCTGTGGCTTTTAGCTTGTTGCTATGTGGTTGCTAGGGTGTTCCATTTGGTCATTTACATCCCAAGTGCCTACAATGGTTCAGTTGCGTTCAATTTTAAAGGAATGATTTAAATGATTGCATAATACTTTAATGTCTAATGGGCTGATAATTAATTAATAGTAAATTAATTAATTAAATCTAAATCCATGAAATGATCCCATAATGGGAATTCCTAAGGTTCTACAGTATATATCATGTGCCTTACAGAACAGTTCTATATAGAACCTTCTTAGAGTGTATGATGTTCTCATCTGTAGGTATGACTGCAATCCTAAAACTCTTCAATCATTTTTGACCAAAAAATGTAACTTTTTTCATCTAAAATGGTACGAAACATGATTTCGAAAATGTTAAATTGTCCTGAAAAAAAGTCACACTTGCACTCCTTCGGCTGAAAATGACCACACTGGAAATGAATGGGAAACAGATTTCATCCAGTGGAAATGTTTGGTACTCCAAACAAAATCTTACTGAAAGCACATTTTTGAGATGTCAACCTCAAATTTGGAATGCGACTTATTTAGATTTATGGCTTTGATTTCCTTACAGTTTTAGAGTAAAACATGTTTTGGAAAATATATATGAATGAAAACATATTACGTTATGAAAACAGTATTTCTGTGCATTTTTCATAACAATAAACTTAAAATTCTATAACTTTTTTTGGTTACACTTTATTTTAAGGTTTCAGTATTACAGTGTAATTATACATTTACGTACCGTGTAATTACAATTCACTACATGTACTTATTATAGGGTTAGGGTTAGGATGAGGGTTTGGTTTAGGGTTAATTGCATGTAATTAAGCATAATTTCTAGTTTTTACTATAGTAAATACATGTAACATATGTAACAATGACACTGTAAAATAAAGTGTTACCCTTTTTTTTCACTTCAAAGTGACCAAAGTTAAGTCTTTGCTCCAAAACATTCAAGGTTCATGACAGTAAGAACTTGTAAATCTGATTATTAAGAAGTTTAATACTTGAGGTTAGAGGTTTATTCAAATCACTATCCTTAAGTATGAGTAATATTTATAGTGAAACGGGTCTTCCAGAGTAACATTTACCAGATTTCCAGCCCTGTCACTGACTGTCTGAGCATTGCAGCTCATTCACATGAGAGATCTGTCGTTCCTCTCTCTGCAGCCACAACTCCATTATAGTTAGAGGATGAGGAAAAAACCCAGCTTGCTCTCTCTTCTCCTGTATCTCTCTGTTGCAGGCCTCTTTGTATCTCTCTTACGGCTAATCTTTACCGACCAGTGTGAGCTCTCCTGTACGCCGGACTTCAGTTGCAACACTGCTCGGCAGTCTTCAGCTCGCAGATAGACGCATTTCCACCTGACTCCAGGCTTAACCTCATCAGAACTTTGTGGTGTTTAACAGGAAGAGGAAAGCCAGGAAAAAAAGCCCTGAGCCGTAGCTCACAGAAAAGTGTAGTGAACACTCTTTTAATAGTAAAGAAACACATTGATTCATGTTTGAATAACAGGGTAGAGGATTAGTCAGAAAGAAAGAATAGAGACTACAGTAGAACCAGTAACCAATGAATTGGTCAATCCCTGGGATCTCAAACACAACTTGGAATGTTAGATATTCTAGAAAGTGCATTAAGAAACATAGAAGAAAGGAAAGGCTAGTCGGATTGAAGAATTCTGTTAGGTCATTCTATACAAATGATGCCTTCTGTTTCAATGCGCTTTGGTTGATCAGATCACAAGTAGATGAGGGAGACGCGTTCCCGTTTACACCTGTTTTAATCCGTCACTTTCAACCTCTTCTGTCCTGATTTCTTCAAGGACAGGGTCTATGGGCGGGTAAATGTATCTCTTTTTTCAGATCTAATGGACAAAATTAACTTACATATGAACGCGCCCAGAGGCGATGGGAAAACATACGGAGAGCATCAGTGTAATGCAGGAGTCAGCGGGATAAAATCCAAATGCAGCTTTATTTAAACAAGGTCAGACAGGCAATGGTCGGAGAACAGCAAACGGGGATGGCAAGGGATAAACAGAATCGTAGTCAGATAAACAGGCGAGGAAGTCGGGACAGGCAGCAAGAATCAAACAACAGGGAAAACGGGCAGAATCAAACAGGGAAGTAACGCTCGGCATTGACAATGCAAGGATGATCAAGACTTCGCGGGGAAGTGTTTGTGCAGTGTGGTTAAATACTGTGGTTGATAAGGTGCAGCTGGTGCAGTAATCAGTGACTGGCGAATGAGGTGCAGCTGGTGCGGTTATCAGTGAATGGGTATGGGGTTTATGGGAAATGGAGTCCTATATTAATGAATGAGAGTGTGAGTGCGTGATCAGAGTCCAGAGTGGAGTGCCCTCTAGTGGATTTCACGGGCACTCCAGCTGACCATCGTGACAATCAGCTTTCGTTTCTGCTCTGAGAGCCGCCAGACCTCGTCCAATGCTGTGAATGCATGTTAGAAATCAGGAATGGTGAGAGAACATTGTTCTTGGTACTTTTTTTGTCTTCAAACCAAACTTGAGTCTCAAAGTTTAAATCCCGCCTGGCTAGCGCATGTCCCAGAATGTTTAATTAGGTCAGTAGGCGGAGAGTAGGCAGTCTTTTGTGGCTGTTCGAACGCATTCGACCGCATGAGCGTCTACAAAGGCAATATAAGCCTAAATTCAATCAGTTCATCATATGAAGCGGTCGTGTCTCTTCAGAAAATGTGGATTAAACTGCTCATTTCATATTAGTTTTACAATCTATGAACTTTGTCAAAGTGTCAGTTGTGTAGCTCTCTATGGAAAGACAGAAAGCTCTCAGATTTCATCTTAATTTGTTTTTCCGAAGATGAACGAGAGTCTTATGGGTTTGGAACAACATGAGTGTGAGTAAATGAAGACAGAATTTAAATTTTTGGGCAAACTAACCCTTTAATACCAGATGTAAACAGGGTCTTTTCACGTCTCCTCATTCTTCTCCAGGGCTCAATAGGAGCAATGCAGAAAAATGTGCCCAGCGTGAAAAACCAGAAACATGTAAGATCTGTCTTGACCCTATGCATCTTCATTTTCATGGCGACTAGGCTGGTTATCAAGGATTGTTTGGCAGTTTGCTGGCGGGAGCCTAGTCATGAGGGCATTTTGGCGTGGTGGGGGCTGGTGAGGAGGGGTTGTAATATGACAATGATTGGTAGCAGTGCTTTATCCTCAGGCCAGCTCCATTTTTAGGCCCGCTCCCTAATGTTCACTGATCCGGGTGCAGATGGCACATTCTTTCTCTTTCTGGTCTGCCAAGTGTTAGCACTCCAGTAGCTTGGCAGGTAGCCTGCTGCAACATGACTTTGATCCACTGCGACCTTTTAACAAATTCTCAATTTTCTCACTGGCTGCGGAGAGAGCGACAGTGAGAGAGGGAGAAGGAGGGACCTATTTGTAAGTCGTTTTTTCCTTTGCTGTCTCCTCCTCCTCTTTTATTTGCTTGGACCAGGAAGAGTCTCCCTGGCAACATATCAATGTCTGTTGTCTATTGGAGAGCTGTCTCCTTACGTTGATACGGCAAACTCTTAATTTACCCTTTCTGCTCAATGGGAAAGTAAAAGACTGCATTTTTCACATGCTCAAAGAGAGAGACTAAATACAGCTTGGGAGATGAATCCTTTCAGAAAAATATTGCTTTCAGAGAATGTTTCACTGATCAAAGATCATTTAGCAATAATGGGATAAGCAGCGAACAGTTTTTTCAAATTTCAGGCAAGCATGTATACATCTATGTGGAGGACGACTTTGAACCAATGGGATTTCACTGTGGGCGTGGCTACGTAGCAACATGTCAAAAATAGAAGGGTGTATTTCATTAAACCTGTCAAAAACATGACCAAATCTTATTTTAGACCAATAGCCTAAAATGAAAGACAGAAATTTAAAATTTAATTTTGCATAAAGAAGTTTAAGCTTTTTTTTGCATTGTGACATCATTTTGACAATTTAAATAAATTATAATAGAATTAAAATAATAATTAGCATTATTAATATCCTTATTAATGTTCTACAACAATATATGTATATAATATACACAAAATATTTAAATGCATCCATACACACACATATATACATGTAAATATTTCTTAAATGTATACGTGTGTATGTTTATACATACATAATAAATATACACTATACACACACATACGTAAACACAAACTTAATTAATCGATTTATCGTTAGACAGCACTGATAGATAGATGATAGATAGATAGATAGATAGTAGATGATAGATAGATAGATAGATAGTAGATGATAGATAGATAGATAGATAGATAGATAGATAGATAGATAGATAGATAGATAGTAGATGATAGATAGATAGATAGATAGATAGATAGATAGATAGATAGTAGATGATAGATAGATAGATAGATAGATAAAAATCATAATGATGATAAATGATAAAACGATGAATGAGAAAAATCATAATGATCCTGTCTTCCTTTTATTTATGCAAAAAATAATTTCAAAATAATAATTAAAAAATATTTTAGTGTGAATATTTTTCACATGTATGACTTGCATAATTCACCTGGAAACAAAGCAACCGGTCTGTCTTTTTGTGTAGAATCACTCTGCCATACATTTCCTTCCTGCTTTCTGCTTAATTACAGAAGGTGATGAGGGAGACGTGCCGTGGGAAAACTAGGTTAAAGGTGTGTAATGAACAGGTTTTCCCTCAGCTCCTCCATGATGTTTGCTTTGTCCCACTTGTGGACATTCCCGACGGCTCTCTGGCCTGTCCATATTTTTTTGAAACGATAATCTGACCTGAATAAACACATTAGACTCTACATTATTAATTCCAATTTTACTGTGATTCTGTTTACCCTGTCGGGTTCATGACGAAGGCCAGATAGGTGCTCTGTTGTAAATGTGGCCACAGCGGCCCTCATCTTCAGCGGACACAGAGTCGAAGGGAAGGTTAAACGCAAACTGTTTCTCCTCCCGGCAGCTTGTGTTGATTCAGGACTCAGTGATATTTGCTGTGCTGGTGTGAGTGCCTTGCCATGACAGCTCTGTAATTCCCAAAAAGGTCTCAGCCCGCTGACTGCTGGGAGCTCGGAATAAAACCCTCACCATTAATTACTCCAAGAGTCATCTTCCTGGCCCCCAGCCATCCGTGGCCCCACCTGCTCTGTGTCTAATGTCACGCAGTGGGGCTTTTTCCACAGAGCCGACCGGGGAGGGGGTCCGATCTGTCCCGGTCAGTCCAGATCCTCCTGCTGCTCGTCTGACAAAAATATCTGCCTCGTCGTGATCATGCGGGATGCCAAGCAGTGGCTCAAAATCAGGCTGAGGATGTTTTGTGGCAGACGGGAGCAGATACATTTTTTTCAGTGTGATGTGCCATGTCCAGAGCTGTGAAACGCTCTCACAGGAGCACCACAACACCTCTCAGAGGAATAACCCTGTTTTCACAGTTGAAAAAGAAATTAAAAAAACACTTTTGGAACTGAAAATGAAATGCAAACCAAGATTTGCTCAGTCTTGAAATCATTCACTGTCATCAGACAAAATACCTTGACATTATATGGCCTTTTAATAAAACTTGAGAGATATTATTGCTATTAAATTAGCATTTTACATTACATTTTTGCCTTTGCGTGTGCTTGGATTGTTAAAATAGGGCCCATGGTGTTGTTAGGGCGTTGCTAGGGTGTTCTTTTTAGCCCATGAGCTTAAAAGTGTTTATCTCTTGTGAAAAAGAAGAACACTTTAGCACACTTTTATGTCCGGATGTGATGTCCGGAGGGGATTGGCTTGGAGATTTGATTAAAATATGAAGAATTTTTTTTAAAATATGAGGGAAAATTCATTTGAGATTTTAAACATACGCTTATGAAATCTTTAACAAATTTGTAATAATTTGAATAAAGCGTTAAGATGGCTGGACATCACTTTTTGCCATTACTGTACTTTAAAATAATATACATCAGTGAGAACTGAATGTTATGTTTTTGGACACTTAATTGCTTGTTATTTTCAGTTAAATGAAAATGTATTATTGTTAACATTTAAATGCAATTTAAGAGTCTTTATACGTATGTTATTCATAATTCTGTTCTTTGAAATATGGTTAAAGTGTACAACTGCTGAATATTCTGACAAGCATTTATGGTAAACTTTGGAATTACACAGTTGTAATGATTAAGCTGCAGTTCTTCATACTGTTGCCTTAGTGAAAACCATAAGCCGTTTGTGTTCCGTACATGAATGATACCTAAAATTTTAAATTGTTTTGCATAAAGAAAAAAAGGCTGGTTTCTATTTTCTATGTCCACTGACAGGTTGTGATCAGAAAGTCAGATTCTCACATGTGTATGTAGTGTCATTTGAGAGGAGTGTGCCTGAAGGACTGGAAAAAAACCCAAAATCTGCGGCCCGCATTGTGCGGTATAACTGAAGCCTCTTTAAAGTTAAAAGAGGGGGCAGCTTTTTAAGAGGAAGTAACAGGTGTAATTTCCTTAGACAATTGTCCACCTGTTCCATGTGTTCAAAAATTTCCAACAGAATGTTAGAACAATGACATCAAATTTCAGTCGATACTTAGCTGCTAATTGGATATTTGGCAGACTCGAACAAAAAAGCTATAATTATGACAGCTTGTCTCTGTATCGCCAGCAAAAGTGCTCATATTTGCAGTTTTAATTATACTCTCAGTAATTATCGCTCCAATGTCATGTTCGTCACACAGTTTATTGATAAATTTCTATCATCGTTGCTGGGTAGTAACAGACTCAAAGTTGCACTGTTACAAACTTAACAGCATTTTCCAGTACCATGAAACTGTACAAGAGCTCAGCTGTTTTCAAAATAGAGTTGCTTTTCCACTACCAAACTACTTTTTCTCAAGAAGTAACATGACAGAAAGTAACACTGACATATATAGACATGCCAAGCAAAAAAAACATTCTGAAATTTATGTCTTACTCAGTATATTTTAGTGTAAATCTGAAAAACGATTACACAATGTTTCTGCTCATCATTTTGTGTACTGTTTAGTTTAGCAAGAGTAAAGACTTTTATAATGTTACAAATGAATTCTATTTCAAATAAATGCTGTTCTTTTAAACGTCTTGTTCATGAAAGAATCGTGAATAAAATGTATCATGGTTTCCACAAAAATACAACTGCTTTTAACATTGATAAAAATAAAAAATGTTTCTTGAGCAGCAACTCAGCATATTAGAATGATTTCTGAAGGATCATGTGACACGGGATTAATGGCTCCTGAAAGTTCAGCTTTGCCATCACAGGAATAAAATACATTTTAAAATGTATTAAAATAGTTAAATTGTAATAATATTTCACAATATCACTGTTTTACTACATTTTTCATCAAATAAATGCAGCCTTGGTGAACATGAGAGACAACAAACATTACAAACAATCTTGCGGACCCCAAACCTTTGAACTGTATAATCGAAATATCACAGTTCATCACTGTATTTGGCTTTTTATATTTAAGATGTTTTTTTTTATTTTATTTTATTAGATGATCTATTTTATTTGTTGCATTTAGTATAAATGTGTGTTTATGTTTAATGCTTTCACAGTTAGATCCTACCTATGTTTCTGCCAGAAATATTCTGCTGTGATTCAAATAAATTAAATGATATCAAATGATAATTTTACATTTTAAGTGTGTTTTAGTGTGCTTAATTACTTTTTTCTGTTTTAAAAATCGTTTTTACTAGCTTAACTGCTTAAAATTATTAGTAGCAGTGTTGGGGTAACGCGAGTTACATAATCAGATTACTTTTATCAAGTAAGTAAAGTAACTTAAGAATCGCCCTGTACTGTACAGGCATAAATTTGCATTTCCTTCAGCCCGAGGCTTATTTATTTCACTTTTAGTGTAAAATAGTTAGCCAAAACACTTTTTTTTGTTATTAAAACAAACAAGCAAGCCCAGCCCATGTGAGAAAAAAGTAACTTTCCTTGTAATAGTTACATTACTTTCCATAAAAACTAACTATATGATGTAATTAGTTACTTTTTTGTAATGGGGTAACACAATATTGTAATGCATTACTTTTAAAAGTAACTTCCCCCAAAACTGATTAGTAGTTTTTATAGTTAAGTTTGAGAAGCTGTCAAAAGACCTCAGAACAGATACAGTGTTTTTCATACATGAACAGAGATGCTCTTGTTTAATGTGTTACCGTCACCCTGGCAAAGGTGCACTGGTGCCTCGGTTAATGTCCCCGCAGAGGAAATTGCGGTTCTGCGTTGATATCTTCATAGGACTTGGAAGTTGTAAGACGGGTCGGTTGGCGACAGGGGCCTAATGCTCTTAATGGATGTCACGGACAGCCACTCGCTTTGCAGCATTCCTTGTAGAGTAAAAGATTCCCCTGTGATGTGCCATTTGTGAGAGAGTCCAGTACACTTAGGAAGCCAATTGACCTAACTAA
The DNA here is from genome assembly GCA_038088235.1 of Zacco platypus. Lineage (NCBI taxonomy): Eukaryota > Metazoa > Chordata > Actinopteri > Cypriniformes > Xenocyprididae > Zacco > Zacco platypus. The sequence continues at coordinate 6,103,879 of CM076065.1, forward strand.
AAGCTGTGGGCTGTACCCGTGTGTTTTATACAGACAGGTCAGGCGGAGAGTGCACAGTGTTGGGTCTTTGATTTGATTTGAAACATCGACCTTGGCACCCTGAATTGCTTTCACTCTGTCAATGCCGAGCTCATGATTTATTTTGACTTTGTATTATGCTGCAAGAATAAAAAGGATGCAAATGACTGATGTCCATTATTTCAAAGCATGTTCTTTGTTTATTTCTGAGCGTTGGATTTCTGGCCTGATGTTGTGGCCCTTTAAGATCTCCATGGCAACATGCATTAACATTTTTGTAAGTGCCTTGCCAAATATGAAAAGCTTTCTTTTGATGTAAATGGCAGTCAGACGAAGCCACACACACAGACAAGCACATCTCTGCTTTTGTCTGGGAGCTCCATCACAAATATTCAAATATTGTTTTTACTTAAAATAAAACAATATGTGAATTATGTTAAAAATACAGTCAGTGCATTTGGCACAAAGACTGTATTATGCTGGAAATTCTTTAAATTGCATTATCACTGCACCATTTGCGAGATTTGATTTTACGAATTTTGAAGATTGTTTCAATAAACCTTGTTAAAAGATCATTAATTAATTAAGAATTTAATGTTTCATTGTTTATACGTTTTGTGCAAAAAAATTAAAATATGCATAAAACAACAATACAATATTAAGTTCAACCAAAGATAAAGTCGCTAGTTTCATTATACCTTCTTCAATAAAATGTATGTAAAATTAAAATGTACAATGTAATATATATATTACTCTGCATATCAATGATTATTTAATTGTTTAATTTAAATTAACACAGTAATTAACACAGTATATGGTCTCGTACTTTTGGACCCCTCTGTATATTATATATATATATATATATATATTAGTTCTTTTGCTATAGTAAAATAAACATATCACAATGTTATTGGTGTAAAATTCACTTCTGCAATATATATATTCACTTCTTGCTAAGTAGCCAACAGGTTAAAGACATTTCGGTGTGTGCTTACCATCTGTTTATGATGGTTTTATTCAGTTTCATGTGGAAAAACAACCGGATGGTGTTCATGGGTGAGCAGGAGGTGGTCAGGTTAGAGGAAATTACTGAAAAAACAGGCTGTCCCATACTTTGCTGGAAAAACAACCTTGAGCATGGGCATTTTATCTCATTAGGCCTTGATTTACTCCTAGCGAGAGTGTCTGAAGCTGGAAGCTCCCGTTAACAGGCCTGATCTTTCCCGTTCCCTTTTTCCATGTCCTGAGCAGAGCCTGAAACGCGCCTGCAACGCACCGCTGCTGTTGCCATTAGGATCGGCCGGCCTGACTCTGCTGCCGCAATTAGCTTTTGATGAGCATTTGACAGAAGCTGGAAGGGAGGTTAAGAGTTTGAACGGCCAGGTTATTTTTGACCTGTGCAAGTTGTTGAAGAAGAGGGATGCAGTGATGATGGAATCCAGCTTTTCTCATAGGTAAAAAGCATGTATATTGATGATGAATATTTAAGTATTAATAAATGTTAAAATATTTGCACTTTTTCACCCCTCAAAATGCTTTTTATTTTTTTTTAATTTATATTGTATTTTTTATTTTACAAAGCTGTATATGATTGTTTTTTGACTTTAGAAGTCTTCCCATAGTCATAATAATATTAGTCATATTATGTACTATTTTCTGAATTAATCTCCACATATGGTGATTATGTCAACGAGTGAAAAATGACAAATTACATAAAATTATCCAGAGACACTAACACAATATCACTATTTTATGAGGTGACATTTTCAAATTTGTGCAGTGATTCATATGAAAACAAAACGTTTTAGGGAAAATAAAAGCATGAAAGTCATGGATATTATGTAGAAAATAATGCTATGATAGAAATAAAGCTAAATTAAAATAAATTATATAAATATTAGATGAAGAAACTAATAAACAAAATAAATGTTGCCTTGGCTAATAGCTGAAATACATTTTAAGATTAAATAGAAATAAAAATAAACTAGTAGTATTATTAAATAATTAAATTAAAAAAACTAATGAAATTGACAAAAGAATATAATAGAAAAATTAAGATAAGTAAAAATATAAAAAGTTATTTCAAAATATTAATAAAACTTTAATAAATATTTAATATATAAATAATGAATACTAATGAAGGTCCACCCTAAACCTAACCAGTGGTGCTCAAGCAGAACATAGGCTTACGAATTAGAGATCAACTCCCCAAAACTTATAATAGTTACGAATTGCAATGAGAGTATGTTGGTGATACGCTTGATTCATCATTGTTTATCAAGAGCCTCAAGATTCTCTTTCTCGTTTCACATTTCTAAAAATTGCCTTCTCACCTCGTTGGCAGCTTAACGGCTTAAATTCGTCGGCCAAGGGGGTTAAGATGTTTAGATTAGGTGGTGGCGTTCATTTACGAAAAAAGAAAAGGAAAAAAAATCAGCTCAAGTGCAAAGATCTTATTTTGAAGTTTTTTTTTTTTTTATCCAATGAGGCCCTTGTTCAGATCCCATCATCATGTTTTCGTCCCTTCCAACCAACCCCATCCCCCCCACCTTCACGCCGCGTCTCTCCGAATCGCTTTTACGCTTTCCTGTCGTCTGCCGGTAATCCCACTGTCTCCATTATTGTCTTAATATCAAGTACAGCTGGAGATAATGGAGCGACATGGTAATAACAGTGTGGCCTAAAGGGGGCCCTCCAGGGAAATATCTTGATGCTGGAAGAATATTAATACCTCTGAGCTCTCTGCACTTCCTGCCTTCCCTCATTGCACATTTTTCACAACTACATAATGGCCCTAATATGCATAACAAAAGCTTTAGGATGTGAGGGTAAGTGTGTGTGTAATGTGCCTATAGACCGCAATAGAACACTATAGGATTCTCCTCTCTGCTAACGGAAAACACATATTTGCCTATTACAAGTATTGACCTGAGATTTAATGTGTGGGAATTTTTTTTGTCTGCTCAAATGGTTTTGAGAACAAATGAGCGCAACCTAAAACCAACAAGCAAAGTTATTGCTTAAAGGTGAAAGTGTGTAATGTTGTAGTGGTTAAAATATTTTTAGCCTAGTTCCATTTATTTAAAAAAAATACTAGATCCACATTTGTCTGCTGATGTGGATGGGACATCGCATTAAAATGTGATTATTTCAACGCAGATCCATGTTAAAAGCGTTTTGCCCTCATGTGAATTCCTGATTGTGAGGATTCCTTTTGAAATGACTGGATTTCACTTGTGAAAATTCACTGAACAACAGTAAAACTGCAGCTTAACCCTTGAATCTGATGATACGGTTTACATGACAACAATGTACTAAAAAAGTATGTTTTTCTTGCGTTTTTCACGTACAGACAACGTTTTAAAAATGATCCCTGTTCATGCCCTTCCGCGAAAACGAATAAAAACACTGCATTCTGCTGCCAGGCCAATAGCTGGCGATGTTTCTTTGTAAAGAAACACTATGTGCATAAAACTGAACATGTAATACGCGTGTGCATGGCTTCACCGTTTTCAAAAACGCCAATTTTTGTAGTTTACATGATGGTATCGTTTTCGAAAACACTTTGAAACCCATTTTTAAAAGTTTGTGTTTTCAGGCCCCCAAAATGCTGTTGTCGTGTAAATGAATGGCCAAAACAGATAAAAAGTTTTCAGTTTTTAGTTGAAAATGGTGTTGGGTAAACGGCTTCATACAATTATAAATGTAGCGTGATTTTCCAAACCGATTGACTCTTTTTTTTTTTTTTTTTTTGTGGATTAAAACCATACAGCGAAAACCAGTGTAGGTCAACTATTCCGAGTCAAACCGAGTGCCTTTTTCGTGCTGTTTTTAGTAAATCAAATCCTTACAGTGAAACCAGGGCCTGGTTTACTAACAAATAATGATCCAATGAAAATGAAATGGTGCTCTATTTAAGGTATGTTCACACTTGTAGTTCGGTTTGCTTGGTTCGAAAACAAAAAAAAACAACTTAGCCCTAGTCCTTGCGTTCACACTGGCATTTTTAACACTGAACCTAAAGGCATAGGGAGGCGTATATTTCGTGACAGAACTTATAAGGAATGTCTGTTGAGTTTTTTTTTAATAAATATAACACTGCATGACCAGTGTGGTCTCAAAGGATCCTTATAAGTCATTTCTTTTCAGTGAATCAGATACACTTATGAATCGGTTTACTGAATCAGATGGACCAATAGTGGTGGGCGATGTAGCCTTGAAATTATATCACGATATTTCAAGAATATTTGCGATAACGATATTTATGACAATATAGAGAAAAATATATGGATTGGTGATTGCAGCTGGCAGGCAGCAACATTTATTAGTGCAAATACTCTTTCTCAACAATTTAACGTTCCACAATTGACTGTGTTTAACTGAACGCTCTCCAAGATGGACATTTTGACATAATTTTGTATGTATTTGACCGTTTTAGCGCAGTAAGCCACTCATTTGGTACTTGTGACTCAGAAGCTGTTTGAGACTGAGAAGTGGCTTGTGTGCGCCACTAATTTAGATCAGTGGTCGAGCGCGCTTTTGGTGTGAGTGCGAAACCTCCGGGAATGACTAAAATTATGCGTTATACAAGCACTATTGAACCGGAGCGAATGAGACGAGTGTGTTAGGGTGCGTGTTACTTCGCCATCGGAGAAAAAAGAGCGAGAACAAGCAGCTGATGTTATTGCCTGATCAGCTGGTAACGAAACAGATCAGCTCAGAAACGGAACGATGTGACACTGACTGTTCGGTCTCCTATCTGGGATGATCGGTCTGACCTCTTGTAATCGAACCATTTTGGGACTAAATCATCATCGGAGGCTGACATGCTGCTCTTACTCTCAGGCTGGTGTTGTTCTTGTGCGCACTAGGGAACGTAAACACGCCATACGTCATCGCGTCGCTATATCATTGACATCGCGATATGATACTTTTTTATCATGTAAAAAATTATACCGGTATTATCGTGGACGGTATGATATGGCACATTGTTACTCTTTGTGAATTAATGGATTACGGCATTGATGCCGTAGGTGATGCCAGCTAAAATAAAACATTGTTTCGGGTCACAAGCAAATTATTTAAAAAAAAGAATTCAAGGTTAAGACCAGAAACATATATAAAGTAAGTAAATGAAAAATGATGTTCATTTTAAGGGATATTCAAACACACATTTCAGCTTGCTGTGTCTTCTGCTCACATCTCCCCTGCATGACTTGTTCTTGTGCTTTTGCACACTCGTACCGGCTCTCATGTTGTGACATGGATCAATCGGGAACGCTGTGAACTGAACCACCGTGAACCTGTCAGATGCTCCACAGGAGGAACAGACCTACATTCCCAAATGCCCCTTTGAAAGGTAAGGGCTACGGGCAGGTCAGGACACCCACTACGCTTTGTTTGAGGGCTGGAAAGAGTCGACCTGCTCTCAAATCCACATTGAACGGTGACTCTTACACAAGCACTCAAGTACGCTGCCCCAAAACACCCTCTAAAGAGACAAGTCACACAGCCTATAAAAGGACCGTCTCCAGCATCAGCCAATCAGATCTCGTCTCATGATCAGTGCTGAGAAGGGTTGGTAGTTTTAGTATTTACACTGTCTTTTGTCAGGGAGAGAGAAATTTGAACGTGCACTGTTTGATATCAAATAGCTTTGTTCTGCAATGACAGCAGGTGTCACTGTTTCCTCTTAAACCATGAATATCCTTGCTCATTTATACCATCTTTGATGATAAATTTATATAAAAAGTGGCTGTGTGCGTTTGTACCTTCTCAGGTATTTGAGACGCTTTAGGTTTTGATTTATAAAGCAAAACAAAATATGCGTTTTCTCAGATTTTTGAGACAATTTAGATTTTTATCACTAAGACAAAAACTTTATGCACTCTTAAAGGGATAGTTCACACCTAAAAATGAAAATTCTGTCATCATTTCCTCACCCTCATGTCGTTCAAAACCCGTGAGACTTCTGTTCATCGTCAGAACACAAATGAAGATCTTTTTGATGAAATCTGAGAGCTTTTTGTCCCTCCATAGACAGCTCCGCAAATGAAACTTTGACGCTTCAAAAAGTTCATAAAGAGATGGTAAAACCAATCCATACGAATTGAGCGGTTTAGGCCAAATTTTCTGAAGAGACACAATCACTCTATATGATGAACAGATTGAATTTATGCTTTTATTCACATATAAACATTCATCAACGCGCACATCAGTTATGGTAAACAGAAGCTCAAGCATGTTTGCTTTACATGTGAGAACCAATGAGGTTCGTTCTCGTGTGTTACGCTGCACGTTTGAGTTTCCTCAAGAGGTTTCTTTTCGCCCATTGAGCTTCTGTTTATGTTCGCTGATCAATGTTGATATGTTTATATACTTTGAAACCTATTTTCAGAAGTTAGCTTTTTTCAGGCCCCCAAAACATCATTGTCGTGTAAATGAATGGCCAAAATGCATTTTAGTTGAAAATGGTGTCATGTAAAAGGCCCCTTAAGATGAATCACGGACCAAACTTGTCAATCCATCTTGATGTATGATGCACAGGAATATCTAACCAATAAGATCAGTTGAATTCACATGTGACTTGCATAAACACATTTTGATATGCTTTGAAATTTGATATGCAAACCGAACCATGAAGCATTAACAGATTAAGTCCCTGTTTCTGAACAAAGCAAATGATCCACAGGTCTGAAATAGAATCTTAAATAAAACCTTAAAGGGTTCTGTCAGATGCATCAGTACAGAACCTTCCAGGGTTTCCCATCAATTTATGAATGTGTTAATTTTAATCAGTTGATTTTCTTTATTCATTTTTGATTTTAATTAAATGTCATGAATTAAGTAGCTCGTAAACAGAATGTATCACAAGAAAAAAATTTAAAAAAATTATTCAATAATTTAAGACGTTTCTCCTTATATAGAACCTTTTTGACATAAAGCTTCCCTTTAAAAATGAGTGAAGAATCCTAGGGTTATATTGGTTCCCCTCTCTTTTTTTTTTTTTTTTTAGAATGTGGCTTCATTTTATTCATTTTATCATTTTAAACTCTGTGGTGGAAACTGGTCGAGTTGCAAATCTACTTGGTTTATTAAAAAGTGAAGGTGTTTTTGGTCTTGTCTTATCTTGCTAGAGGTGTTTAAAATAGGTGCATGCACTTCTCCCTCAAATGATTAAAACAACAGAAAGAAGAATAAAATGTTGACAGAAATCAAGTAGTAGTTTGGCCTTGGCACAGTATCAAATATAATCAATCCCTGATACAGTATATTGTGCCATGTAACACTCATCTTCCTGACAAATTAGTGTCATGGTAAGGAATGATGCTGGGGTTCCTCCTGGTTGACCTTCACTGGCAGCTTTGATTGTGGCAAACAGTAGGGGTCCGAAAAGTGCCAAGGCTTACAGGGGCTTCAGAGACCGAGAAACATTGTGAATGGTACCAGCATTGCCTCCTGTGGGGTGTTTGAAAAGGTCACTAGTTATGCTGGCAACCCCTGTTATCTGCATCTCCTCCACTGGCCAGCGTTGGGCAAACATCGCCAAGCTGTTCTGGCACGTCCCGCGGTGATGCCACCCATCTCCAGAGACCATTGAGATGTAACCTCTTTGAGAAAGCCAGGTAGAAGAAGCCTCTCTTGTTTGGGTTTGGAAAAATAACTGAAATAGCTCAAACTAGGCACTAGGTAATATTTGAACTTGACATTAGGGACTATTTGTAAATGACGCCACTTAGATCATCTGAAGAACAGATGGGATTCTGTTACAACCTGCCCTAAGCAGTATGAAATAATTAATAAAAATGTAATTATAAATTTAATTAGTAAAAAAAAATGTCATTTTGACATATTGATTAATAGAAAAATGGTTTAAGATTAAGTGAATGGATTTTAATAGTCTTTAGTTAAAGATATAATTGATGGGTTCGCATGACCATGGAAATATCGTGGAATATTAAAGTTGTGTTTACCAGGCAAAGCATTGAAATTTGATTTCTCCTGTGAAAATACATTTCAGTTATGCTCTGCTCTAAAATGATCTAAAAAATAAAAAAGTGAATTGTTCTTCTGAGTGATCTGAATCTGAATTGTTTTTTTATAATCCTGAATCAGGTCTGAATCAAAAGGATCTGTCAGATTGAGTGGAAGGGTGGTTTGCAAAATTTCATAAGATAAATATTGTTCTTCATCAGCTAAAATGTTCTTGTGAGTGAATGTTCTGAATCAAAAGTTAATCTAAAATTCATGGAACTTAATTTGTCTGAATTGACCCTTTGCACTGTTGCTATGCCTGACAAACCATACGCTCTCACGCCACACATCATGTTCTCACACAGTGAAAAATACATCGAGCAAAGAGGACACTGACAACATATGAAACAGTTTCATAATTAAAATATTATAATTTTTTTAAGAAGTTTAAACAGAATAGCGTATAGTGGCTCTTTAATATGTCGTGACAGATCGCTGTAGCTCCTTCAAGTGGCTCGTGAACCGATCATCTCTTCATACTAGTTCATTTATAGCATCAAATAAACATGAATGAACATCAGAAGGAATGTTGTTTCAAGTGCAGAAAAATGTGAGTACACAATTTTTCAAGTTCAAGTTCACCAATGTTAATCTACTAACTCTCCTGACTGGATAAAATGGCGGATTTGGGGTTATGATTGGTCAGATCGCCTGTCAATCAACTGTTTGCGAAGGGTCCATTGGAAAAGTACTGGTTTATATAAATAAATGTGTTATGGTTAGTGATTTGAACAAACCCCTAACAATTGACCCTTTGCAAAGACCCGCCCTCTTTAGTTACTAGTTCATTACAGCATCAAATAAACATGAATGGACATCAGAAGGAATGTTGTTTCAAGCCCGGAAAGACGTGAGTACATGATTTTTCAAGTTCACCAGCATTAATCTACTAACTCGCCTGACTGCTTTGTCTGACAAAATGGCGCATTCAGGGATATGATTGGTTAGATCGCCTGTCAATCAAACTGCTGGCGAAGCGTCATTTAAATGCACTTTTCAAAAAACAAATTAGTATCTGACTAAAGTCCGCTCTGATAATGATAATCGTATTATATATAATTAGTTTTCTACGTACAGTATGCATTCAGGTACCACGAACAACCAATCAGATCGCAAGATCCATTTTTTCCCCGCTTACCTGTTAAACTGCTCTTTTGTCTCAGTTGTCATTGCGGTACAGTTACCGATTCGCTGCCATGCAGTGACACGTCTCAGACTGAGCTGATGCTGCTGTGCTCTCACCTCCACTGAGAGCTGTAAATTCATTTCACACCTCGCTAATAACCTGACCAGGGGATAACAAGAACTTGGATTGACTGTAGGTCATGCAAATTAATTACAGCAATTAGTTCTGAAAGGAAAGAGAGAGGTGGAGAACTCAGAGAAGTGAGGGGGGCCTGGAATTTCAGGTCTTGTAGACCTTTTTCACTTGAACTCACTTCTAGTGGCTCACGTAGAGTTAAACTGAATCCTGGGAGATTTACCAAGCTCTCCTTCACTTCTTCAGATGATGTCATTCATGAAAGTGTAAAAACATTTTTTTTTTTTTTTTGATTGGCAGACAAAATCCCTAAAAACTAGTTTTCCCTGAGGATGTTGCACATACTTTGTCATTTTAATACGGCACGAATCAAACATTTCAGGGTTTTTTTCTTGCATAACCTTAGTCAAATTGAGGAGGAAATTGCCTACTATTTTTCAAAACCTTCTCCTCATTTGTTTTGACCTTCATTGAATATCGCAACTAGGGAGTTTTTTTTTTAACTTTTTGATGCTACACACATCCAAATATACTGTTCCTGTTTCAAGGAACTGCCTTCCTAAATGAAACCATAAAAGCAGCTTTATATTATATCATGTATAAAGACCCATTTATAAATCAAAGGGTTAGTTCACCCAAAAATGAAATTAATTACTTAATTAATTACGCTGACTATTGTAACAATGTCTTTACTACCTCTCTGGACCTTGAATGTGGTAATTTCGTTGCTTTCCATAGGAGATTAAAAAACCTTGGATTTCATCAAAAATATCTTAAATGGTGTTCCGAAGATAAATGAAGGTCTTGCAGGCTTGGAACGAAATGAAGGTGAGTACTTAATGACAGAAAAAAATAATTTTTGGGTGAACTAACCCTTTAATATTATTGAACGTTAATCTGGGTTAGAGGCGATAGCCTCGTGGGCAGCACGCTGACATATAGTGCGATTGCGTTTCGGGCGACTTGAGTTTGACTCCTGGTTTGCAGACCTTTCCAAATCCCCCTCTCTCCCACTTCATTTCCTGTCTACTCCACACAATCCTATCACAATAAAGGCAAAAATGACAAAAATAAATCTTAAAAATTAAAGTAATCTGGAAATTGTTTATCTTTTTATATTTATTTCATAATATATTTATTTATATATTTTTTACTGACATAATTTAGGAATCTCCTCCTATCCATATAGTTTTAAAGATTGCATGCTTGAGAATGGTATTTATGTGTTTCACCTAATGGAATATTATGCTTATGCCACCCAGGCAAATCCATCAGATTATATGTAAGACTCAAAAACAAATGCATTTCTTTCTTTATTTTCAGAGGTCATTCAGCCCCCTGCTAAACAATCTCAATATAATCAATTCAGTGCTCAAAGTTTGATGTTGTCAATTAGAATTGCTCCTTGCACGCATTGAGCATCAGCCACAAACCATGAGACATATTTGAAATCAATCTGTCCGTTGTGGTGGAGTAAATACTTTGAGAATGAGGGCGTTTGAAAGAACTGTACAGGAAGGAGGAACTCAATAACAGCACTGCTACTATTCAAATGGACTTAAGACTTCAGAATACAACAGAAGTCTGTGGATAAACTAAGTTGTTTTTTTTTTGAGTCTAGCTGATTTACTGTGCATGGGGTTTTTAAGGTGTTCTGGATGGATTCCTGATGGTCCCAGTTTAAAGAGCCCAACCTCGAGTGATATTCATAAATTCAAAGTCATGAATTTGCAGGGGATGAACTGATGTAAAGCTGTATTTCACCATTAATTTTAACCTACAGTCCTAAATTAAATATTTCTAGTGGGGGTTTTCCTCAGTCAAAATTGACTGTCAAACATTCTGTTTTGTTTTTCTTGCATAGACTCTGTGCTATTTTTCAAAACCTTCTCATTTGTTTTGACCTTCATTGAATATCACCACAGCAAGTTTTTTTTTCTTTGTGATGCAACACACCTTCAAATATTATGTATTTCAAGAAACTGCCTTATTAAAATGAAACCATAAAAGCAGCTTTATATTGTCTTGTTAAAAGACCCGTTACTGTTTTGCGATAGGTTAGAGTAGACAGGAAGCAAAGTGGGGGAAAGGGGGACGCAATTGTGAAACATGTCAGAACGCTGCTCACGAAGCTGTCGGCTATAATAATTGCATTTCTGGTAGATGCTAAACTGCATTTAGTTGATGAGTACTTGTACTGTGCAATGACAATAAAGTTCTTTCTATCTCTATATCTATACTGTGAAAAATAAACATTATTATATGGAAGCCCGTTCCCGCCACTGTTGAGAAAAAAAATATTCTGTAAGTCATAATAATGAGAAACTTTTTCATAATAATGACTTAGTATCTCATAATAATGAGAAACCTTTCTCATAATAATGACTTAGTATCTCATATAATGACTTAGTATCTCATAATAATGACTTGGCATCTTTAACTTAATCAAAAAAAAATTTTTTTTTTATTATTTTTTTTTAAACTTTATCATAATAATGACTTAACATCTCATAATAATGAGAAACTTTCTCATAATAATGACATCTCATAATAATGACTTAGTATCTCATAATAATGACTTAGTATCTCATAATAATGAGAAACTTTCTCATAATAATGACATCTCATAATAATGACTTAGTATCTCATAATAATGACTTAGTATCTCATAATAATGTAAAACTTTCTCATAATAATGACATCTCATAATAATGACTTAGTATCTCATAATAATGACTTAGTATCTCATAATATTGAGAAACTTTCTCATAATAATGACTTAGTATCTCATAATAATGACTTAGTATCTCACAATAATGACTTAGTATCTTTAACTTAATAAAAAAATAAATGTTTTTTGTTTTTTTTGATTAAGTTACTAGACTTAGACTAGATGTTGAAAACACTGCATATTTGTGATTTATGAAAAGCGGTTTCTGGTTTTGCCCCAGCCAAAACACTCAAGCACATTTGAATTTGGCAGTTGATCATGTGATGCACTGATCGTTTTAATCACACCGTTGTGATCGTACACTCCGGGGACCAGCCAAGACTGATCACACTGGTGGGATAGTACGCGTCAAAGGGTTAAATGTTAATCTGGGTAGGAGCCAATAGCCTTGTGGGCAGCATTCCGACACGTAGCATCATTGTGTCCACCTTTCTCCTACTTCGCTTCCTGTCTACTCTAAACTATCTTGTTGCAATTAAGGGAAAAATGCCAATAGCAAATATGTATATATAATAAAACTGGAAAATGTTTAGACAATGGGTTTCATTCAGTGCAACCACATTGCAATATGGAAGACCAAACCTCAAACTCAGAGCTGAGTAAGCTCATAATAGCATTTGATTTCTTACTTGATATTTTTCCTTTCAAATGCTGAAATTTGACAGCATTGGTGTGATGCTAGAATGCTACCAAGACCAAATTACAATGCTAGGTTCATTAGAATTATTTAATTTAGGATATTGTTAGTTTGCACTTAATGAAATTCATGCAACATTCTCTACATACACCGAGATGAAAGATGCTCCGATTGCGACTCATTTCTCAATAAATGGATCTGCCCTCTCACAGCCTGGTCGGGAACACAAACAGCCACATTTCACTTTAAACATCGGCATCTGGACTTTGACATCTAATTTTGGCGTGTTTGTCCCCACATCTGAAAATCAATGTGGCCAGTTGCCTCCAAAAATTTTATTCTAGCGCTTTAAATATTCATCAAAAGCCAAGCCGGAAAGCAGGAGTTTCGGACATGACTTGTGGAACTTTGCCTGCACACTGTTCTATTCGTGCAGTTGACTGAAGGAAAGACGTCCACAGAGACCTCGATTAAAGGGAGACTCCACTGAGGAATGACCAAAATTGTTCATTCTGAATTCAGAATGGGGTCTGGACCCAGAGTGCTGTCTTTTGTATGCCTACGAGGATTGTGGGTTTGTGAGAGAGACAGATATACGCCGCACACTAAGGTTAAACTATACCACCTCTGCCATATCTTTCTATAAAGGAAGCTGTGTTCATAAAATATTACTCACCTCATTTAGCCTAGCGTGGTAAATGTCAGTTGGGGGAAAAGAGGAGTTATTAAAACAAGCTGCAGTGTTTTATTAGACTTACATTTTTGCTCAATGTGCTTGAAAATGAAAGGAAATGGTCACTGAAGTCCAGTTATATGTTAGGGAGACTAGTTGTTGATTAGTTCTTCTACTAGTCAAATAGTCGTGATTACATGAGATCAGTTGCACTTGTTGTAATATATATATATATATATATAAATGAGTGCTTGCTGCCACAGTTGTACGGTGTTGTGTTCTTAGCATGTTGCTGTATGGTTGCTAGTGTTTTCTGGCTACGTGCTAGGGTGTTGCTAGGTGGTCGCTAGGGTACTCTGATTGGTTGCTTACACTGGCCCAAAAATGCCCACTCACAAATCTCTATGATATTCTGGTCTCTATATATGGCTCCTCCTTAGTAAGGTTGCTAGGTTTACGTAACAAATCCAGTCCAATTGACCGTTCGCAAAGACCCGCCCCCTTTAGTTACTGTTGCTATGTCTGACAAGCCATGCGCTCTCACGCCACACATGCAGTGAAAAATGGATCACGGAGCAAAGAGGACACTGACAACGCGTCGACAGACAAGACTGAGCAGGTTTCATATTCAAAATACTGTAATTTTTAAAAGTTTAAACAATAAATAGCATCTAGTGTCGTGACAGATCGCTGTATCTCACTATCTCTTCATAGTAGTTCATTTATAGCATCAAATAAACATGAATGAACATCAGAAGGAATGTTGTTTCAAGCAAGGAAAGACGTGAGTACATCATTTTTCAAGTTCAAGTTCACCAACGTTAATCTACTAACTCCCCTGACTGCTTTGTCGGACAAAATGGCGGAATCGGGGTTATGATTGGTCTGATCGCCTGTCAATCAAACTGCCGGCGAAGGATCAATTGCTATTCAAAACCTGCCCAATCACAACCAAAACTAGCCCAATCGCATTCAGTGTAGTCCAATAGTCCAATTCCATGGGAAAACCGCAAACTTGGCAACACTGCTCCTTGGGTGTAGGTCTGTGAGATTTTTTTTCTCCTGTTTTATTCATTAATAAAAAAAATTTTTTTCACCAAGCAATATAGTCCAGCTGTACAGTTGCTAAGCAACATAGCAATTTGGTGCATTAATATGAAATTTAATTGATGTGCAATAATCAGCTATTTTACACTAAGTAATTGATCCAATCAGAAATTAGAACTACAACTATCTCTTTTGTAATAATATTGACAAATACTAATCTTTCTTTTGTTCCAGTAGAGCCATACTCACAAACATCCCCACAGCAGCACGCTTGTTACACCTGACTGAACACTATATCAAGACCTGGAGAGGGATGAGACAAATAACATACTCAACTTTCCTTTTTAATGAAAAATAATAGTTATCTCACACTGACGGTTAATGAGCAAAGATAAAAGAATGCAAAGCTCATTGACACCAACAGCCTGGAAATTGGAATACTCCATCTATAATTGATATTAGTGCATTAGCCTTCATACATTTAAATTGTTTTCTCGAGATGCATAACGCCAAACAGCTTTTGGTTCTGCTCAGAACTCAGCAGCCCGACACAGGCGATGTACATTGTCATTACCTGTAGGAAAGACAATTTCCAAACCAGATATCTAGAATTATTTCTTCTAGCAATGACATCAAATTGAGACTTTTATATATCAGATTTTTTTTTTTTTTTTGAGAAAAGTATACATGCATCTCACACATGCGTGAGGTTTTTTACATTATTTATATACTATTATGGTTTTTATTAATATTTTGAAACAGCTTTTATTTTTATATTTTCAGTTTTCTTTTTAAACAATTTTATTTCAATGGGAAAAAAAAACAACACATTTTAATTGTTTGAGCCGTTTACAAAACAAGATCTCAAAACTCAAACTTTTTATGCGTTTTGGTCATTCATTTACACGACAACGCCATTTTGGGGACATGAAAATGCAAACTTTTGAAAACAGGTTTGAAAGTGCGAGTTTTTGACTACAAAAACTACAAAAACACACTTTTGTGAAAATGATGACATCATGCACACGCGTGTTACATTTTAAGTGTTTTTTTTACAAAGTGACATCGCCAACTACTGGCCATGCAGCATAATACAGCGTTTTTAATAGTTTTCGCGGATCCCTGTGAACGGAATTGTTTTGACAACGTTGTCGTCTGTACGAGAAAAACTTTTCTGTTTTTAGTACATATTTGTCGTGTATTCTAAGTTAACAATAACAAGACTGCTGTGCTAATATTTTATTGACTGCAGTCAATATGAACTCAAATATTTCCAATCCCAACCTTTTTAAGGTGCAATCCACATTCATTTTGAAGTTCTATACTTGTATATTATGTTTCTATTTTTTTTCCTTACAGAATTTAATGTTTGAGTCTTAAAGTTGAAAAGTAATGACTGTTTTTAAACAGGTTTCCTGACCCCACTGCTATTGGTCAGCCGAACAGATAGCCCCGCCCCGAACATGTGATTGGTTGAGCCAATGTTGGGCTGGTTGGTATGTTCAACAGAGCAAGGTTTTGACAGTGCCACACTTCAACATAACAGTTAACTCTCCTGATATATGAGAGAGCAATAAATGTTTCCTGGTATATTTTAACATTTTCTCCTGTGTTTGTCTGATGGCATTTCTGTCACCCCACTGTTTTAAGATCACATCCGTCCCGCGCAATAAAGCGCTTTTCCCGGATAATCCTCAAATTAAACAGAGTGGGTGATGGGTCAGGCAAGCTGGACAGGTTGAGATTCTCTGGTTCTGCCTAAACCCTCTTTCCTGTGAGAGATCAGATCCCTGGCTTTAGGGAGGGTTTATCCAGACCATGTGTAGGAGGTGCTGTCTCCTCTGAGCTCCATGCTCTTCATTTTCCTCTCCGAGGGTCTGTGGCCTATAAATCTGGTTATTAACGTGGCAAAGTGAGCTAGGACTAATGTGTCCACACCTGAGACCACCTGGAAATACCTCCCACAATTCACTTTTATCACTCCTTTCCTTTTCAGAAACCAAAATGAGAGTGGAAAGAAATTATACCTTAGCAGTGTAATTACTGGTAAGCTGTTTCTGACCATCTAGTTATTCCACCCGAGCACACACGGGCCTGACAGCTTGTTAAATGCATTGAGATGTACACGCAAAGTGAGTTATTGATGGCGACTGTAAGAAATTCTGTCATGGTGCTCAGCGGCTTCCTGAAGTGGAAAGATACAGGTAACGGTCAGATCAGCCCTCTACCGTCCCATTTATTCTGATCCAATAAAAGTGAGTCTGTGTGTTTTTCTATTTTTTCTATTTTTCCATGACTCCTGTGATGTATTATCAACTGAATGTTTTATTTCAGCCCTTTTGACACAATATTACAGTGTGTTATGGTGATGTAATATCTTACACCCCATATTTAAGTGAAGTTATGTGCGCAGGGGGCAAACATGTCACACTGCAGACTTCATATCTGTCTGACTCATTGTGTCATAATGACCTCGCTGTAGTCACACTCAGACATGAGGGCAAAAGAGAGAGATAGAGAGAGCCATAGAAAAAATTCAGGCATTTACAGTGAAATGTGATCACACATGTATAATATAATATATGTATATGTGTGTGTGTGTGTGTGTGTGTATGTATATGTGTATATATATATATATATATATATATATATATATATATATATGTGTGTGTGTGTGTGTATGTATATGTGTATATATATATATATATATATGTATCATTTGTAATTTATTAGAATACATATTACATAAATTATATATTAAATAAAATAAAATATATATAAAAAGTTCAATGAAATCTGCGTATATAACCAATCTTTCGAGGTAACTAATAACTGTAAGCCAATCAGATTTCAGTACCTCTTTTGTGTGTCATCAAGCCTTGTGGTGAAGACAACAGGTGAATCTTTAAGATTTAGACAAAATTTTGATGAAATCCCAATTAAAGAAGGATTTCAAAACACAGGTGAGTCTGAACTTCATGGATATTTAGGCTGTACATTTGGCATAATGATGACGGAGTGGACACCGGGCGCTCCATATGAACATCTCTGTAGGCTATATGACATGGCAAAATTTGTTTTGTTGATTCCTTTGAGAGACTGGCATGGGTTGGGTCAGAAATTGGCATAACATATCATTAGCAAATCATTATTACTTTGCAGACGGGAACTGCAGTTTGAATTAGTAAAAATCTGATCTAGTAAAATATGTATTTCTGTCTGAAATGACAAAAGCAGTTTTGTAAAAGACAGCTCTCCTTCGCAGCAAACATACTGAATTCGATTCATGTACATTTATACTGCAGTATGTGTTCAGGAGAATTCCAGGAAAGGAAACGTCCACTCAGATCTATTGGTGTATTGTGTCTCATACGATTCTCATCCAAGGAGGTGTAGTCTAGCCAACTACACACACACTCGCACAGGTAATTAGACAGTAAAGAATGGCTATTGGAGTCTAGACGAATGGGCTCAATTAAGACCCTGGTCTTTATTCAATCGCTCACAGTCCATTTGGCACTAGAGAAGGACAGAGGGCGGCTGGTGGTTGTGCTGGAGAGAAAATGTACCTATTTCTGTATGTCTTCAAGTGGAAAAAGGCTTTTGTAGGAATATTTGAGTTTTTGGTGATTGTAGCTTATTATGGAAACTAGTAACTTAAAGGATTAATTCACTTTCAAATGAAAATTACGCCAAGCTGTACTACACCCTCAAGGTGTTTATGACTTTGTTTCTGACGAAGACAATCGGAGAAATATTAATAAATATCCTGACGCATCCGAGCATTATGATGGCCGTAATGTGCTACCAAACGAGTATGAGCTGAAGAAAGTGGCTTCATCCACATCCATTTATCATAAACATATTCCACGCAGCTCCTGAGGGTTAATGAAGACCTTCTGAAGCGATGCGTTTGTGCAAAAAAAAAAAAAAAATCCATTATTTACAAGCTATGAAGTAAAATATGTAGCTTCCACCAAAAAGCTTACGCTGTACATCCTACATCTTCCCTGTTCAACTTACGGAATTGACGCAACGCAAGTTCCGTTTTTTCTGTAATTTGAATGTGGAAGCTACATATTTTACTTCATAACTTGTTATACATGGATATTTTTTACACAAACACATCGCTTCAGAAGGCCTTTATGAACAGCATGGAATATGTTAATGATGGATGGAGACACTTTCTTCAGCTCATACTCATTTGGTAGCGCATTACTGCCGTCATAAAGCTTGGATGCATCAGGATATTTATTAATATTTCTCTGATTGTCTTCGTCAGAAACAAGAAAGTCATATACACCTAGGATGGCTTGAGGGTGAGTAAAGCTTGGGGTAATTTTCATTTGAAGTGAAGTAATCCCTTAATATCAAAACAAACCACTTCTTTCAGAATTTACAGAAGCAATCAAAAACTAGTGAATTTTAAACCCAGCCCCATTTCCTGGCATCTATTTTAATGATCAGAATTAGAATCTAATAACATCAAGATCTTGAAATTAATCAAATCAAAACATTGTGAATTGCAATTGAATGGAAAGGACTCATGAAATCCAGACCTAGTTTCTTGCAAAAAAAAAAATTGACGTTGAATTGAATCAATCTTGTGAAACGAATCAAATCAAAACTGGATTGACTAAGTAAACTGAATTTAATTTATTCAAATCAAGACCTTGTGAATCAAAATGGAATCAAATGATAAAATCTGTGCCAATTCACAATTTTAAATCCAGCCGATGAATCAAAATGAATCAGGATAGAATCATGGGAAATCACCATTGTGCCAAAGAGAGGTGTGTATGACACACTCAGGCCAGGCCAGGATTTTGTCGAACAGTATGTGGTCCGAGTCACTGCTTTTGGCTCTCACTCTTTTGTGTGAACTGCTTTGGCGAGGAATGATGGGAAGGAAGAGGCCACGCCAACAACAGAGATGCCCAGAGGACTATCACAGCCACAGGGCATCTCATAATAGACAATTAACAGATTTGTGGAAACTTTGTGACTGACAACATGGTATTCATTTTTTGTTATGTTCGACATACACCAGTGAAGTTTTTGAGCATGTAATGCTGTACTCTAAGTATTTGGAGAGGTCACAGGGGTCAGGTACAGTCTTTGTGGCAGATATACAGTATATTAAGGTTTAACAGTGCCTTAATATTTATGTAAATGTATAATTATCATGAGTGATATGAAAATATGACGTTAATATTCAACGCACATAGACAATTGAAATGTTAATCTCTCATAGAAGGAAGTTTTTTTTTTTTTTTTTTAAACCCTGAAAAGTATAACATCCACAATTTGGAGGGGGTGATTGTGTTTAATTACCATAAAGAAATCATATTTTTTATGCAAATTGCAAAATATCATTTTTACTAAACATATTTTTTTTAATTCAGATTTTTCCATAAAATGTGACTTAGAACTAGACCTAGAATTGGATGTATTTTGTTCACGAAAGGGAATCACAAAATATGTGGACAAAATACATACTCCTTAATGTGTCGTGACAGATCGCTGTAGCTCCTCGTGAACCGATCATCTCTTCATACTAGTTCATTTATAGCATCAAATAAACATGAATGAACATCAGAAGGAATGTTGTTTCAAGTGTAGAAAGACATGAGTACATACAATATTTCAAGTTAACCAACGTTAATCTACTATAGGCTACTCCCTGATGGCTTTGTCGGATAAAATGGCGGATTTGGCGTTATCATTGGTTAGATCGCCTGTCAATCAAACTGTTTGCGAAGGGTCAATTGAATTGAACTGACAGAACAGAATTTAACTGACTTGGTAAATAAGAGGGAATACCCATTTAGACTTATTTAGGCTTAGACTCGAATCAAATCTGAAGTCAATCGAATTACACCAACCTTGTGAATTAGAATGGAAACAAATCAGAGCAAATTCCCAGTCCTAATCCCAGTAAATGAAATCAAGAAATCGAATGTTCAGAAACATTTAGAGGAAAAAATATATAAAACTAATTTCTTCAACAAAATACAAATGTCCTCCACAGAATTAGAGATAACAATGCATTTTCTGTCACATAAATCATTCAGTCTACGAAATTAGTCAGGCTATAGTAGGCTTGCTGCGATAGATTGTGTTACCGGTGTTCAGCCTCTGATTGTTTTATAGTAATAAAAATCATTTAGTTCAGTTAGTGAGTGTGTCCACTCAGTGCAGCGTGAGCGGAATGAGAGTCGCAGCACAGATCAGCAGCAGGAGTCAGATTTCATTTATCATGAGAGTGAGGAGCTGACTGACAAGACGATGGCTGACTTGGTTTTCAAAGCGAAATGTAAAAGTGCCTATTTGGGAATATTTTGGATTTAAAGACAATGCTAAGAGGGAACCTGCAAAGGATTAGTTGTGTTTTTCTAATTGTTGTGTTTTTTTATTAAGAATAATAATAATGAACCCACCATTCAAGCAATTGCAACCCCCAAGTTGGCGCTAATTTGAAAACAAAAGTAAAATGCGCACAGCTGCACAGCCATTCATAACGGTGCGTGTTTGCTGGGACGGAGCAGAGATAGCTCCACACTGTTATGAATGCCTGTGCGCATTTTACTTTCACTTTTGAATTAGCGATTTAAAAGCGAGGTGCAAAAGAGGGAAAAACTCCAACATCCCACCCCCCGGTGATACCGGTATTACCGTTGTTGTCACACGTCGATAAACCGGTGGGAAATTTTCCTTACCTAGTCACATCCCTAGTTGCTTGGTAATCCATGTAACTGAAAATGATCTCATTATCTCATACCAACTTCTCATTTCAACAGGAAATATGTCAACACAAGAGCGAAAATGACGTTTTTAAATGTGAAGTGAAATTAATCTGAATAGCATTGTTGTCAATACTGGATGTTTTCTTTCTTTCTTTTTTTTAGTTTTGTATATTCCTCTACGTGTGTGCTTGTGTAATGGAGAGTGAGTGATAGCAGTGGTTGTGATCATCAGATCACTGAAATAGGATTTGATGCACCTGGATCTGAGGAGAGCTCCAACTGTTCTTCAGATAAAGGCTTTTGTGATTCACTGGGTCAATTATCATTCTGATCTGACCTGCCGGAGAGGCTTTGGCAGAGATGCACGTGACGATACTGGCACGCGTGCGTATCCGCCGGAAGCACAATCAAAGGTTACATGTTCTTTTTTTTAAAGCCTCATATCATCCACCATTCCACCTCGCCAGCAGTTACCCACCATTTATCCCACTCCTACCCACAATCCCCTCTGAGGAACTGCCAGAGACAGAGGAGCCGCCACGCAGGTCGGCCGGGCCACCATTACACACCGACTGTTTTATCTACTTCAAACAGTCGGTAATGGAGAAAGACAAAACCGAGTCAGCAGAGGATCCTGCGCCACCGTGTGTGAAGAAATTTGACCCCCTGTGGTGCCGTTCTGTGAGTTCCAGCCAGACTCTCTCTTTCTCCGTCTGTATGTGGGTGAACCGTCAGCAAAGGAGCCACTCTCTCAGGCTTTGATGCATTTTTAATTGTCAATGTTTTAAAGGTCAGATTTACGACTTTTACCGGAGGAAATAATGTGATAAAGTTTAGAGGCAATTTGACCAGTGAACTTTTCATGAGATGAAAGGAATTTTAGCAATCCAACACCCCCCAAAATCTCACAAATTGCACTGATTAAACTGAGAAGTTTCCTCTCCCATTATCCCAGAGCTTTTCTTTAGGAATAATAAATATTTATATAAATGATAAATATTTGTATTATTTTATTAGAATATATAACTTTCTTGAGGTGAATACATTTTATAATACAATATATATATATATATATATATATATATTATAAATATATATATATATATATGTATATGTGTGTATTATATTTATATATGTGTATAATATATATATATATATATATATATATATATATATATATATATTATATTTACTATTTTATTATAAAATGTATCCTCAAGCATGTATATATGTCTTGTGTACATTTTGGACATTACACTTGAATTGAATATTATGGGATAATATAAAAAAATATATATTTTATTCAGTAATTTTACTAAAAATGTATCCATGTCAAGCAAGTTTGTTTTATGCACATTTTGAACATTTTAAAAAACTAAATAATTTTAATAAATGTTTAATAAAAAAATGAAGTTTTAATCAAATTAAATATATTATATTTATATTATTTTAAAAAAAATATATTATTTTGTCTGTGCACTCTAAATATAAAAAAGCCACAGCGGTTATAACTTTGACTTCCATTTTGAACACATGGGGTGAAAACACTGTTTTATTAACTTTTTTTTTTTTTTGCATAAATTGTAACTTGGATGGAAATATTATCTGCGAATAACACAAAATGTCATGCTTATCCGTATTTAGATACACGTGCATGGATCCAATGAAAAGCCAGTGCGAGTATAAAGATTGGACACATTTCTGAGTACATGAACCTGTCCTTGTGCATTACAAGAGCTTAGTGACATTGTTAGATTTCTCGAAAAGCATTTTCCAAAGTTTGTCCTTCAGCAAACCACCGCACAGCATGCATTGGCCTTCGAGCCGAGCCGTAAATGGTTTCAAATTGCCATTAAGAACCATTTACCGTGGTCTCAGAAAACCATGGCTGATTCTTCAACTCTGTTTGAATTTTATAAGCTCAGTCTGCGTAATGGTTTCTATGAGTACAGGTCACACAGAGACTGAATAGCCAAGTGAAAGATTTATCATACGCATCCCTACAGTATCGACACACTTTCCTTTCTGACAGATTCATCCTTACAGAACTCTTAATTTAAAGTGACTCAGAGGCTCCATACAGTAACCCGTTTAAATTTCACGGTTAGCGCTGTGGCTGCCATAGGGACACATGAAAGGCCACAAATCTTGGATGACTCTCTTTGATGGCTCGCTTGAAATCACCCAGTATCCCCAGTGCGGCTGTGAACTCACATGTCAAAGAGAGTTATTCCATTGTCTATTACTCTCATGTGTGTTTTCAAAGGCGCTGATTTATGTTCTGCTATGTTACACTTTAATGAAATTTCATGTCTCTTCCCTTGTCTGTCAATAAGATGGAGATGGCTCTGGTAACACAGTGACATGTGCCGGCCCAGCGTGGAAGCATTGTTTCTTACTATAACTCTGCCATAATGAGATGGAGACAATATGAAGAACAGGGCAAACTCACGTTTCCAAAGTGCTGTTGTTCATTCCTGTTATGCATTACCCTTTGAACTCCATATCTTTATAAAAATCAATATGATTGTCTTGTAACTTAAGTATTTCTAGAAAAGGACTTTCAGAAAACATTAGAGTTAGTCAAAACCCATTGAAGGATTGAGAGTGTGTTTATTTAAAACATTTTGTTTTGCTTGGGGAAGAAAAAAGGCTGTTTAAAAAGACTTTGGTTGGTGATATTGGATGACACCATGCCTAATTAATATTCATGAGCCCTGCCCACTTTTCAGATCACTTCAATGATCCTGCATTGAGGGATCAATTTTCATTTTCCAGCACAAGAAATTGGGAACATGTTTTGTTTAAAAAAAAAAAAAAAAAAAAGTTTACAGAAACCAAAAAAATTAAGAAACAACTGGAATATTTCAAACTAAATTGCCAGTTTATACATTTATAAATACATTGTAATAAATTAACAGATACATCCCCTATGGGACATTTTAAATTATTTTAAAATCACTCATATGTGATAAAAGAAAACTAAATGAAATCATATCCTAACTTTAAAAAATGTAAGTTTCATTATTGTTCTATGTGTTAAAGGGATAGTTCACCCAAAAATGAAAGATCATTTACTCAACCTCAAGTTGTTCCAGTAAATCTATATGGCTTTCTTTCTTCTGCCGAACACAAAAGAAAGTAATATGAAGAACCTTGGGGTCCAAACGTCATTGGACCCCAATGACTTTTAATGGACAAAAGCTTTTTTAACAACATATCTTGTTTTGTGCTCCACTGAAGAATAAAGATTTGAAATTGCATGAATGGTAAGTAAATAAGAATTTTCATTTTTACGTAAATAGCGATCAATATCGATCTGATATTAATTCTCATAGCCAGTGATATGATATTTGCTATACGATACCTAAAGAAAATCAGCAATACTATCACGATTCAATTTGAAACAGGGGTATATCCATCGATATATCGATATTATGATATTATGTGCCTATTTTTACACTACCAGTTACATTTTGCCTAAAAAAGTAACTAATTGCGTTACATTACTTTTGCGTTACTTTTTCTCATCTGGGCTGGGCTTGCTTGTTTGTTTTTTAATAACAACAAAAAAAGTTCTTATTTTTGGCAAATGTTAAGGTCCTTTCAAAAGTGAAATGAAAAAGCCTCAGACTGAAAAAAATGCATATTTATGCCTGTACAATAGAGGGCGCACTTTCGGCTGTGCTGCCTTTTTGGATTAAAGAAGAATAAGATACAGGAGAAGGAAGTTCAACACTCTTATTTAATCTAAAGTCATTTTTGCTTACCCAACACCTCTGCACTTTATTTCTCTACAAATGCCACAGGTGAGCTGTCAGTCAATAAATGTGAAAAAGTAACGTGTGTTACTTATTTGAAAAAGTAACTTAGATATTTTGTTGCAAACTGAAAAAGTAATGCGTTACTTGACTAGATGATGTTTTATTAACAAAGTTCGGGAGGAACACATTCAAATATGCATATATATGCATACTAATTACTCTATCTGATTATTTGTAAGTGTGAACTCGGGAATTACTTGAAAAAGTAATCTGATTACATTACTCAAGTTACCTGTAATGCGTTATACCCAAAACTGCACACAAATGTAATCAAAATATGTAACACACCAATTAGGACATCCACAACAACAACAAAAATGCACTTTAGTTTTTTTAAATAATAAAGAAAAATAAATATGTAAATATGGGAAAAATACATGACAGCTTATGAAAGTGTGCAATGTGTAAAACTGAAATGAAACTGTTTACAGTGATATTTGCTAAGACAGGCATTTTGACATTAAATTTGCCTGTATTTATCAGTTCAAAAGCACAAAAAAACTCTCTCTGAGCGCAATCCCTCACAGTTCTCTTTTGCATCTTTTTGCGCTTGAATGCTTAAATGGCGAGGCTTAAAATGCGCAACAGCTAAAGTTTCCTCTCAGTGCAGCACTGGCCTGATGTATTGTTACATCCCTATTTTATGTATAATAAAAATGATGAGAACATGACGGTGTATTGTAGGATAGTAGGAATGACCTTGAAAGGCGTATGTGTTTCCCTCAGTCTCGTCACTGTCATTTAAGGTGTCTTGCCTCACACTGCTCCAGACTCTTAGGAAGAATGTGAGTGTGTTAGAGGGTGAGTCAGTCTCCATTAGTCTGTCTTTGCGCCTTTTCGCCTTTATGAGGTCTGAGCGTTTGGGATGAATAATTGTGCCGCTCTATGTCAGCTCCTGGCGCCACGGCTGTTTACACTCTGGCACCTGCTCCTTTTTAATTAGCTGCCGGGCTAGATCATCTCTTAATCGATTTTGAACATTAAGAAACAAAAGGGAGTCGTAGATGATGGGGGCCCGGGCGTAGGGGCGGCCCCCGCCTCCTGCAGGGGGAGGTGGGTAGAGAAGCCACCCCCTAATGAGCCGGGGCATCTTAGTGTCACACTCGCACCAAGCCTCATCTACAGACACACAATCATCTTCAGAAATGGTCCAAAACTTTGGTCGGTTTTATTAGCTCATCAGTGCACCCAGCACGTTAGACACCAGGACGACTGAGTGGAAAAACGTTTTTTTTTTCTTCTTCTTCTTCTCGCTCCTTTTTTCCATCTTGATGCAGTGCTAAGGGTCATTGGAGATGACAGTCTTGAGCCAAATACATTTCAGAAATAATACATTTTGTTTGAAAAGTTCAGATGACCTACTTTACTTTACTAGGCCAACGGGAAGCATATAAAACGTTTGCTTTAATTGTCTAGCAGCTCTTCACAGAACATGTGGTTTGCGCAGATTGCGCAATCTCGTGATCTGTAGCACGCCGGTACGTGTGCATCTAGTCTGTTGAGAGAAGCTATTGAGCACAGACTCTGTGTGCAACGACGTGCTCATCGATTCCAATTACTCTAAATCTCCACATTACCGTCGGCGAGCTGCAGAGACAAGAACATTTGCAGTAATGACCGAAAAATCAAATTGCGGTGATTGTTTTACGGTTCCTTGGTAAACAGAGATGTTTGTTTAGTAATATCTTCCCATCTATTGATTGGACTGAAGGCATTATTAACCCAGCTGAGGGCTCAGCCACGTGGCACTAACGGAATGAACATCAATTGAAGAAGTCAATCATCTGTCACTCATCTTGTCAGCATGCAAATACAGGGACCTGACCCAGATATTCTCTAATCTATGCATTCTTTTGCCTTAACCATTTGGCCTTTAAATAAGGAAATGCAACAGGAGAAAACATAAAAAGGAAAAGAAAAGGTTAAATAACATGGAAATACTTAGTAGTAGAAAAAAGAGTAATGTAATTAGATATGTCCAACATTAAAGCTGTTTCTGCGCTTGTTTTCAAATAAAACATGCCTCCCTTCTGCTGTTCGTCAGCCGAACAGATAGCTCCACCCCCAAACTCACACTATTGGTTGAACAATGTTGCTATGTTGGCCTGATTTGAAAGCACAACAGAGCCACACTTATTGGTTTAGCTTTAAAATGACAAAAATATATAAGAAATTAATACTTTCACTCAGCAATGATGCATTAAATTGTTCAAAAGTGACAGTAAAGACATTTATAAATTTATTTTTCGAACAAATGCTGTTATTTTGAACTTTCTATTCACCAAAATACATACTATAATAACCATATTACGGTTATAGTATGGTTTCAACAACTATTATCTATAGGGTTGATAATAGGGTTGAGTTGCAAATAATCATATTATTCATGTGGATCATGTGACACTGAAATTTTTTTTAGCCTTGTCAGAAAATAGAAAGCATTTTAAAGGTTAAGTGTGTAAATTTTAGCGGCATCTAGTGGCAAGGTTGCGAATCGCACTCTGTAGAGCAGTTTGTCCGTTTAGGGCTACTGTAGAAACATCGCGGCGCAAAATGGCGACTTCCATGTAAGGGGACCAGCGGTGAATGTAATTAGAAATGGCTTATTCTAAGGTAATAAAAACATAACGGTTTATTATGTAAGGTCTTTATACACCACTGAATTCATAGTTGTGCATATTATATTGCATTTCTGTCAATAGATCCTCCTAAATATTACACACTGGACCTTTAAATTGTAATAATATTTCATAACATCACAGTTTTGTGAGAATAAGAGACTTGTGTCTAAATCGTCAAAATATCTTTCTCTTTTGAATTTCATTCAACATAATTTCGATCAATATAGGTCTCATGTAAGAGAAGACATCTTAAACTTTGACTGAAAAAGACTCATAATAGCCTAATGACACAATGACAAGCAACACAGTCTTTTACAATCCCAGTGAGGTCCTAAATTTACTGACAGCTCGGGGGAGCAGGGGCTCATTTCTCTATGGCCAATAAATGGACGGTCGATTCAACAGGCCACCGGTTCGAGGCTGCTCTAATTCACCACCCCTGTCATAAATCTCCCTGCTCGACTGCTTTTAGCACACGTGCCACACAGGAGGTTTATTTGTTTCTCTCTAGCCGTAATTGCATTTCACTGATTTCAGTTTTCATTTACACAGTTATGCACAATATTTTCTGTAGTCAGAGAGTGGGCGTCCTTGCAGAAATCCTGGCAAGCCCTCTCAGAGTAGGCGATCGGGAGCATGTAACCCGTAGGCCATGTGTAATCCACACTGGTTGTCGCTTTGTGTTGTGGGAAGCCTAAGTTGATGTGCAGTGTAAAAGAAATCTGTGTTTCCAGTTCCAAAACTCTGCTGAATGTATCCTTTACTTGTTTTAACAAAACACCCTTAAAAATAATAAAGCCTTAAATCCTTATCATGCTCAATAAATCGTAAATCCTTATTAAAAATAATAATCCAAATCATGTACTATATACTGCATATAGTCATACACAGGCAAAACCACTATTCCAATATGGAACTGAAAAAATTATACATTTAGTGTTATAAATACTGTTATTTACTGCTATGACTGAAAAATGTAATTATATGTATATGTGTGTGTATATATATATATATATATATATATTTATAATATATTTAAAGGGTTAGTTCACCAAAAAAATGAAAATTCTGTCATTTATTAATCACCCTAATGTCGTTCTACACCCGTAAGATGTTCGTTCATCTTCAGAACACAAATAAGAATTATTGATAAAATGCGATGGCTCAGTGAAGCTCTATTGACAGCAAAATAATTGACTCTTTTAATGCCCAGAGAGCCCGTTCATGTGCCTACAGTGGTTCAACCTCAATATTATGAAGTGGCGAGAATACTTTTTGCGCGGAATCTTTTGTTTCGAATCAGTAGTTCGAAGCGTGAATCAGACCGCCAAAGTCACACGAACCGTTGAAATTTCCAAACACTTGTCACGTAGCGAAGCCTTGCTCCGAACCACTGATTCCAAACAAAAGATTTGTAAAACTTCGAAGCTTCATGAAGCGGTGTTTTGAAATCATCCATCACTAGATATTGTTATAAAAAGTCCAGAGAGTATTCTCGTCACTTTATAATAATAAGGTTGAACCACTATACTCAGATGTTTTAGAAGCTTTCTGGGCATTAAAAGTGTAAGTTAACTTTCAGGGCAGGCCTCACTGAGCCATCGGATTTTATCAAAAATATCTTAGTTTGTGTTCTGAAGATGAACGAAGGTCTTACGAGTGTAGAACGACATGAGGGTGAGGAATTAATGACCGAATTTTCATTTTTTGGTGAACTAACCCTTTAAATACCTATCTATCTGTTTATTAATTATATTGTATATGTTAGTTAATTCATATATAGTTTAATAAAATTTAGTAAAATTTATATATATATATATATATATATATATATATATATCTTTGTGTGTATTTAAGGGGACATGGTGGTGGAAAAAAATATGAGATGGGAAGAAAACTAATGCTTTTGCGTTCCCTCACAGTTATTAATTGCACAATTCTTATTAAATGCGCTCAGTTTGTTGCTGTCTGTTTTTGTCCGTGTTTTTACTTTAATCTTCAAAAGTCTTTCAATATGGCCCATTGTGTGTTGTTTGGTTCCAGACATCATTGTGATGAAGCGTGGCGCTAATCTAACAAGTTACAGCAGGATAAAAAAAGCATTTCTTACTAATCAGGGACAAGGCCATATGGATGGAGTTTGATTACATTAACTTTAATTAACATTACTGTCATCTGTGTGTGATTAGTGGACAGATGTTGGGTAAGGCCTGCAGTCTGTGAAGGTACTGTAATGTGGATCTCAGGTGCTCGCGCAGCCTCTCTCTGGATGTCTGGCATTTCAGCGGGGCTGGAGCGAGGGGGGATTTTCGTTCCTCGTTCTCATTCTTTTCACGAGCGGATGGGAGGGGATTTATTTAACCTGCTGCTCGACACAGCTGGTGGCCATAAGAGGGAGCTCTGGATATGTCTTTCTTCTAGAGAGGCGTGTTTGTATCTTTGGGAGTGTTTTATGCCAGTTTCAGCCCATGTTTTAGACAAATGTGTGAAATGTGATGCTGGGCTGTTGGCACTATAAAAATACTATGGCGGTACCATGGTTCACTTTTGGTACCAGATGGTAACACCATGATACTTTGATTATTTATATATAAGTGCACTGTTACTGTTCAGGATTATAATATTTATATATATATATATCATGGTATTTAAATGGTGCTATAAAGTACTTAAATAAAAGGCCATGGTATTATATCATATTGGTGTCCAAAACATATTTTTGCATGATTTGTCCAAAATCACAATAGTATTACCATTAATACACACACACACACACACACATGTTGTGTTTTCATGTTTTATGGGGACATTCCATAGGCGTAATGGTTTTAATACTGTACAAACTGTATATTCTGTCCCCCTACACTACCCCTACCCCTAAACCTCTACATCACAGAAAATGTTCTGCTATTTTAGATTTTCAAAAAAGATAATTCTGTATGATTTATAAGCTTGTTTCCTCATTGGGACCAAAAAAATGTCCCCACAAGATGAAAATTTATTAGTATTACTATACCTGTTTGGTCCCCATAACGTAGGGAATACCCGCCCACACACACACACACACACACACATTTTTATGCCAATGCTATGGTAATATCATGGTAAACTACTATTTTATTACCATATTCATATGACATGGTTTTTAAATATTATTACCATCATCTCAGTGTCCATAAAGTGATAACATTAGCATGTTTTTTTTTATCCAAGAATATATATTTTTGATAATGTGTGGTTTTTGTGAAGATGAGAAAATGAATATAAGGGTTTAATTTCACACTGAATACCAATGGTTATTGGTATTTGTTATGGTTTTTAACAGCTCAGTTTAAGATTTGGGACATGTTTCCTGGTTTGTTTATGGTATTATCTTTGACCAGCTTGACTAAGCAGGCCCCAACCAGATCTACTAGCTAATATTCTCACCAATAACCTGTTTTGACCAGCTTGGCTGCTACCAATGAACATAAATTCACTGACAGTATTGAATAAGAACTGAAATGAGCTGATGATGTTTTCTCCAGAGTTGATTTATAGGTGAATTGAACTTTACACATTGAACCAAACTGAATCAACACGGAACTGATTTCTTCTGAATGATAACTGTTTATTATTGTCTTTTTAGAGCAGCAGAATTGATAAATGATCATGTAGAATTCATGTTACCATCTTGTACTTGAGACAACTTGAACAACTAATACAGAAATACAGTGAGACTGAAATAATTTTCCTTGTTCGTCTTCAGATTTGTCGCATGGATGCACGTTTCTCAGGACGGGAGCAATTCCTGTTTGTGTCAGATGAAGTCAGTGAGGCCTGGTGTCAGTGACGCTCCGGTTTTTCACACACCTGCCGGAGATCCAGCATCACACCTCACAGCCCCAGAGTCGGACTGTGACCCAGGTAATGAAGCTTCCAGAGCGGAAGATCAAATCACTTTCACACACCCTGAGCCTGGATGTGTTGGACTAACAAACACCATAAGCTCTGCAGTGAACTGGGGAAGCATATGTCCGCTGGAATATTTGTAGCAGAAGAAAAAGAGGGGCAGAGAGAGAGAGTGGGAGACGGCCGAGTTCCCCCAGTATTCTCAGCAGGCAGGAACATCTCGGGGTCAGCGGCACATATCTGCACGGATTATCACGCTGTCACACTCCGCCTCACGCCAGCGGATAACAAGCCAGCCTGCTGCTGAAAGGAGGAGGGGGCACGAGGAGAGGGAGAGAGAGTGACAGAGACGACACACGTGTCCACACACACACAACATATTTGCATAACATACGATCGATGACGTGTGCTGCTTAGAGAACATGAACTTTCTTGTGGCCTAACTGTGTAAATAACGTGATTTAAGACAGTGTTGGTCTTTATGCTGCAAAAAAAATATTTATTTTAATTTTTTTATGTAGTCCATAAAAATATCTAATAATCAGAATGAATAGTGCATGGGATGCTGGGATTTTATTTTTTTCATTAGTTTTTGACTTGTTTATACCTAAAAGTAGAAATCTACCAGTGTAGTAAGAAACTTAAATAAAACATACAGTTTCTGAATTAACTGGAAAATTAATACTAGTATTTAATTAATAAATTAATTCAAAATACTTTTACATGTTAATAGATGTTTTGCTGTTTACTGAATGTATATAAAAAATTATACTGTACATTTATAATATTGGTCAGCATTGGTGTATCCTTACTAATTATGTTTTGTAATTTTTTCTGTTTAAAAAAACATCTCAAATCTGAATTTTTATGAACATTTTATGTATGAAAAAAATTAATTTAAGATTTATAAAAATAGAAATATGCTAAAATCTTCAAAAATCCCGCCAAAAGCATTAATATTTCATGATTCCACACTCACTTTAGTGACCTCATGTGAATGTAAGCCCTTTTTAATCTGTTTTAACCCTTTTTCTATTTATTTATTTATTATTGAACAATTGGACCGTAATATGAAGGTGGACAGCCTTGTGCTTTTTAGAACCAAAAATATTTTATTTTTTATCATATTAAAAGCAACAATAAGCCAAATCAGATATTACTTGCTTCCAAAATCCCCTAAAAATCTTAATATGTCATGCACTCCTATTAATAAGCACATTTTACAGCACAGTCACTTTTTAGTGAGCTCATGTGAATGTGAGGCCTTATTCACCCTTTGTGTGTGTATTATGTGCACAAACAGTGTGATCTGAACACTGAAAGGACAAATAATCAATTTGAACATTTATGCTTTTGGCAGGCATTTATATCCAAAGCAAATCTGAGAACAGCTTTTTTTGTATTGTTATGCAGTAAAATTGGCATCGCAGATCTTTAATATAAAAGCAAACAACCCTAGACCCCTTCAATATATGCATGTTTGCTTTGTCCACTCGGCTTGTTTGTCCACTTTTCACCGCGAACAGACAAGCACGCTAGTAAGATACGTAAAGAACGAGCGCTTCTCCTCCCCGCTGTAGAAATGTTGCCTGGCATTTGCAGTAAACAGAACAGATGGTGTGACTATGCAGGCCAGTAATTTTCAAATCAATAGTGCAGCTCACAGGACCAACTGTGTGTTCTGCCGGAGGAACTCCATGACAGGCCCAGAGGAGATTCGCTCAAGGCGCGACAAACACACACAAAGGCGGCGTTTCGCTTTTCTCTCCCTTTTGGAAAACACACAAACGTGTGGTGCAAAAAAGCCTTCAAACACGCTCCATCTCCATCCGTGGATCTCATCTCAGACCTGACACTTATGCCCCATAGCTCTTCGGATAGCAAATAAAGGCAGCCCTCATGCGATCAAACGAAAATCTCCATATGATGGATCCGAAAGGTACACGTTTATGACCCATCCGTCACTCCGCTCCCGGTGCTTGGTAAATAGCCACGCTGTACTTATTAAGGCTCTTGCTGCGTTTCAGCTGATTGGCAGTCACTGGGAGCAATCATAGAAAGATACAGATGCCCATTAGGACGTACACATGTTGTCATGGCACTTCTGAGAACGACAGAGGGCTGTAAACGCTAATAAGACCATCAGTTAATGCTGCTGGCTCCAAATGTGGCCTTGGGGTTCTATTTGCTGATGCATCTCTGAGGGATTCGTTCATGGAAAAATGGATTTTTTTTACATTAAACAATTGGCGGAATCAGACTAAAATGTGAAGGCGGGCAGCCTTGTGCTTTTTAGAACCAAAAAGACGTCATATTTCTATTATATTAAAAGCGAAAACAAGCATGAGAGTGAATGTATTGGGAACTAGAAAAGAGGAAGCAAACAAACACACAAACAGAAGAGGTGAAAAGGAAGACGAAGAGAAAACAAAAGAAAAAAAAGGGTATAGATCATTGGATTTTCAGGTGAGAACAGAGATCTGACCCTTGGCGAGACGCAAACAGCCCACAGCCGCATTGCAGAGAGCCACACGCCGTACGTCACGAGACAGCTTCTTTAGATCACTATTTATGGTTCATTAAGTATTTTCTGAGCTGTGTTGCTGCATGCTTGTTATGTTGTGGAGGAACGAACAGCGTCACCTGACCTCTGTCTTAATGATGCTTCATTCTGCTTGTGCAAATAGCCATTCCTCATAGGCGGAAGGGGGATATTAAATCGGCGTTCACGCCACCGTGGCTTTCCGTAATTGTCTCTCTCTTTCCCTTACTGTATGTATTGGATTTGGGTGGTTTTACATGTACAAACGAGGACTGTGTCAGTCACAAAGAGTCTTTTTGGTTTGCTTTTTATGACTAAATCATCCGTCACGATTCGTTTCAGCCTAGATATTCTAGCATTAATGAAATGAATTTGCTTTGTTGTTTGGTTTCATTTTCAATAAGTGGGTTTTTGTTTGATCTGATCTGATTCAGAGGTAGTGTTTACTGTTAAAGCAGGGTTAGATGAGCAGCAGAGTGAGGGGGCTGTTTACTGCCTGACTTTCAGTGTACATCCTGTCATGTGATGTTGACCATAAAAGTTTAGGACTTTTGTCCGGCAATGTACACGTCACAATATTCCTCATTTTTAAATAATTCCCACCAAAGGCATATGCAAAAAAAGGGGGCAAGGCTTAGTTGAGTAGTATGTTGAAACGCACGGCTATGGTAAGGGGCGTGACATTTCCCAAACACACTAGAAGAGGTTGACCAATCACAACACACTGGTCCAGCCAACCAGTCAGAGGCATAGACTGTAAAAAAAAAGATGAACGATGCGCCTCCACTTCTTTCATTGTAGAAAATGAGGCCAAATATCTCAGAAATGGTTGTTGCGGATTATGTTGTTTGGGGCCCAAGGTTGTACAGTATGATCCTGAGGTGATGCCGCAGTATCAAGGTCCCGCCCATACTCCTGCACTCACAGACTCAATCGCTAACACAGCTGTCAATCATGATTACACCCATTTTTATCAACTTACAAACTAAAACCAAACCTGCTGGAAAAACGAAAATTGAACATACATGTGTGTGACGATCAGGGCGGGCGAGAGCCACGAGGGAATGGCGCGAGGCCGGTTCCCGCCTCCTTCTTCTTACGAACTGTGTTACATTGGTGCCGAAACCCGGGAAGAAGGAAGCGGGAACTGGCGAACATTCAACGTAACTTTCATCAAATAAATAAACAAATATAATAAAACAGCATAAAATCCAGGCCTGGTCCTCTCTTGTCCTTCACTGTCGTCGCTCCCCTTTTATGCATCCGGAGCTCCCCCGTGAGAGACACGAGACCGGTGTAGCGTGCAGCTGACGCTCATTATCACTCGCGTCACCGGCCTCGCGCCGTTCCCTCATGGCTCTCGCCCGCCCTGCTCGTCACAGTGTGCGTGATAAGAACTATCTAAAATGACAGAAACCATCTTTGGAAAAAAACTTTTTCCAATTTTTTAGTTTGGCTCACATCCCATTTGATTATTTGGGTGGGGTTTATGACCTATACTGAAACTAGCCACCAGGGGGCGATCAAAATGTTTTGCCTTCATTTCTCAGGATGTCACATTTGGGCTGCACACACACATGAACTTCCCTAAGCACACCCCTCAGGGGAATCCCTGCCGCCATTTTGAAGTGCGTTCCACTTCGTGAAGTGGACGAGGCAAGTTTATATGGACAGACACTCTCAATTTTGACCAAGGGAGTGAGTCTACTCTGATGTACACTTCAAGCAGCTCTATATGCCACACATCAAATTGATTGTGACATTACAGCAGATCGCACTTAACTGAATTAATCGCATAATAGAGTATAATTTATTTATTATTTTGAGATTTAATCGCATTATACTTGTAGTTACATTATATTCACAGTCAAAGTTTATACTATTGGTATTTTTTTCTCATTTGTGTAATTTTACCTTTTGCACGAGTTCCGCCAGTAGTGGGCACTCATGCAACGTTAGCAATGACTCGCATCCGAGTCCATGAGACGGGGGAAGTTAGCAAGTGAAAGGCATAAAAATTTGAAGTGGAATGCAGCCCTGCTTTTCGGGCAGGAGGAGCTTCAGGGACAGGAAGTAAACAGTGTTACTGATAGACTGGGAAGAGAGGTGCTGCAACATTGTAAAATATGAGTACAAATTTTATGTTTGTTTTACATTCAGGCATTGAAGCCTATTCTCGTAGACCCCAAAAACAAGACTTTGAAGTCCCCAAATATTCTCCTCCATCTGGAAATGGATGATCTCACTGTGTAGGTGGTCTACCGTTTAAAGTTTAAATTCCAAGATGGCCTTAAATTTTTATGTTGTTCTGAGCCCAAAACTCCTTTAAAACTAGCAGACTAGACCAGCCTGAGATCAGTACTGTTCTGGTGCCTATAGCTACGACTGGTTTACTTTTTCAGCAGGGACACACATCCAGCCACAGCTAATAAACACGTGGATTAGCATGCAAGCTAATGTGCGTTATGCTTCAAACGATTCCACTGTTAATATGTAATACGAAGCGCATTGAGCATCATCATTGACAGACAGAAAAAAGGTCTTAGTTGTTCAGAACGATCTGAACTCGAAGCATTCAGCGCTTTTAAGCCATCACTCAAGGCTACGTCAGTTAGCATGACCGTAATCATATCTTTATGTCCATGATAAATATTACTGTCATCTCCACGACAACAATCTCTCACATCGCCGTTTTAATGAGAGACAATTAATATTTATTCCTTTTCTGTCGGCAACTAAAGTGTTTCATATTCCACACATTTTCTGCGGAATAAATCAAGTCTCCCTCATATTCAGAGCTATAAAGGGGCTCTTGCTGGAAAAGCCACGCTGCGCTTCAGGCAACTTAATTGTGCCGTGGTGAAAAAATGAGGCAATTCATCCATTAGTTTATAAAGGCCTTTCCCTGGAGACACCAGAGAGTGATTTAAGGTCAATGACACTGATTCTCTATATGTGTTTTTCTTTTTTCTGTCCTTTCCTCACACTCCCTCTCTTTGTTTGAAGAGTAACACTGATAACATGCTTTGCTAACATAAAAAGAAGCCCTGTAGTAATCCTCTATCCAATGTATCATTGATTTCTCAGGTAAATTGGATAGATTTTGAATATTGCATTATATTTATAGTGGCCAATATTTCATCGCAAGACTATTGAAAGTGTAAAAATGAATGTTTGTAATATGTGTGCGGTCTGTTTCAGATCTTGTCAGGTGATTCAGATCGTGTCCAGCCTAGTTTGTGTCATTGTCACTCAATAGCGCTCAAAAATTGAATGGATATTCATGAGTCCATATTTTTATTTTACAAAATGTATTCGGATTTCCAAGTTGATGTGTGTTGTATCACTCTTTGGTCTCTCCCTAGTCACATATTTGAATAATTTATATTATTTATATATGTATACGTTATATATACAGTATTTGTGTGTGTATGTGCATGTAATATTCTATAATATTATGTATATAAATATTCATAAATAAATATAAATTTTGGTTAAATTTTAAATTAAACCAACATTTATATTTATTTATGAATATTTATATATAAATAAATACATTAAAAATATGTAACATATATATATATATATATATATATATACACAACATAATTAAT
Organism: Zacco platypus; assembly: GCA_038088235.1. NCBI lineage: Eukaryota > Metazoa > Chordata > Actinopteri > Cypriniformes > Xenocyprididae > Zacco > Zacco platypus. The sequence goes on from CM076065.1 coordinate 6,141,518, forward strand.
ATTATAATTATATTTGTATATATAAATAAAAATATTTACATGTGTATATATAATATATTTTATATAATAATGTTATATAATATATATATATATATATATATATTAAATAAGCATATCAAGAAATATCTTACTAAATTTAGATATACAATATACTATATATACATATGTATGTGTGTGTGTGTGTGTAACATTAATAATATATAAATTCATTTTACTTAGTTTATTTATTTACAGTGTTGTGATTGGTGGAGTATGGTCTGGCCAAAAATAATGATTAAAAAAGATTCACAAATTGGTATAAAAGCATCTTACAGTGCACTGGTCATGTTGTACATTAAAATCAGCCAGTGAAGAGTTTTAAGATAGGAAATCTCACCAGCTTGACCTTCCTGTTGACTAACTAAAACATTGTGCTTTAGGAAAGAAATAAACAAGTCTTTAACGTGGTTAGACGACGAGGCAAAAGTGTGTGGAGTGTGTTACAACAGACAGACAGTGGGAGGAAAACAGAATTCATGACAGGCCTTTGCAGCTGATTCAACCCACACACGGGAGCAAGACACACCACACGCTCACACAGGAACCAACCAACCTGCACCCTCTCGCCCGCTCCTTCTCCTTTCCCAGAGTGCTCTGTCTCCTGGCCCATCTCTCATGTTGATTGGTGGCCCAGTGTTGCAAGCTGATCCGTTGTGATGTCATATGTCTGTGCTGCTCCTGGTTCCTATGGCGATGCGCAGCAGAAGGAAAGTTACAAAACCAGACAGGAGAGCCAAGTGGGTAAATATCACGAAAACATGTCAAGGACACATTTCACCCAACATAAAGAAAATGAAACCCATTTTTAGGATTTTTTCTAAATTAAAATGCCACTTAATTGTCCTAAAAATTGATTTTATTTTATTGCACCACACAAGAATTTGTTCTTATACCAGTGGAATCAAATAACTTTCATAAATTAAAAAAATTGAAATGAACAGAAGCCTCAGGGTTATGGCTGCGTCTGTCCAGCATGGAAATTTCTTGGGGAAAAAATGTGTTTTTTGCATTTTTGAAACTGATTTTGGCTAAGGAGGCATTTTAAGATGCCAGCTGTGTTTTGGCCCAAAGACAAACACATCTTATCTCAGTTTCCTTGGTAAAGTGAGCAAAGTTTTTCATAATTCTTGCCCCGTAGTTGGAAGATCCTCAGAATTGGCGCATGGACGCCCCCGCAGGCCAACGGCATTATGAGCCAATTATACAGTATTATGTTTAAATTTGATAATAGAGCAATTTTAGTTAGCAAATTGATGGAGATACACATTTATTTACATGTATCACAATACCAATAAACAGTGAATCCTATGCTCGAATATTGATTAATGATTTGCATACAAAACAGCCTGAAAAAAACATGAACTGATTGACATGATGAAGCCCCATTGTAAAGTACTTTAACTGAGTCCATTCCATTATTAAACCAATTTCCTTTCATTTATGACATTTTTCCTTCATTTCAGATCTCAGAATTTTCCTGAGGGGTTTAAAGTTTAAAATGTCCATTTCTGAACCGCTGTACATTTACTGTAGCCCAGATAGACGATTTGTGGTTTCTGATGGACAAATCTAGAAGATGAGTAGAAAATAAGAGGAAAAATTACAAAAAAATAGTCCAAAACAACATCACATACCAACAACATGCAGGGATGACGTCAAAACACGGAAGACTAATTCGCCAACGACTCCCTTTTTTTAGTTTGTGATTAAAATAACTTGACGATACTTGAACGTTTTTGCAAAACGCGAATTTTGAAACTGTTATTTTTATTTAAAATAAATCTATGTTTCTAATAAGTAACTGGAACATTGGGTCTCGTCAAGTTATGTTTACCATATTTCACTCATAAACCTATAGGGAAAATATTTAGGGATCCAGTGGTAAATTAGTCTTCAGGGTTTTGAGTGACGTCATTCCTGTGCCATCATATTTCATCCCAGATACAAAGGCTTGTGGATGACGTCATTGATCGTGGGCGGAGAATTGCGGAACGCCACTTGACTTCAGAACATGTAGCCGACTTTTTTTCACTACTCACCTGGAGGACAGTTTCACCCAGGCACTCAATCGCTCTCTGTCTCCCTGCTTTAGAGTGTAAATGACTTGGAAATCTTTTTCCATTTCTTTCATTTTTATAACATGCGCAATGTTCTGATTCTTCATTTATTTCTGCACGGGTGAAAAATGGGGCTGTAAAGTTGTGGTGGCAGTGCTGCAGTCCTGTGCTGCTCCCCTGAGCAATTCCACAGCCTCTCAAACACAGAAGCAGCATTTCATGAAGAGAAGGTGAGTTTACTGTTGCCAGAGGCACAGAGAGAGAGGAAGAGAGAGAGAGGGAGAGAGAGAACACTTCTATCCCCATGGTTGTGAGATAGCAGCTGGGCCACTGAGAGTGCGTGAAAGCAACCTCCATTCCCACAGAGCCCCAAACATCTAAATAGCCAGAAAAATTCTGTGAAAAATTACTGCTTTGGCTGGACTGTAGGGGAGCTCTTCAGAGACTGCAAGCGTAAAAATAAAGACACTTCGCTACACTTGAAATGAATCAAAGGAATGGTTTGCACAAAAAATTCTGTCATCATTTTCTCATGTTGCTCCAAACCTGTATGACTTTCTTTGTTCTGTAGAATATAGATATTGAGAAGAATCTGAGCTACTTTTTTTTTTCTTTATTGTGGACAGATGCTTGTTTATGCTATAAAAAGCAAAAAAAAACAACAACAACAAAAAAAAAAAAAGTTTTAGATTAGGCTCCTGGGACCCCCAGAAGGGCCACAAGTGGAACATTTTAGAATTTTTAAAAAGAATTTCTTGAGAATTTGGGAGTTAACTTCAAATATTAATTATGTTTAATTTGATGATATTAATATTATTATTTACTTACATAATTAGATATTCTCTAAATAAATTATTAATGATTTGCTGTGCTTTTTGTGCGATTTTGGAAACATCTTGTTTTCTTTATAATATAATGCTTAATATTTTTCTCACAAAAATGGGTATTTATACATATATGAAATTCTATTTGATTTCCCTCAAAGGAGTCATCATATTTTGAACCCCTTTCACTAAATAGGAATTCATTTTCATTGTATAAAAAAAGAGCAGTGTTGGTGAAAGTTACTTTTATTACAATATTGCGTTACTCCATAAAAAAAGTAACTAATTGCGTTACTTAGTTACTTTTTATTTACAGTAATGTTACTTTTGACTTTTTATAACAGCAAAAAGACTTCTATTTTTGGTAAATGTAGAGGCCCTTTCATGCCAAAAGTTAAATGAATACGCCTCAGGCTGAAGGAACTGCAAATTCACGCCTGTACAGTAGAGGGCGCAGCTCAAACAAACCTTTCAGGTGTGCTGCCGTTCTGGAATACATAAGAATGGGATGGAAGAGAAGTAAATGAGTAAATATATGCTCACATTTAGTCACACAGCGCACACAACGCCTCTGCACTTACTCCCGATTTCTCTCAACATGGGGACAGGACAGGTGTCAGTCAATAAATGGGAAAATAAAGTAACTTGTGTTACTTATTTGAAAAAGCAACTCAGATATTTTGTTATAAATTTAAACGTATTAACGCGTTACTTTACTAGTTACTTGAAAAAAGTAATCTGATTACGTTACTCACGTTACTTGTAATGCAAACCCCCAACACTGCAAAAGAGTAGCATGAAAATTCTAGTTCCATTCACCCCAAGAACAATCTTGGAGTCACACCGTGAAAGATCTGCCGCTTTAAATGCTCAAGATCTAATTGGCTGTCAATGTTTTTATCGTTATAGTTATCATCCATGGTGTGAACGGCCGTTATAATCTTCTGTTTCACAAAAGAAAGAAAGTCATACAGGGTTGGAACAAGATGGTGATAAAGTGATCACAGAATTTTTATTTTTAAGAGGAAGACAAAGGCATTCAAATCACTGAGTAAGTCTGAATATTCAGTTGCTGTAGATTGAAGGCCAGTTAACTCCCACCGCCACATGCAGGCTGGGAAATGACTTCATTTAAGCTGATGATTGAGTCTTTTTTTGATTGTGAATGCTAAACACAACATGCTCCTTATTTTGTGTTGCACTACATTTTCTTTTTTTAACTGTGTAACTGATTAAAGCGAGCAGAGAAGTGCTGCTATTATGAGCACTTATTGACTTGCGTTTTTCAGGTCATATTCACAGAGAAAGTGATTTTGCCCTCTGGTGAATCAATGGGCATCAAATGAGATGGACAACACCCATTTCCTGTTCCTTCCCACCTCATGCATATAAATCACACAGATGTTGTCGCACCCTTGAGATGATGCTCTCAAAGGCGGCTCGGCTTCGATTTGTTGTGGTTGTAGTGTTGCGACGTGTTCTGGAGCTGATCACTCGATTAATGAATGAACGACTGAACAGAGGCTCTTAAAGTGACAACCTTATTTTGAAACATTCACAAACAAGTATTTTAGCATTGAAAAAATTGCAATCTATAAGCTTTAACAGGCTAAATGCTCCTGTTCTTCTGTGCACAGTTTTCTAACAAATTGTTGCTTTAATGATAATTTAAAAAAAAATCTAAATATAACTGTTCTTCTAAAATATATTTTCCTTTCATCCCTTAACCAAGGCTGTGCAGGCCTTTTTCTACCTTGGAGTAAATGATAATAAAAATACTACTACTACTACTACTACTACTAATAATAATAATAATGACTTTATATCCCATATTGTGACTAATTTTGACATTATACTACAGTATGACATTATACTAATTAATCAAAAACAACTAATTGACAACGAATTAATCAAAAACTATGGTAACAAATTGAGAGTGGGAAAATGAAAAAAAAGAAAAACAGGCAGTTTGTGACATATACATAACAATGTTTATTTATTATTTTAAACCTTTATTTCACGACCAATGTTATTGTAGTATGACTGAGATAGGCTGTAGTTTTAATCAATTTTTTAATTTGTTTTTATATTTTTATACTTTTTATTTTCATTTTAGTCAGTGTTTTAGTAACTTTATTGCGTTTTTAGTAACTTTATTTTAGTGTTTTTGACATTTTTATTAGTTACTGTTTTTTGTATAGCGATATAGTTGTAATTAATTTTAATTTCAGCTTTAGTTATTTTAGTACACATGAGAAATATGGCCTTGGCAACTGGCTGAAATAAAATGTTTTTTAATGTTTTCTTTATGTATTTGTTTTTTTATTTTAAGTAATAAAAATGTTTTTGATGGTTTTAGTTTTAGTTTAATAACCCTGGTGATTCACAACTAGCTTAATTTATTTCTTTTTTACTCTGAAGTAGAAACAGACTTTGAATAGATTAAAGATAGGATCCCATTAAATGATAATAGATTAAATCAGTTGCTTTCTAATTTATTTCCCACTTAATATTCTATTTTACTCACAAATTCATCATTTTATGCACTCTTAAAAAAACAATGTGTTGGCTCAACAACAACAAAAAAATTAACGCAACAGTTTGTATCAATCTTTTTTGAGTTATGACGACTTTCAGTGAATTTACATTCAACCAACAAGCTAGACTGAGTTAGAGGAACTTAATAATTTGTAGCATAAACACAATTTTTCAAATTGATAACTCAAAAAACAAAAAGTCGCTGCAACTTGTAGCCCTGGAACCAATTAATCTTTTCTATTTCAGTTCAAATCCACAGCTATCTTGCTAACATGACTTATTTAACATGTGTATATATAATGAACAAGAAGATATTACTTGTCGCTGGCATTAGCGCGGCCATTGCTTATAGAGTCAATGTAGAGTTTACCTTCATGTGTTTACTCTTCAGATCAATGGTAACCACAAAAACTTCAACACAGAACCTCTTTTAAATGTCAAACATGACAGCATTAAACACTAACAGGTCTTTCTCTTCACTAAAAACACGTAAAATAACACTTAATTTTGACATTTATTCTCCATGTCCAGTCCCATGCAAAACATGCAGGGAACTAGAAATCCACTGCCTAATTTCCGAAGTTATCCAGACAATTTCATTGCGTTACTACAACCTAATTTTGTTCAAAAAGCCAATTAACGCTGAAATTTGAGTTTAAATTACAGACGATATTAAGTTGATGTAATGATTCGCATTATTATGTCAACAGAACTCAACAAAATAATGTTTGCAACTGAAAAAGTTTAAATAAACAATAAATTAGTATTTTTAACTTGCAAACATGCATTTATTTAAGTTGTGGTAACAGGTCCACTGAATAGAGTGTTGAAGTTAAATGCATATCGTCTCTATGGTTAAATTTAGGATTATGTAACAATGTTTATTTCGAGGGCACAACATCATGTTTTATATTTCAGATTCAGCTACATTTAAAATACACCATTTGGTTTAATGTTCAGTGGTTTTACATTCATGTTGCTGAACTTCTATCATTTCGGTGGCAATCTGCATCTACACATAACAGAAAGTTGCTGCTTTTTAAAAGTTGACAAACTCTTAGACTGGTAATAAAACAGCGTTTCTGCTCTCCTCAATGCCTCGCAGTGTGGCGCACACAGACTTAGTCTCAATGAATCTGAAAAGACAGAAAATTCTCCCATAGCCCTCTTAAAAGGTTAACAACTTCAAAACAACATTTGAATGAAGCTGTCCCGAACGTCTTGTCTGCAGCCGGATCTGCTGTTGTTTGCAGACCGCTCTCAGACAGATGCAGCGGAGAGAGAAGCCCGCTCCACGTTGATGTGTGGCATAATTTAAATCTGTAGCAGCAGGGCTCGGGTTCACTGGGAGGTCTGCAGAGCCCCTGCAATACATTTTATGCTTTAGCAGCCTATTTGCTTAATACAGAAAACTTTTGAGCGATACGTTTTCCAGCTTATTTTGGGGGCAGCTGCAACAAAGCTATCCGTCATGTGCTTTTAAAAGTCAGTGTGCGAGAAATTGCAGCGCGGCTCGGGAACGGAAAGGCCAACCCATAACTAGCCCGTAAAGCACAGGGCCAGCAAACCTGCTTCGGTGCTGAGCGTCTCAAGATGGTCAGATAAACAAGAGCAGACACCACAGTTTTACCGTGACATTTCCAACAGCCAAATCGTAAACCAGGAAGCTCTTCTGTTAAAGGCCACTCAGTTAAACTAAGCATTTGTTTATTCGGCAGGCAGTATATTCAACCCCCTAAAGCTACCGGGAGAAGAACCTCTGTTTAATCACGTTCTCACTCCTGAGGCCCGAACGGCCGCTGCCATTATCTTGTTGGAGCTACTTCGGGATAATTGTGTCAGACTGCAGCAGGGATTTGCAAAAGACTTGTCTGAATGAATTTGATTTTAGGGCTTCATTTGCATCACATAATTTATGGTGTGTATATTTTATAAGCACATATGCATGCACTTCTACATTCATGTATAGATAAATGAACACCAAAAACCAGCCAGTAAAAGAATTATTATTACAGGAAACCAGTATTGTAAATAAAATACAGTCATTTTATTTGTATTTATTTATTTATTTTTATTATTTTATTTTTTTATGAAGGCCTGGATGGCCACAGCTAATATCTTGTTCATGTTAGAGATATAATTGTCAGACTGCAAGCAAAGGCTTGTCAGAATGAATTTGATTGTAAGGCTTCATTTACATCATGCGAGTATGATTTTAGAAGCACATGCAAATGAATCTCCACACTCCACAAAAATGCAAAAATTAGCACGTCAATTTTTTTAAAGGTCATTGTTTTTCAATGAAATTGCATTTATTTGTGCTTTAATAAATAAATATTATTTTATTCATATTTTATTATAAATATTTGCATTTATTTGTCTTATTTATACATTTAGAATACATTTATTATTAGTAGAATAGTTAAGAATAATACGAAATAATACACATTATTTGTACAATTAACAAGCACAAATTATTAACATTAAAAGTATGAATGCGATGACAGTACTAAGCATTCTACTATATAATAATGTGACAAGCATGTCGTAAAAGTGAGAACTCAGGTGGAACTGTCAGCCAGTTGCGTCTCACATTTTTCAACCCCTTTGGGTTTCAAGCTTAATTAATCAAAGAACAGCACTGCATATGAGCACAGAAATTAATCTTTTTCTAATCACGCTGGATAAAGAACCGTCCTGTTATATACAGAAGTCTCTTTGAGTTTAGCGGAGGAATGGACTTCGGTTCAAACGTGGACAGCGTTTGATTAATTAAGACATTGAGAGTTGCTTAATTGTCCATTTATTCGTTTATTTCATCTGTCATCAAAAACACAGACTCCTCTCAATCATTTCTGTTGTTGGCCATTCGACGAAGGCCGCTGACTCAATCTGGCCCGACGCATCCACTCGGCTTACATTTCTCAAATGCCCACTGATTGCACACTTCAGACCCTCAGTAGATCATCAGGTGATGATCTCATTTAACATGCTGCTTTTTGTATACAATGTAGCACGTATTTGGACACAGGCCGTTTATTTTCCTGTTGAATGAATTAAAATGATGAGCCGTGAGTTGAGATAGAGGAAAATGCAGTGAGAGAGAGCTTTATTCCTGTGTGTCTACTGGCAGTCGAGAGCCGCCCATAAATCACCACAGGAACTGTCCTAGCATGATAGAGTCAAATTATTACAGCTAAACACACAAGTATGTGGAATGATTAAAGTGTCTCGGCTCTTCCAAGCCGAGATGGATGTTTGATTAATCACAGGCTTCTGTGGAGCCGGACAGAATTGTGAAACACAGCGCTGACTTCTGGTTCCAGCAGTCTGTCGTCTGAAAGAAGAAGCACTGCAGTGTATAAACATCATCACATACTGCACACTGCCACTGAAGACTATGTCATAAGTTTGTCTTTTCCTGTCCTGCACCTCAATGTTTGAAAAGGACAAGGCCTAGTGCCCATTATTTATAGAGTGAAAACAAAATATTGAAAGGAAACGGATTCTTTCATTGATTGTCAATGGAAGATGCTGCACTTCTATTTTATTTTTTTCCTGCACATTAATCAATAGGACATTTTTATTCTCTCTGTCCTCTTTTTCGTATTGTAATGGGATGTGAGTCACTTAAATTGCCTTTGGAGAATCCAACTGCACAGTGGTCCTTAGATGAATTTTAAGCAGTGTAAAAACAACAGTCGTGTCCTTTTAAAGCACATTATGTATTAAAATCTCATAGGTTGTGTTCATCCCTATTACGACTCATTATCTCATTTGTAGAGAAATACAAAGTTCCGTCCTTAAACTCTAGATGGTACAGGCTGATAGATCCTTAACTCAATCTTTTTGCAATCATATCATTCTCTATAGGGAAAATCTGATTGGCTTCTGCTGTATCAGTAGCCAATGAGCTCTTTCAGAAACCCTCCACCTTCCCCAGCTCCACCTGTATAGATCTACTATGGGTAATTCATGTATGCTATATTGTACAGTAGCAGTACTTGCTCACAGCAGTGTTTTGTGTATGTTTTGGCAGTAGCAAGTCCCGTACTTGCAATAACCAGCAGCTGCAGCGGTGTAGCAGATCTATTCCGCCAAGACCAAACATGTCAATATTTGTCATATCCTTTACCATGCCAAACACTCAGAGATGTTATCACAGAAATATCGTTGTATCGAGGTGTGTTGTTCAGGGAAGAAGGAGGAAGGAACCGACAAACGTTCAAACACTTTAATAAATTACAAACAATTAAAAAAATTAAAAAAAACTTTCCGTCACTGTTGTTGCTATCTCCTTTTATCCTTCTGAGCTCCTCCGTGAGAACTCGAGAACTCTGGGCCCCGTCACAGCGGCCACAGATCCTGGGGGTAAGGACAGATGAGGTGAGGGAAAAGGAAACGGAAGGATGAGGATAGACAGAGACGAGAAAGGGAAGAGAGCAAAAGGAGAAAAATCTTGGTCCGTTTCCCAAAACGCACTCCCTCCACTGGTCCTCCACCAGTTGGTAACAAAGTAAATACAGTAACAAATGTATTGCTTATGGTTAATTGATGTGAGTTAATACATTAACTAATGTTTAACTAATGAACCTTATTGTAAAGTGTTACCAAGTCGTTTCTTCGTGAATCGCACTACGCTGCTTGTGCTGAATATTTTTGAAAAGAAATCTGGTTGATAAGAGCCATTTTGTCATAAGATCCATTTGTTTGTGAATCAGTCACTAGTCACGCTTCAGACGCTGTATGTTATTGCGCGCAGTCGCTGAGGACAACTGAAGAGAGAGATGTGTTTTTGCTGTTATTTCATGACAGTCAATTCAGTTTGTAAACGTGGGTCAAAAAAGATTTTTCTGCTGTGGAGGGTGCATGAAAAGCAGTTTAGGAAACACTTGGTATTTTAAGAATCAATAAAGAGATCAATCAAATGAAGACGATTATTCTGAAAACACAAGCCTACTGCAAAATATTATTTTCTTCCTTTGTGTTTTTGTCTTGTTTTCTAGTACAAATATCTAAACATTCCTAAATCAAGATACATTTACTTGAGAATCAAAATGACTTAATATATTAAGTCTTGTTTTCTGAAAAAATACCAAAATTAAGTAAGTTTATGCATAAATCAAGAAAAAATATCTGCTAATGCGGTCAGATTTAAATGGAAACCAAGATTATGTTTTGTAACCTTTTGGCAGAGGGTTTTTTTAAAGCAAAAACTCACTAAGTTTTGGGGGGAAAAGACTATATCTTTTGTCATTTTGATACTTGAAAAAATTATGGAGAACTCTAATTGTGAGCTATAAAGGAGCAACTTTAAAGCAATAATATCATCCTCTGGGGTGAAGATTATGAACTGGCAATAAGGATGAAAACATTTAGAAGAAAATGATCTGAGTGCTAGCTTTAGCTCAGTGATTTAGCTTTATCATTGTGTCTATGAGGAAAACGTTTAACCCCTGGATGTACCAGCAGCAGTACCCAATTTGAGGACTGTTAGTCACTTTAGATAAAATGTGCCTGTTGAATTGGAGTCACAATGATTTTGGAGGCACATTGACCATATGCAGATCACTCTAAACGTTTAAGCTATATGTCTTTGACACTCAGATCAAAGAGGAATTGTTGATTTAAAATGCGGACTGAATTGGTTACCTTGATGTGGAATTATATTGCTGTCACAACAGAACAATTCTTGAAGGAAAGAAAGTCTGGGGAAACCAGCAATGTCAAATTACCTCAGATTCTGTCTGCAGCCATTACACCATCAAAAGAAAGAAACACTCCACAACAATAAAGCTGACATGTAAATGCATAAGAAGTTGTTGAGAAGTAGTTGTTTGTTTTTGTGTCAGGAAATGGAAAAAGATTTCATGTTGTAAGGAAGAAGAGAACGACAAAACCTTCCGAAGTAATTTTTGTATTCTTATCAACTTATTTTATAGAAACAAGTTGACAAGTAAACAGTTTATTTTTATTAGAATCAGCTGTTAAAGGAATTGTTCCCCAAAAATGAAAATTCTGTCATCAATTTCTCACCCGTGCGTTGATCCAAACTCATAAGCCTTTAGTTCATCGTCAATACACAAATTATGATATTTTTAATGAAATCTGAGATTTCTGTTGACCCATTTGGTGACTGTGACATCACCATGTCCAACATGTTTCTGAAGCAACATCTTTGTTGATCCTGGAACAACATTCCAATCAACCAATCAGATTTGAAGGACAAGTTGACAGTTTATGTCAAGTTTAGGCTTACAACCAGGGTTAGGTGCTTCAGTGTTATTCACCTATCATTTCCCTCTGTTTTTAGGGATTATTCGTAGGGTTAGGTTTAACGGTAGGAATAGGGTTAGGGCAAAATTTTTGGACAGGAATGTTGTTCCAGGATCAACAAAATATGTTGACCAAACTTGTCTTACTTGGCAAAATTCATTTCTCTAATGAACTAAAATGCTGTGGACAGTAAATGACTTGCCTGAGGTAAATGTAATGCTACATGAAATATTATTCTCAAGCTGTTTTATTGATGTCTTTCTACAGTTGAAGCACTGGTTGAGAGATTACATGTAAACATATTTATACATCGATCATCTGTTCTTCTTCTGCGCTTTTTCCTGTTGTGGCGGTTAGCAAACATTAGCATTAGCACAGTTGGCCCTTTCTGGATTGTAATGTGAATCACCTGTGACTGACTGTATGCTCCCAACCGTGACATCCATACTGTGACGGTTCTGGACTAATACATGTACCGTTACACCCTTAGTGGGAGAACAGAAATCTCTCATATTTCAATAAAAATATCTTCAGTTGTTTTGAAGATGAATTGAAGTTTTATGGATTTGGAAAGTCTTGAGAGTGAGTAAATGATGACATGATTTTCACTTTAGGGTGAACTATCCTTTAAGTGGTATTTAGTTGTGCCTAAATATTAAAGACAGAGCAATCGACTTCATCACTGATCATCCCTACAAAGAAGAGAAGTGCAATAAAATATCGTTAGCTTCAGCTCAACTCAGTACAGTTTTTTTTCCCCCAGATTTTTCATTTTCTTACTTTGAACACAGTGCGAAATAACTTCCCCTCCTGCTGCCTCTGTGTTTGTTTGTGTGTGTGTGTGTGTGTGTGTGCACACCTAACCCACGGAAACAATAATTGACCTTTGACTTTTAACCCCACCCTGCTCTTGGCAGCAATGCCCCATAGGTGAAAGTGCAAACCTTAAACTCCACAGACTCAATGTGCTGCACACAATGATTTTCCTGAATTCCAGGGATCAATAAAGCACATTTATTTATCTATCTATGATCTAACTATCTCAGAACTGAAAGCTGTGAGACACCGAGGAGCCCGGAAGCCATGAATAGTGTCATCTGAGACAAAACATGCTTTATGCCTCTAAGCTTCTATGCAAATATTGTGTAAACATGTTTAAATAATGTGACCTCAACAAGAGAAACGCTCTGTGTTACATTCTGATGGGAAATATTTCTTTCGATCTAGCTATCTATAAAAATGAACTGAACTGAATTGCCTTTTTAATGCAGGATTCAGGATTCATATTAATTCAAACCTTTTTCTGTATGCAAACGTCATCATATAAACAACATATGGGATATTTACATTTGATCATATTAATAATTAAAGTTTGAAATGCCAATTATACAATCTATGCATTTATATGAAATACATTCAATATGTGAAATACATAAATTGCATGCATCATGTTTATGGATTAACAAATTTTTCAGTTGATTCTGAATTGATATAAAATTAAAAGCTGTTTTCCAAAATTATTGGACTTATAGTTTAGAGAAATATTCACGATCAGCTGTATTTTAAATCACAATTAGTGTAGTTTGTTTTTGTTGCAAGAGTTTGTGTGACTGTGTTCTGCATAAAATCCTGTGCATCATGCGACCAATTTAAATTCCAGTTTATGAATTGAAAGGAGTCGATTTTTAAATTATGATGAAAATGGTGGAACCTGGTGGACAGAAATGAGTGTTGTGAGAGCTCTGGGTAGCGCTGATGAGAGCTTTTGTAGCCCTGGTTCATCTTTGATTGCCGAGTTTAGTGAGGTCTTGACGGGTCACTGGCCTCATCTATCGTCCATGTTGTTTGGATCCACTCGCTGGGCTTTCTGTCTCTCTGCTGAGCTTCACTCCTACGTGCTTTGGATACATCTAATTTCCTGTCAGTGACATGTCAGCTTCACATGTGACGTGCTGCTATTACTTTCCCATCTGTTTCCATTCATCTAAATTGCAATTGCTTGACTGGCACATGCAGAAAAACAGTATGTGATTTTTTATGAAGCTACTATACTTGAGTGAAAAATGTTCTTTCAAAATGAAAACTTTGAGTTAAGCCAAAGAGTAACCTTTAAAGTCAATTTAACATGAAGCAATCACATGTGAAAGAGAAACCTGATGCAATGGTGTTTAATCAAAATTGAATTGTTAAAGTGATCAGCATCAAACAGTCATTTTTTGAGTGTGTTTCACAACTAATCATGCCTGGTAAAACATCTACTGTACTTTAATGAAATCTTTTGTGTTTATATGTTTCCTGCAGGCTTTTTTTAAGGGCTGCTAACCAGTTAAACCTGCTTTCGACCACATTGGATTACCACAATGAGTGGATCTGTTTATTAACCTTTTAACCGTAGAAGCTCATCAACACTCTGTGCTTACCCCTCAAAAGGCCGAGAGCGAGTTTACGCTGGCAACTTGTTCGTCTCATCGCAAGACTCATCAACTGTGAAATTCACACAGGCTGTTCTACTCACTGAGCTTTTCACCACAGGCAAATGGCTTATAAAGACAATAAAAGGCAACATGGAGAGTAAGGTAATGGTTGAGAACAATAACACCAGAAAGCACCGGCCCGGGTTTAGTGGCTGATGCTGGTCTCAGCGTGTCTGCCATGAAGGTGATGGACCGCAAGAGACAAAAGACAGCTTGCTGTTCTCCGTTTCATCCCATTTTCATGATCATAAGGCATCCTAGAGCTACAGCTGTGCCAATATTATGTGGGCCACATTGGGAGAAAACATGATTATATTACAGAGGGATTGTCCAGGTCTGGGTTCTGCATGGAACTGAATGAGCGTGTAAAAGGGACTTGAGAATCATGGAAATTGGATCAAATTTAGAAAAATGGACCCAATTCTATTTCCCTCCTCCATTCTAAAATTCCCTTGTCTGAGCTTCATGGGTAATAAAAAAAGGGGAAAAAAAACACACGCTGCGTCCGAAATAGAGTACTTCCCTACCATATAGTATGCGAAAAACAGTACGCTAAAAGAATAGTATGTCCGAATGCACAATATTCGAAAAACAGTAAGAAAAAAGTCCCTGGATGACCTTCTACTTCCGCTGAGATTCTGAACTGTGTATTTGATGGACATTTTACTATCCCATGAGGCCACGGGAGGGGATTTGTGAATGGAAGTGAAGCGACACAACTAACACTGATCAGTCACATGACTGTAACAAGATGGAGGATTTAGTATGTCCGAATTCATACTATATAGAATGTACTTTTTTTAATGGTTATGAAGTAAGTTCAAATGTAGTACCTACTTAGTACTTGATTTCAGACGCAGAGACACTCTTTGAATCAGTTCACCACTTTAAAGACTTACATTTAAACTCTGTCCTTTTAAATATAGACCACATAGCTCTTATTTATTTATATTTTATTTCATTTACATTTTTTCTTTTAAATTAGTCTTTGTCTTCTGGGAAAATAGACAAATTTTGATGACTCATCCTGCACTACACAAATTTCTGTCCAATCAGATGCTTTTTAGATTGAGAATGTCCCTCCCCCTCATACCACTTGCAACCTACTAGTAAGATAGCAGTATTCATATTTGTCTTCTTCCAAAAACGTAATGTCTTCAAATGAAATGGGAACATGCATAAATGTGTCAGTTTCTTAAATATAACACTCAATGTTGAAGTTGTTTCCACACAGATGAATTTGTGAAACTGTGAGCATGTCCTTTAGACCAACACAATAGTCTCATTTGCAACACTGGCACATTAATATTTTATCACATATGACCTTGTGATCACGACTGACTCTTTATTATTCAACAATGGATGTTAAATTTCCTCTGATAAGCTTGTCACTGCTAAAATAATGGAATAGTTCAGACATATTTTGTGTGGGATCTTTAATGCTATTTATTATCCTCTATTTGCAACATTTCAATTTTCTTAATTTATGTACAGACATGGTTACTTTTATTACAATGCAACATCTTGGCTTGAACAGGAAGATATTTTTGCAGAATCAATTTATCAATATTGCACAGCCACACTAAACATTACGATAAAAGCATTCATATTTCTGGACTTTTGATTACTGATTATAATTTGGACCATCAGCAAGGTTGCTATACGTTCTGTTTATGTAGATATCAACATGTATTTTTCCCAATAGCCCATGTTAGCCGTGCTGTGCATCTCCCACACAGCTTGAAAACTGGCGTGATTCAATTCAGCAAACAGCAAGGCTGCCAGGTCTTTCTGACTAAACTGACTCAACAGTCAATAATGAAGTGTTTCTGAAAGTATTTGACCAGAACCTGTTGTGTTTTGTCACACATATTTCCAGGGCTGGGTACTTTTAAAGTGTATTTCACTTCAGATTACAAAATACATGCTTTAAAAAGTCATTTGTTACGTATTTCGTTAGATAACCCTAGTTTTGTACCTTAATCTAAATACTTTAAGTATGTAATAAGCATATAACACAATATTGCGAGTTTTTATCTCGCAATTCTGACTTTTTTTCTCTGAATTGCGTGATATAAAGTTGAAATGGCGGAAAAGTCACTATTGCGAAATGCGCAATTTTTCAGAAAAAAAGTCAGAATTGCAAGAAAATATGTCAGGATTGAGATATAAATTACGAGTTATCACATTATAACTTGCAATTGTGAGTTTACATATCCCAATTCTGACTTTATAAAATGAAATTTTGAGTTTAAATGTTGCAATTCTGAGAAGAAAAAGTTAGAATTGTGTGATTTAAAAAGTCGCAATTACCTTTTTTTTTTTTTTTCCAATTTTTTTTTTTCAATTACATGGACTCACGCAGAAAAATGAAAACAGTTGTGGATTATGCAGGTAACGACAAGACAGGTACGATTCAAGAGTATGTAGATTTTTGAATGGGGCAACTTTTATAAATTCAGTCATTTGTTCTTGTGGAGTATGTAAGCATCTGTTATGTGAATAGCTTATTCCAACAGTACTAAATAAAAATAACATGCAATTTTTATGATCCCTCTTATATTTTGTTAAAATTATTAAAATGTTGCATATTCTGCAAGATTATGAAACTCATGAACTGTTTATGATGCTGTTGCCCATCACAGTATACGTTCATTTCTAACTGAAATTAATAAAGTAATCGCTTTGGTAATCAAAAATACTTTTCAGATGTAACTGTAATCTGATTTCCACCCATTTAAAATGTAACTGTAATGAAATATCTTGTATTTTAAATAAGTTACATGTATTTCGTTACTCCCCAACCCTGCATATTTCCATGACTGTATGTTCACACAGCAAATCAGGCATGCTCAATTCTGAGGTTATTGCTTCTTCAAATCATGCTTTTTTTGGTTAGGTCGTTCATATGACATGTTCAAATGATCCATGCATCCATCCATGCATCCATGCATCCATCCATCCATCCATCCATCCATCCAATAAATGTATTAACAATATAAGGTGGTCCATATATTAATAAGGTCTAACATCTTGGCATTTAGCAGTTGAGCCACTATAAATCCAATTTGTTACCACATATGATAAAATGTACTATGTTGACATTTTTGATGTCATCCAACCAATATCTCCAAAAATCAAGATGAATGAGCATGAATATATGTGGTGTGCGGATATATAGCCTATATGAATATTGTATCCTTTACGTACAAATGTATGAAACATTCTACATTTTTCTAACACACACACCCTTAGGAGAACATTCAAAAGGTAAACTCATTCAGGTTCTGGTGGAAAATACCCACACTAGGTAATAGTAGTCACTGCATGGTGTTCAATTCTATGCCTGGTGCAATGCACTCAAAAAACCATTTTCATCAGAATGCTTTATAAGAAACACACAATATGATCGAACACACAAACAGAGCCATGGGGATGAGTTTGGCCTTTCCAAAAGACGGCTGCAAGATTTTCAATAGAGCGCTAAATTGGAACTTTAGCGGGTTTTGCAGCCATCAAGACATTGATTTGGCACAGCTGGACCGAGATGGCATGCATGCATGCTGGAAGCAGGTGAGACGCAATAACACGTATGTAGAAAAATGGAAATCAATGCAAGGTTTTAATATTGCAGAAGCAGTGCTGCTTTGGTAATTAAAGAAAATGGCAGGCATCAAGCTGCCATCAACGTAGATTGGTCCGAGGTAGTAGTCATGTGGAGAACGGTCAAAAAGGTCTAGTCTATTAAATCAATGAATCTATAAACCTGTCAGTCATTATTCTCTACAGGTTGGTCATATGATTGAAGTTTCATACAGAATTTCATTGTCCAACATGCATATTATAATTATCAAACAATCGCTTTCTGAGCACCTTACACTGTATTTCCACATGAATTCCACATCTTGGTCAGTTTTCACTGCTATGTAACTAAAAGGATGCACCAGATAGGATAAGACTGCTAACATAGTTGGAAATTTGTGTGTATCCTGACCCGAAGGTGACCGTTCAGAGCACATTTCACAACACTTGGGTCACATGCAGTGATATCACTCCTGACTACATCAGTCCCATGATGATATCAGAAGAATGACATCATGGCTGACAAAACATGACAGAGGCACATCTGTTGAAAAAGCTCTGTTATGCCTCAGTAGGATTACTGGGCACGCTGGAAAATAACGTGTGACATTCTATACTCCATCTAAAATTATGAAACACAAATTTTGTCTTTTTTATTGTGTATAAAGTAGTGGTGTCAGATCGATTAATCGTGATTAACAGTGCATATAAATTTATGCACACATATATATACAAACTTTTATGTTAGATGTGATTAATTGATTTGACAGAAATAGTATATTGGTATTATTTATATGCTATTATAGTTTTTATTAATGAATTAATTTCATTTTGATATTTTCCATTTTTCATTTAATATTAGTTTATTTTTAGTCATTTTATGTGCATATATATATATATATATATATATATATATATATATAAATGAAAAATATCAAAATGAATATATATATTAAACTTATTTTAGTTAGTTGTTTTAGTTAGTTCAACATTTCTAATTTTTGTTCGGTTTAGGTTTTTCATCTAATACCTTTTATTTTATTTAAACTTTATTTAAATTTAATCTTTATTTAAAATTTCAATAACAAAAATGTCTTTAATAGTTTTAGTTAATGGTAATAACCCTGGTATGAAGAGGTTACCAAAAATTATTTTAACATTTTTTTGTATTTTTTTTTAATTAATTTTCTCTCTTCTTATTTTATTATTTTAACTGTAATGCATGCACATGACTTAAGAATATATGGAATATTTGTACATTTAAAATTCACTTGTCACATTGCATGGCTACTTAGGTTCATTTATTTAAAAAATAAAGCAACTAAAAATGGTGGGGAAAAAATAATAAAATAAAAAATTATATATAGGTACAGTTAGGCACAACAACTAAAATACTTCTTTCTCTTAGACATACATCTATATTTTCACCTAAAATATGAATGTTGAGGATGCCTATACGAATGTGTTGGGAGTCTTTTTCCATTTGCTTGATTCTTCTTAAAGGAATGTTGCTTGTTTTATGGCATCTGGGACTTGGTGTCAAGAACCGTCAGGCTGTTGTGTGCCAAGAACCAAAATGATAAACGTTTGAGATTTGGTGATCAGCTGACAGTTTTCTTATTTCCTCAGAATTCAGGATTTGCTCAGAGGGATCCTGGAATCTAATTCCAACATGGCAGCCTTAGAAGCAAAACTATACCCAAGTGTTTTGGGAAATGTCATTTTTAATTAAATCCCAGGTTCTTTAAGATAAGCTGTTAGACTTTAATTTCACCTGGGGCATCAAGCAAGGAGCCAAAATACCATTATGTAAGTCTGTCACAGTCAATGATATCTAACCGACTGCTACAGCGGGTTTGACTGACTTGTTGAGTGTTAATAGCGTTACGCATAATCAGTTTAATTAAGCTAGGTAATTCACTCTACATTTATGTTCTTAGTATTATTTAATGAAAACAAAAGTGATAACAACTAAAACTAAATAATAATGGTATGTTTACAAAGGTTGGATTATAAAACTGTCTCTCATATAATGTATTAATAAATGGTGTAGGTTCATAATGCATGACTTATCTCTAACGTAAATGATTTTTTATATATACGTAAATGGCAAATGAGAACTCTTAGCAATCTTCTAGACTTTATCTCCTAGACAGCAATGGAATTAAATGGAAAGTTATAGAGAGCTTTGGTTTCTGCTGAAAAGCCCCTGTAGTCTCACATGTGTCTCAAATGTCTGCAATTCAAAGTGAGAGATTTCAATATGAACTCAAGCGTTTCTCATCAGATTTGTCTGATCATCAGATTTAATGGTTGTCCCACTCATTAAAAAATGTTGGGTTAAAAATAACCCAACAAGTAACCCAACTATGGGTCAACATAGCACCTTCCCAACTGTGGGTTATTTTTAACCCAATGATTATTAAAAAATAACCCAACAGTTGGGTTACAACTAAAAAATAACCCAACGATAACCCAACTAAGATAACCCAACACAGTGACTCAATATGTACAACCCAAAGGTTGGGTTAAAAAAACAACCCAATGTTTTTTTTACTGTGAATATCTGATGAAACAATTGTCTCATTTGTGTGTATTTTTTATTTCTCAGAAGGATTTTAGGAGGAATTCCATCTGTGGAAAAAGCTGAAAGATACTGAAATCTTCATTAAGTTTCCTGAGATTTTGAAGGAACGAGCGCTGAGCAATTTAACTTTCTTCTCTTTTTTGTAGGCTATTGCTGATCCAATTGAATATAATTAGATAATAAGTGATAGACATATTGATTTTGAATGATAAAAATGTAAAATTAATAAACGATCATAACAGAGTAACACAAACAGTTGTAAACCAACTTCCAAGTAATATCAAAGAAAAATGTTAGTCTCAATCTTAATCAAACGTTTAGTTCAATGTTAACCAAAAATCGAATTAATGTATTAAACATAAATCTAAGTCTATAAATCTATAAGTCTGAATAAAATGCTGTTGCCTATAAGGAAAGTAAAGTCAGATGAGATTTCGTTGGTTCAAAATGCAAAGAGCAAAAAATGAGTCACGACTGAGAGAATGTCATGAAGATCGCCTTTCGTAAACCATAAAACTAAAGACATTAGCAAGTTCATCTTTACGCAGATATCCAAAACCAGTAAACCTCAAAGGCTAAACAACTTAAAATAGTATAATTGTAAGCATCTCAGCATTTTGGAGGTCTAAAGTACAGTTTAATAATGGTGCCAGACATCATGTGATGAAAAATTTAGGGGCTAGTTCCCCTTTCTCAGAATTGAAATGTACCCGTTAAAATCAAGTCCTATTAAAATGTACTCTGACCTTTGAATCAAACCATGTACATGTCTAGTTCTCCAGACATGGCCCTTTTAAAAATATCTGTACTTTATCACCCTATTGTTTGCAGACGCCAATGGAAACTTTCAGAAACCCAATACGTGTGGAACAGAATTAGAAAAGAACTTAGAGCAACATAAGACACATTTCATGACAGAAACAGTACACATTTGTCTTGAAAGAATAATAATAAAAAAACACAAAACAATAAATGATTAAATGATTGATTATAAACAAGAAAAACATCTCCATTTTCAATCTCCACCCATGAAGAATAAAAGATTATTACAGTATTTACAGTAGTGTTTGTGCTTAATATTACCTGCATTATTATATATATCATTATAGGCTTACAGTAAATGGTCGTTGAGTTTACAGTAGGTGTGTATGTGATTGTCTCATGTATTGTGTGTTTCCTCATGTCACAGTTTCCGCCTCCATTTTGTCACTAGTGTGTTTGTGAGTGTGTGTGTGTGTGTGTGTGTGTGTGAGAGCTAAAGCCAGTGAGGAGGAATAACACACACACTCACTCTTCAGCGGGTTTATTTTTTGCGCAGATCACCAGAAATGGACGGGTGAGCATTAAAAACGCTCTTCATTTACATGTCTATAAAATAATAATTTAAACGGGAACTAGAAGAGTGTATTCACACTTATTGAAATGCTAACGCTGCTAACACGCTACCGCTATACTTTAACACTTAAACTATTGGATATTTATAATCTCACCGTAACGGTTGTATTGTTTTATACAACATGTCAGTATATAAAATCGGCAAAAACTCAAATATAAATATACATAACAAAAATGAGTCAAAAACAGCAAGCATGCGTTAGCAGGTTAGCATCACTAGCTGTTTGTTTGCTCATGTTGGCCACACAAAATTAAACAGGAGTTTAATTAAACAAGCTTGATTTGTAATTGATATATTAATGTCCAAGAATGTGATTTAATGGACCTCATTATGGGTTTATTTAGGTTGAAGTTATGTTTCTTTTGTTAGCCTCACGTTAGCTTTTATACCTGCAAATAAATATGTATATATTTTATTAAACCTCTTAGTGGTTGCATTTAAAGCGTTAAAAAATTGATACTAAAAGACTAGTTATTTTCAACTAGCCCAAGTATGTACTCTCTAGGTCTGTGTGTCAAAACCTAGTGAGCTGGTTGCTACCTAGACTGCATTCTGGACATTACTGTCCCACAATCTAGTAACCTGCCTACCTAGGCTACATTTTGAGCATCATGGTACCAAAAATATGTAATAACCTAGTGAGCTGCTCACCCACACAGCATTTTTTGAGTGTTTTACTCTCAATGTGTTTTGCTACATATCTAAACAACCTTTTTTTGAAACTTGAAACCTATTGAGCTGACAGAATGTCCTGGGCTGTTGAAGGAAGAGCGGGATAAAGTGATGAAAATTATGAAATGTTCATCAACTTAATTTGTTGTGTCATTAAATAATGGAGGGGATTTGAAAAGATTCAGATTAAAGGATTTCTAGCCCTCCCTCTCTTTTTCAGTCCTGAACTTGCATGTAAATTCCTGGTGTTTAATATGTCTGATTAAATCTCACTTTCTGTTTTCGACAGCATTGGTGACGTCGCAGTTGGTGTGAAGGTAAACACTGTTTTCAGTGTCCTTTGTGCAGTTATGTAGTCTGGCTGATGGATATTACAGATAGATAAGTGAGGTATTTTGCAGCGCAATAGCAAACTGACAAAGGAAACGGTACAACACTACTGTGAATACGATCATAATGTTATGGAATATAGTTTTTAATAGATGTGTCTGTTGCACTGGTGAGACAAGTGGAAACCACAACAGAAATTTGACCCCATGGATACCAGAGCAGTGCTGGTGTTTCCTCTACCACTGTTGCATAGCAAAGTAGGCCATTTTTTAATAATAAAACATTTAACAATATGGCTGTCAGGATGCGTGCAATAAATTGTCATACAACTTTTAACAGTGTCAGATTTCCATTTAAGCTTAATTACAGATGTACCTGTTGAATTTTGAACCAAATATTTTCCCTTTTCCATTCATGTTATATGGAATCCATCCACCCTTAAAGGGATAGTTCACCCGAAAATTAAAATTCTGTCATCGTTTACTCACCCTCATGTTCTTCCAAATCTGTATGAGTTTGTTTCTTCTGTTGAACACAAAAGGAGATATTTTGAAGAATGTTGGTAACCATTGGCTTCCGTAGTAAGAAAAAATATATTAAGAAAGTCAATGACTACCTTAAATTTCCTTTGTTTGGATGGCAATATCTGAAAAATGAGTAGTAATTAGTAGTAAGACCTATTCTGAGATAACCAGTGATGCTGTCATCTCACTCTTATTCAACTAATTGTGGCATAGTCTCCATAAACAGCAAAAATAGGATCTATAATCAGTACATTTCCAGTGCATAAACTTGCATATTAGTCTTCCTCCATCCTGTTCTCACATTTAAGACATTCCCTTGCAAACATTTTTTGGAGGTGGATTAGAAATAACTACCTCTGAAGTGGGATGGTGTCAGCTGGGGGCTTATATCAATGCTGACATCAGACATTACAAAAAAAAAAACCATATATATAGTTTATATATATATATATATATATGTTAGTGCTGAGATTTTATATGCAGTTTTGTAAGCTATATGGTAGAATGTCTTTGCCAATTTCATTCTCACCTCATTCAAAAATATAATATATGCTTTTTTAGTGTTTCTGTCAGGAGCATAATTTCTCTCTCTTTTTTTAAACTTATTTGCGTATCGTGTGTGCGTCAAAGCTACAAGAAAAAAGATAAAGAAGCCTAGGGTGATGCAAAACATAATTTGTTTTTGAATGGACAAAGAATTGCCAAGCCATTTAAGTGCATTATTGGATATTATGTGGCTGATTCTTTGTCGCTGAAATAAAAGTGTTGTGCGGAAATGTAGAATTGTCCCTTATATATTAGATACAGGTCTCCATCTCCGCTTTTCATAAAATTAGGCTGGTAGTAATTGAATGGGGGCAGTTTATGTCCAAGAGAGTTAGAGAAGAACTTGTTCTTTCGCAGAGATGCCTTCTGAACACAGGCCTTTTAACTCGGTTTGTTTGCCAACAACAGAATTTTCCTTGCCGGAAAACAATGTTAACCAGTCTGTCTGGGAAAGCAGGTGGAAAAAGAAGCATTTGATCTTATTGCTTTAAAGTTATGTTTTTTTTCTCCATTCTTTCTAATCAGTTTTGATGCTGAGGCTTGTCTGTTAAGACCTTGCCATCTCTTAATGCATTCTTCTGCTTTCTGTCGTTTCGATTTGAAACTTCACCATTCCCTTGATTGTTTGTAGTGTCGATGCCCAGAAGGCAGGCGCGGCGGCGAGTTTATTGGCGCCGTAAAAGCCACGTCCATAAAGAACAATTCGGTGGAATTTTTGGGAGGCACAAACCTGAGATGATCCTATTAGGAAGTTTGGTTTGTGCTGGTTCGTTATTTGCCTGCCATCCAATCCTTCACTTTTAGCTGCACTTCAAGCGCCGACCCGATCGCATCGGAGCCCTTTGGGAACACGGGCAGCTCAGGATGAGATGACAGTGTCTGACATCTTAGACTCAACAAGATTAAAGCAACAATCTAGAAAAATAAGGCAGAAAGGCAGGAGCGCCTGGACGTGTGTTTTATGTGCAGTGATTCCTTAAGCTGTCCGCAGAGAGCTGTATTTCATTGTTTGGTTGAGGGGATTTGTGAAGGGAGAATGTCTTTATTGGAGGGCAGGATTTTATCTTTCTTTTTGTGTTTCTCCACAGAGAGGATCAGATGAGCTGCTGTCCGGCGGCATGTATAACAGCCCCAGTTCTGGGCTGAGCAGTATCAGCGGTAAGTTTCCCCGACTTCCCTCATCCCAAAAATATGCCGTTTTCTCGACCATGAACAGCATTAAAACAATCAAATTATAACAGATGTTTCAGCGGGATATCTGATCTGTGATGATCCTATCTGGGAATAACCTTACGATCTCCTGTAGGTGGGCACCCACGCTTAAAAGCATGTGATCGGAATTGAGATTATGTGTGCTCTGCATCTTATTACAGCTTCTCCAACAATAGTTTTCAGTATCCTATTCAGTAGAGGAAAGACTTTACACGATTAAGGGAATATTTTCTTCTCGGGTTCCTTCTGTGAAGAATTTCAATTGAAAGTGTGTGAAGTGTAATAGAAGAGAAACTTCAAGGACAGTTTAGACATTTTTATGTTCGTGTTTAAATCGGCATTTTACTTTTTTATCCTGATGTTGGCATTATGGTTTTTAAGGGTTCAAGCTCCTAGCACTGAAACCCTATTGTAATTGTTAGAATTCCCAAGGATCGGCATTCTCCCCTAAAAGGGATCGGGCAGACCAAACTGTAAGTTGCAGAGACTTTGAAACTTTGAGGGATGGTAGTATCCACCCCGTCTACAATGTCACCAAGGCTTGCCCCAATCAGCTTGATGGTGGCACTACAGCGATCAAAAGTACGTAATGGCTCATAACTCTTAAACCATTAGTCGCAGGCTCAAGTTTCTTATATTGTTGGAATCCTTGGCTCAAGACAAACAAAACGACTTAATGGAATTTTCAGAAATTTTGGTTTTTCCGAGAAACTCACTTTTGGGAATGTAACACGGTTCTTAAGAACGGGAAGGAGGCGGGAACCGGCGAACGTTAAACTTGACTTTAATAATAAAATAAGCACACAATAAAACGAAACTAAAGCAAAATAAAACACAACATAAAGTCCAGGCCTGATCCTCTCTCGTCCTTCACTGTCGTCGCTCCTCCGTGAGAGACACGAGACCGGTGCGCTGAGTAGCTGGCGCGTGGCAACTGGCCACTTGATGGCACTATAAAATGAAAAAAAAAACACAAAAATGTCTGTATCTACACAGTCAAGTCCAATTGACTTAACAACTACATGTGGTGTCTTTGACCAAGGTGCCACGATTGTCAACGAGGACATTTGAGTATCTCCAAAAACATGGCTGCCATTTGCCAATGAAGTTCAAGCAGCTGCCAGACAAGGTTAATGGAGGTCGATAGGAACGAAACTCGCTGGGCCTGTTTGACCCACGGCCCTAGAGGCCTGTGAGAAATTCGAAAGAAGTCGGCCACCGGGGGCGACTTCGTGTTTTTCACATGCGTAAAGGATTGTATATCACGTGATTTTTCGCACATGCACACAACAATCATACCATATGGTAGAACTCCTCATTCTGAGCAACTTTGCCTCTAGGACCACCGCTGTTGTTTGTTGATTATTTCAAAAGCCTACTTTCACAAACTAGTCCTAGTTTTTTGGTTCAACCTCAATAACTATTAAAAAGCTTTAAAACATAGATTCCCTCAGTAAATTGCCTGTTTTGGTTGAAAATGGTCTTTTCCGTCTATGATCTAAGTGGTTACAGGCTCGCTAAATAAAACATAATACCTTTTTACATGTGCTTAAAGGCCTTTAGGTGTTTGAAACCTCATTAATAGCTGCTTACAGCTACATTTTATTTGTTTTTCTCTTTATTCCCTGTATAATGTCCTTTTATTGGCTACCTTTGGCAGATACGACATCCAACGGCAGTGACAGCAAAAAACTTCGAGTTGAAGACAGAGTCGGCGATGCTCCACCATCCCGTGTTCTCCACATTAGAAAGTTACCCAACGATGTCTCGGAAACGGAGATCATTGCCCTGGGCCTTCCTTTCGGAAAGGTCACCAATATCCTGACGCTGAAAGGCAAAAACCAGGTGCGTGGCCAGCTGAAATGTTTTTCAATTTTGCTTGTGTCAAAGTTGGTTCTTGAGAGAGATTTGCTATTTCTGGTCTGAGTTCATCTTACCTCTTCACTGAAATCATCTTTGTGTTTAGGCGTTTCTGGAGCTCAGCACAGAGGAAGCTGCCATGACAATGGTCAATTATTACTCAGCTGTGACACCTCACGTCCGTAGCATGCCTGTCTACATTCAGTATTCTAATCACAAAGAACTCAAGACTGACAATTCAAACCAGGTAACAAATTACCTGACTCGACCACAAGTCAAAATACGTCAAACGACAACCAATCAGAACGTAACTGTCTTTAAATCCAGCAGTGGTCCAGTGAGATTTTGCTTTGAGCATTAGACATTTTCAGCTATTTAAGGTGTGCATGCTGCCCCTCTGTTAGAACTTGCGCTACTATTCAAAAGTTTAAGATTTTTTGATTCCTTTGGCTTCATTTATAAATCATCAGTAAAAATATTAATAATTGCAGAATATTATTACAATGTCAAATAACTGTGTTCTATTTGAATAAATGTAATTTTTTCCTGCGATGACAAACATAATTTTCAGCATCATTACTCCAGTCTACAGTGTCACATGATCCTTCAGAAAACATTCTAATATGCTCAAGCAACATTTTTTATTATTGTCAAAGCTGAAAACAATTGTACTGCTTAATATTTTTTTGGAAACTTTTTATGACAAGTTATTGAATCGTGCTTGTGTCTGATCTCCAGTCAGGTGGTACTCCCACATCAGGGTCCAACTCTAGTGTCGGTGGCGGTGCACCCTCCAGTCCAGTACTGAGAATAATCATTGATAACATGTTTTACCCCGTCACCCTGGATGTGCTGCAGCAGGTGGGCAAGCCGCAGTTTTGATCAGCCTCTTATATTGACAGTTTACATTGGTGACAAGTTGATGTCTTGTTGATGATGTGTGTTAATTGTTTTTTTTGTAATGTCTTTTTCCCTCTGTTGATAGCTCCCCTCAATGCTCTGCTTTCTCTGTCAATAGATCTTCTCAAAGTTTGGCACCGTCATGAAAATCATCACATTCACCAAGAACAATCAGTTTCAGGCCCTGTTGCAGTTCAACGATCCAACCAATGCGCAGCAAGCTAAAGGGGTGGGTTTGCTCACAGCGGAAGTTCATGTGAAGAGCACGCTTTTAGTGCTCTACGAAGACGACACATTCTTTCTCTCTGTCTCTCTCTCCACCTTGCTCCATCTTTTTCTGTTTTCTTCTAGGCTCTAGATGGTCAGAACATATACAATTCCTGCTGTACCCTTCGGATAGACTACTCAAAACTTGTCAACCTGAATGTGAAATACAATAACGATAAGAGCAGGGACTACACCAGACCGGAGCTTCCTGCTGGAGATGGGCAGCCTTCTCTGGATACATCTATGGTCTCTGCCCTGAGTAAAGACTCCAGTTCCCTGCTCGGTAAGATCCCAGGTACTTGCCTCTTTTTTTTCTATCTATTCTCTATGTCATCCAGTCCTTTTTGTTTTTTGATATGACTGCATTGGCGCCGTTATATGCGAACTGAGCTGAGCCGGACGATTACGTCACTGTTTTCTCCAGTGCTGATATACATAAATTAACTAGACTAATAACTGTTGATCTTTGCAACGGAATGAATCAATAATATATAGAATAAGCTGGACAATGACACCATTTTCTTTGGGAGCTGCTGTGTAGCCAAAAATGATTTGCCAGTTATTAATGTAAAGTTGCTTTGCCACAATTTGCATTGTAAAAAGCGCTATATAAGTAAAGGTGACTTGACTTTTGTCTTCATTCACATGCCTTCGCGCACCCTCACTGCAAACCTGTATGAAAGGAAACGTGATCTTTGCACATCTGTCTGCATTGACATGAAGAATATAGACTCTTAGCAATGACTTTAAGTGCAGAGCTATGCTAAAGACACTGGGGTGTTCACTCAAGTTGTCCTGAGAGGTGTTTTTTAAAGGAACCTTTTTTAAGCTAGACACATTAAAAATGTGGCACGAGATGCTTAAAAAACAGCAAGACTATTTATCTGTTGAGTACTCAAGCAGACAAAACGATCATTGGTTGCCTGTTTAATTCGAAACATTGTTTGTCACCAAAACCATCATCCATTTAAGTCGTGATTGATTCTGAGCACCACTGAATAAGGACAGTATTTCAATCAGCGTCATTGATTTAACTCTGCCTGAATAGTGTGAAAATGAAAATAAATAGAAAGCTGTGTTTATGAAAGACTGAATATAATTGGAATGTGCTCTTAAGTACTGTAAAATGTCATGTAGGCCTGTGTCTCTGAGTGCTTGAGTGACCTTTTCTCAGAGATCTGCTCATAAGGCCTCTTAATTTAAAATGCAATTTGACATTTCCCCTGCCACATAATCAAGCAGGTATTTTATTGATATTAGGCTTAAAATTATTAGGTTTTAAAATCCCACATAGTCTTAACCTAGTCGTTTTCACATCAGGATAAAGAACTAATATGTTTTACCTGTGTGTAATTCAGCTTTTATTGGCTGTCACAGCTAAAACAGACATGTGATGATGGCTTAGCCACTTTCTTAAACTTTTCTCTACAGGTAAAGTTGGACAAATGATTACCTTTTGAATATATAGCATCACTTTACAAATTTTGCAGTTTTGTACTATGTGCATGTATATTTGATAACTTCTGATCTAGAATGCCTGTTTATACCTACCTGTGTGATTCCAGGTGCTCTGAGCCCGTTGAGTGCGGCCGCGGCCGCTGCTGCCGCAGCTGGAAGAGTCGCTCTGTCCGGGCACACGGGGGCCAACGGAGTGCTGCTCGTTAGCAATCTAAACGAAGAGGTCCGTGTAATATTACATCTCAGCCTCTCCCTCACATTTACATTTTTCTGTTTGTCATGCCATGTTATTTGTTTGGACTGAGAAAGTGCCACTTCCTTCACTTATAATTTAAAATAATTTTGCCTTGTATGTACATGTAAAACATACTAAAATCTTAACAAAAACTTCCTTGGTCATGTTTAAACCCAATATTAATATTTCTTTACTGCTTGTAACTTAGATATAATTGTGCATGCCAGCCATGGTATTTGTTGTAAGGAATATACAACTTGGTGGTCTCAAATGAAGGCTTAATGTTATATTTTCTACTTTTAATTTTGGGGTGAAATATGATACAGGCATTTCTTTGAGAGTTTGATGCCTTTCTTAAACCCACTTGTTTATTATAATAACAAGAAAGTCTCATTAATTGTATTATCTGAATCCGTT
Source organism: Zacco platypus (assembly GCA_038088235.1). Taxonomy (NCBI): domain Eukaryota; kingdom Metazoa; phylum Chordata; class Actinopteri; order Cypriniformes; family Xenocyprididae; genus Zacco; species Zacco platypus. The sequence continues at coordinate 6,171,712 of CM076065.1, forward strand.
AGTGCTTGTCTCTGTATGGTTTGACAACTTTCTCGGTTGGACCTTAAGTTCCACAGAGCGTCTCATTCTCTCTCTTTCTGTATAAACCCTCTGTCTCTCACTCTGTGAAAGCTAGTGAACCATGGATGTGGCATTACCCCTTTGCTTATCTGATAAAATCAACGAATATTTGTGTTCTTTAAACGTCAGACTGCACGTAATGCTGTGAGGTCAATTGTGACTTTGTCTGTTCACACCATAACTTTAAAAGGTGGTTTTCATGTCTACACAAGCATGGCAATCACAAAGAACCAAGTAAAACTCTGTGAACCAAATGCTTGAAACTGTGACGCTTTTGGCTTTTCCTGATCTTCAAACTCCTGCATGCATCTTTAAAACTTCATAACTCTGCCGGTATTCAGATCATTGTTATCATTATCAGATTCTCTTTATTTTTTGGTATAATGTATCCTTACCCTGGTGTTGGGTAACTACATTTGGCACAATTATTTGCTTATATAATGTAAAAATGCATAAAGCAGCCATTCTCTGACCAAACTCCTGCATTTCCTGTGTACTGACCTGTATTATATTTTTTGTCCCCCCTTTATTTATATTCTGCATTTGCTTCCCCCTCTTTTCTCCATTTTGATTTTGTCCCTCTCTTCCATCCTGTCTCTCTCCCCCTCTGTCTCTCTCTCTCTCTTTCTTTTCCCCCCTCATATCCTTTTCTTTTTCTTTTTGGTCCCTTCTTCCCACGCCTTGACCACACCTCGTTGTTCATGCTTTTTTTTGCTTGAACAAAACTTCGGACCCCCCAATTAACCGCCCTGAACCATGATCCATGACCACATCACCATTCTGCGGAAACCACCCTCCGTTATGGATGATCTGTTCATCTCCGCTCTTCCTCGACTCTTCTCTCTGTCCGCTTGCTCCTCTCTCCTTCTAAAGATGGTTACGCCCCACAGTCTGTTTACCCTCTTCGGTATGTTCTCGTTAGCTCTACATTTTTTTTTAGTTTGATTTCTGTTATTATTATTCATGTGCTTTTAGTTCTTTTATTTAAAGTCAACATGAAATGAAAATTGACCCAATTGACATCAGTAATACACGTTTCTGCACATATTGACCGTTGAATATTGATAGATTTTGCGTGTCTGCTAACCCATATGCAATTTCTAATATTTTTTATTTTTGCTTTTAGACTTTATATTGCACTTAGTCAACAAAGACTTATCTGTAAGCTCAATGTTAAAGATTAAGTAAATACTTGTTAAAAATATTGGTCAAACCCTGTTATTGGTTTGATATATTGGTTTATTGTTGGTGACCAGTAATCAAATAGCGATTTATTCATTGTTGAGGGAACTTCTCTAAATTTTGATCAATAGTTAATGCTGCCTTTAAAGGGATAGTTCACCCAAAAGTAAAAATTCTTGTCATCTTTTACTCACCCTCAAGTTTTTCCAAACCTGTATGAATGTCTTTCTTCTGAATTCAAAAGAAGATATTTTGAAGAATATGGGTAACTAACCAAACTATTGATGGGCCCCAATGACTTCCATAGTGTGGGAAAAACATACTTTGGAAGTCAGTGGTTACAGACATTCTTCAAAATATCTTCTTTTAAGTTCAGCAGAAGAAAGACATTCATACAGATTAGGGCGAGTAAATGATGCCAATTTTCATTTTTGGTTGAACTATCACTTGAACTTCGTAATAACAATGAACTTAACATTTAAATTTAGCCTCAGAAGTGGTTACTGGTGATTGGTAGTCCTTCACAATCGACTGAAAACTTGCATTCAGATTCTATCACAGCACAGAATGTCCACTTTACGTTATTAATCAATTCTGCATTGATTAAAATCCAGCCCTACATATTTTTTTTTCTCCTCGTGTTGAATGTTTTTGGAAATACATTATGGAAGTAAAAATGGCTTGTAAATGCCATTTTATGTTGACTTTAAACCATTAAAATTAATTGGCTTTTAGAGTAAAAGTCTTCTGCTTTATTTTCTTTCAGTCTTTTGAAGTATTTAATTTGTTTCAGTGCATGTGATCTTTGGTTAAGTTTGCACAGTTTTTATGTCCCATCTTAGTTCTTAATTTATTTTGAATTTGAGGGTGTATATATCAGAGTCTTCTGTCAGGTTGTGATTAGTATTCTCCATTTCGATGAACGTTCTTTGAGTCTGTCGTTCTATCTTTCCACTCTCCGAGTCTCACTCCTCACTTTTTCCTCCCTCTCTCGCTTCTTCTCTGGCTGCTGGCTGCTCTGTTCGCAGGAGTTTATGGAGACGTGCAGCGTGTGAAGATTCTTTTTAATAAGAAAGACAGCGCACTGATACAGATGGCTGATATGAACCAGGCTCAGCTTGGTAAGATCCATACTGAAACATCCTTAATGGCACAGCAGTTATTGTCATGGCTAAGTTTACACTCCAGTCGAATCCAATTGAGTTCCATTCAGGCTTTAAAGATGACGTCAAATCAAAAAAGACTCAAATATCTGAATGAAAATATCTACATATTTTCATTCAGAATGAATGTCCTTGGTTTTATTGTACAAGATTCATCAAAATCTTATATCTCTTAAAAATTTTTCCCAAGGCAGTGTGGGTGAGACTGATTGGTATTAACCAATAATAAGAACATCTGAATAACAAATCAAATCCTGACGGATGAAATCAGGTCCCACCCACATTATTTACGTCTGAATTTCACTCACATTCCAGACGTTTGTGGATGCTTTCAAGAATATATTGTACTATGTTGATACATTTGGTTGGTTTTTGAATAATCTATTCAAAAGTTTGGGTCTGTGACACTGAAGACTGAAGTAATTTTGCCATTATTAGAATGAATTGCATTAATATATTGTAAAAATATGGAAATATTATTATAATACATTAAAATAGAACAGTTATATTAAATTGTTGTAATATTTTCAGATTTTTTTCTACACATTGTCATGGTTCTCTAGCTTTTTCTCATTTCTCTTTTGGTTGTACCTCAGCTATGAGCCATCTAAACGGTCAGAAGATGTATTCAAAGATCATTCGCGTTACGATGTCGAAGCACCAGACCGTTCAATTACCGAGAGATGGTTTAGATGACCAGGGTCTCACAAAAGACTTCACAAACTCACCCCTGCATCGTTTCAAAAAGCCTGGCTCCAAGAACTTCCAGAACATCTTCCCTCCTTCTGCCACGCTGCATCTGTCAAACATCCCGTGAGTAAAAGTGCTATTCGGCACTTGTCAATCTTTGTGTCAGTCATCGCAGAGCTAAGTCATTTTTCTGTCATGTTTTGAAGGCAAGACATAACTGAAGAAGACCTCAGAGTCCTGTTCTCCAATTCCGGTGGCACTGTGAAAGCTTTCAAGTTTTTCCAGTAAGTATGTCGCCATTTAGCTCGTCATCATCTGCCTTTTCTTTCAGTCGTGTGACCGTTTTTGCCGGGCTTTTTCTCTTCAGAGATCATAAAATGGCCCTAATTCAGATGACAACAATTGAAGAAGCGATTCAATGCCTAATTGACCTCCACAATTACAACATGGGTAATAACCACCACCTGAAGGTTTCCTTCTCCAAATCAACCATCTAAAGGAACCTAGAAGGTCTTCTTTTCTAGTGTTACCTGTTGACTGTTCAAATACACTGGGGACCACAATTTTGAGCTTCTTTACCCTTGTTTCATTCCTCAAAAAGATGTTGAAAGAAGGAAATATTGTGACTGTTTTCAAGGACAATTTTCTTACCCCATTTCCCTCTTACCGGCGCTTCTGACTCATATACTCTTTGAGTGGCGGAAGGGTGTCGTGATGTACAGGCTGAACCTCTTACAATAAGCAGAAAAGAATGTGCCTTACAAAACTTACATAAATCTTTTCATACTTCATTTTCTCAAACCCAAGGCAGTCCTCCGAGCGTGAGGTATTACACTAAGTTTTGTTAAGACGAATTTTTTTCCCTCGTGTCCGATCTGTATAGTGTGTGAAAGCCTTTGAAATGTTTTCCTCTTTTTTGCATTTTATGTTTGTTCAATTCTTAATGGCTGTGATGTTTTGATTTAAGAATTGTAAATAAACCTGTGATTCTCTAGTGTTCGTCACTGAGATGTTAGGCCCACTCTTAACTCGCCAATCCAACCAAACCTCACGTCATTTGAAGGGAAGTCATTATTCCTAGTGTTGCATGGATTGGAAATCACTTCTTGTGTGATTTGGAAAGAAAACTGTGGTAGAAGGGACCAAAGTTTATGTGCCTATAGTCTTAATTTAGATTGAGCAGTTTACTTCACTTTTCAGAAGAAAGGAGACCCATGAACTGGCAAGAAAGAGAAGAGTTGAGGAAAGAAATAATATTGAGTGGCAATCCACACTGAATTTTTTTTTTTTTAAGAGGTACAAAAGAATCCTTGTGTATTTTTTTTAAATATCTGTAGGAATGTATTATTCGGCATAGTTTCGATGTGGCCCAATTAAAAGATTTTTTTCTAACAAAAGCGGGAAGGTTCACTTGGTTGTGTGTTTTGATGTCCCTTTTTCCTTCCTATTTTCTGCTTTAGTCCATAGCATGCTCAATAAACACTTGTGTAGTTTGCATTCACTCTCTCTCTCTGTCTCTTCCACCCCTCACTGCTATTTGTTTATGGTTCTGACATCTTGTTGTCTTGGATGGGAAGTGGTCAGTCAGTGTCGGTGGTTTTGGCAAAAACAGATTTGGACAATATTTGGATTTGTTAGTGTTAAAAACATTTCCCACCCTGTAAATCCTTATTGCTTGTGGACCAACCCGTCCTTCCAGGATTATTGCTTTGCCTTTTAGTGTATCCTTTCAGTTGACACTTGATTCTGTATCACATGTTCAAGTGCTCCTGCTCTTCCTCTATTAAAAACGATGATCCTTTCAGTGAAGTTCTCAGCAATCACATGACCTTTTTTCTTTTAAAGTGGTCTAAATTTGACACATTTATCCCGTAATTTTGCATGCACCTTTAAATCAACCTTCATTTTGTTTCAGAATGTGCTCTGATCTTTTTGATTTCAAATAGTTTTCTAAAATATTATTCCTGTAATACCAAGCAATTCATAACTACCTCAAATTGTAATACTGAGTGGTTGAACAAGTGTTCAAAAGATCCTTTGTCTGTTGTAGTCTGAAAAGCGAAAAAAGTGCATGAAATCTTTTACAAGCCAGATCTGAAGATGAAATTTTGAAGATTTCTTTCAGATCTGTTTTTTTTTAAGTAGTTTTTTGTCATTCAGGATGTGCAGTAGTGTTCACATTCACTCATTTTTTCCCAGTAAAGAGTAAAAGGGACACAGCTACGGACACTGGGTATGCACAAAATTAATATTGGGTCATTTAATTACTGTATTTGCGTTATTATAAGGGTAGGTGTAGTCGTTAATAAAACACAATCTAACAAGTAGCAAATAAATAGTTATTTTATCATGAAATTTTGCCTCAATTCCAGCCATTGCTAGTGAATTATGTGGTGTTTGCCACACAAAAATAAGGTTCTTGGCATCTATGGTTCCATGAAGAACCTTTAACATCCATGGAATCTTATCACAAAAGGTTCTTAATGGTGGAAAAAGGTTCTTCTGATTATTAAAATGTCCTTTATACTCCTTTAAAAAAATGGTACACATCGCTGAATCAAAAATGGTTCTATGGCATCACTGTGAAAATGTATTTTTAAGAGTGTATATAGTGAATAGTGATCGATTGAATGATTTCGAACACAGCTTGTACATAAATATGAGTAAAAACAAAGTAACGCTCCATTGCTTATGCCTTATTGTGCATCATTATGAAATCTCTGGGTGAGATGATATAATGGACCTAAGGTTTTTTTTTTTTCAATTTTCAACAAGCCCTTTCCACATGAACGGTTATATAAGAGTGTTTCCTGACATCACGCTGATGCAAAAGACCGGATTTGAAAAGCAAATGCAATAAAACCTTAATGCGAAAATGTATATTTTTTATTGAATATTTCATAGTCTCCTTCAGGTTTGAAGGCTGTGTCTTAAACTGCTCTTCACATTGGCCCAAAAGTTTCTTTTCTTTGCCTAAAACAAGGGTTTTCAACCCCCTCCACTCAGCATTCCTTCATTTCACAGCTTTCTCGCTCTGTGCCGTTATTGAGTCTCTGTTGGATGGTCGTACTGTGATGGACGTCCTGTCTTGCCTTGTCTGATGAAGACAATCCTCTAGCCTTTTTCAAAGTTGGGTTCCGGATGCTGCAATTCATCACAGGCCAGACGGCAGCGTTGCTCCACGCTGCTTTTATTTTGCACACTTAAATCGAAACACTCGTGTTCTCGATCTACCTTTATAAACAAAAATGACACAATAAATCAGAGCAGGGACCCAGACCAAATCAATACCTCGTCTGGAGCGTGAATCATGTGCTCCAGACATCTGTATCCACCCGCCATTACGCTGGCACAGGGGGAGGGAGGTGTTCTTCTCCACTGGCCTTTTGTTTTCCATATAAACCCCTCTTGCCTTGAATAAAACCTTTGGCGAAGAGATTTACACCTGATGTCTTAATGTAGAACAAAGTTACGCATCGGTTAGCAGTTTTGTTCATTCACCACTTTTCGATCAATTTTCAATGTATTTCAGAATTGACAGGGAAAATTGTTGGTGGGAAGCATTTCATAAAAGATGGTCAGTTTGGTATATAGTACAGAATTTATACTGTACAGAGTAAAATGCATAAAAAAGCAGATCGAGAAAGATACTATATCCCACAGTATCGTGCGCTCAGCTTTACTTTCCAGTGACTGTACGAACAAAGTGCATTTTTCCATTATTCATCTTTTCCTTATTTATTTTTTACTTATTTGACCAGAATGCTGTTAAAGGGATAGTTCACCCAAAAATGAAAATGTCATTATTTACTCAAGTTGTTCCAAACCTCTATATATTTCTTTATTCTACTGTACACAAAAAAACCCATAAATATCTTGTTCTTTTTTCTTGTCATATTTTTTACACATATATTTTAGTGCTGTCAAACACTTAATCACGATTAATCGCACACAAAATAAAAGTTTGTGTTGTGTACTTATATATAAAATATATATAAATATATATATATTTTATATATATATATATATTTTAATCATATACAAAAAAGTTTGTGTTGTGTACTCATATATAAAATATATATAAATACACAGTACTTTTATTTTGAATGCTATTAATCGTGTTATATTTACATAATTTAATACCATTTTGTCATCTGGTCTTTATTGTCATTGACGAAATCAAAACAGTTAATGAATATTGTCCTGTAAAATGTTATTTTTTTCCATTTAAAACGTCAAAAGCATTCAAACTTATTTTCAACCTTCTCCCTCGATCGCTCTTTTTGTGTAACTGATTGACAGTCATTTTGTTGTTGTTGTGTAAATGTATTGTGGCTCTCGTGGTTGCGGCAGAACTCAGTTTGCCTTCCTTTTAATGGAGATACAGTCGAGTGCCTGCTGTTGTGATATTGTATTCCATTTACTAAGTTCACTGCTTGATCATCTGTGCGAGTCTAACTGCTAATCTATAATCGCTGCAGTCAGGCAAGTCTGCTGTTAAAGGGCCAGGCCATCTCAATACATCACCTGCTCTCATAATCTAAGCGTGCGTCAACCCTGTTGCCCCTGGTGGTGTGACATCTAATTCAGCTTGGGTCCTCTGATAATGACAGTATCGATTTAGATTGTATGTGGGTTTTTTCTCTCTTTGGCAGACATGCTTGTCTTTTTATGCTATGCAAGATGTTACTCACTCGGCCTAGTGACTGTGGGATTGTCATGTTCCTGGACATTTACGTCTGTTTAGCTTCTGTTAGTTTTGCATTTGCCTGGAGTCAGATGAGGAGCTTTGTGTGGTACAGGGGGATTTTAGTTCAAATTACACATGCGGGATGCGCTTTTTCAAAAAAAAAACTTTCCTCGGCAAGCCAGCAGATTATTGTATAGTCAACAGAACATTGTGTTCTGTTTAATGATTTAGTCAAAACTAACAATAGCAAGCGTATTGAATATGTAGTCTGTTTTTAGTTACTCAATGATTCGTTTAATTGAATTTCTGTGTTGGTTCTAACACCAACTGACAAACATTGTATTCACATTGTATTCTAACATATAGTAATCATTTCAATTATTATATTCAATATTGTTTAAAAAAAATTGTAAATGATCACATTCAGTGCAACAAAAATTTAGTAAATTGTCATTCAATTCGATTGTTGTATACCATGTGACAAAAATTTGCACGTAAATTATA